>VFIW01000034.1:0-413472 GCA_006386115.1 Globisporangium splendens
GACATGCTTCGCTTCCATGTACACGCCGCCACGGCGTTGCACCAAACTCAATGCGCAAGGCGCATGCGCTCGCTTTGGGTTCCAAATATCCGTCGAAAAGTGCCGACCAGCGAAGCCAACTGCCTGCAGACATGTTTCCTTTCCGCATGCAACCACGGGCGTTGCACCATGTCGGATACCTGTCCACTGACTGTATCGACGACATCCAAGCGTTCGAAATGGCGAAAAAGACCGACCAGTGGACTCAACTGGTAAGTGAATAGACATTTCTTCTGCGTAACGACGCTGCACCATATTCATATAACGCGCAGTGCGTGCGTTCTTTTTCCCGCTTTCTCCGACGGCGCTTGCATATTCGCCCAACAATGGCGCAAGTTCTATTAGCGAGAGTCAAATGCATACGAGTATACGCTTGAACTGGCGCAGCAGCTTCCACATCCGAACCTGCTGTTGAGTTTGTGCAGCTCATGCTCGTACAGTAACAATGTTAACAGCAAGCTCCCTTTTAATGTCGATGGCAGGATTTACTGTACGAAACACACACGCAAGTCAAGCGCAGCAGCTGCGCTCGCTGTCACTGTTGAGTCGTTATTGGAATTCATAGTGCGGCCATTCAGCGGCTCGCTTCAGCTGCCGCACGCTCGCTCGCTTTTGCCAAAAACTGAGTCCACAAGGGGCTTTCGCATACACACACACACACACACACACACACACGCACGCACGCACTTTGGCATCCATGCTGCAACAGACACACTGAAAAGCCGCGTACGCGACTAAGCGCACGATGCCAGTCCGTTAGATGCGTGTGCAGCCCCATTCGCAGCTACTCTTCGTTTATTGTGGCTGCTGAGCATGAAGAGAGAGAGAGAGAGATGGTCGCACGGCTGTTGGCGTGCGCCGCTTGGATCGGATCCGCATTGAAGATGCGGCGCGCCGACTGGAGCTTGAAAGGCCGCAGACGTGCGTGGCTCCCCTTTGCTCATGATGCGCGCGCATGGCCAAGCGGCGTCTTCCGTTTTTCTCCTCCCCTCCCTCCTCATCGCTGCGACCTTCAACGTTCGTAGCACCAAATGAAGAATCAGACGGAAAAAAGGGCGGTCGATGCGCTCAAAAGAAGGATCGAGAAAACTCAAGATACCAGATGGCGAGCGGTAAAGTTTGGGACGCGCTGATTGGGCGCCGCATACGTGCGAGCGTGAAGCGTTGCATATCCGAGACCTGTGATTGGCTATAAAGAGCGATATGCTATTTTTAAGCGACCAATAGTGAGCGAGTGATGTGCACAATGGCAAATGGGGACGTGGCTGCGAAGTTTTGTTGTTGCTGCGGGTGTCCCATATGGCTGATGGCATCCAAGGCTTCCACTAAAACGCACTGGTAACCGGGTTACCAGTCACGAACCCGTCAACGCTTACCTGCTTCGAGCGTGGATTTACTGAACGACCAGATTTAGCCAGCAGCAGCTGGTTGATGGGCATGCGCACGTCCACAAGCATGAGCTCTCTCTCTCTCTCTCCCCCTCTCGCATGCGTCAGCCAGGCTTTCGCCACACTGCGTTTCAGTAAGGCAAGCAAACACCTACCCACATGAGTATTTTTACGCGTTTTCTTCCCATCCGTTTCGTTTTGGTTGTGTTTTATTTTACTTGCACTGGATCACTTTCGTTCAAACTTGCAGTTGAAGTTGCGACTGGAGCTTGAAAGGCTGCACCCCTCAAGTCAAATGCACACAGCGCCAACACGCTGTCTCGGCAATGCTGTCATGCAAGTCACAACACACAATGTGCAAAAAACTCGCAAAGCAATCTTGCGCATACGTCGTAGCAGCAGTGTAATGCGAATGCATTTTGCGTGGCTTTACTGTGCGAAATAGCTGCGCAACACGCGTGCGACGACTGTAGTCAGTCCGTTTCTTTCGTTTCTATGGACCGCAGGATCCTGGACAACGATTTTTCACTCGCAAGTTTGCGATCTTGGCGTGCATTCCTTGCAACATGCAAAAAAAGTAAATTTCAGCTCGCATGTCAACAAAGGTGGCGATCTAGGGAAGATATTGAGAGAGAGAGAGAGTAACCAGAAAGATACTGCAGCATGCTAATTTAATGAGAAAGTCTCACTTCACAGTGAGCAAAATGGAGCACAAAGATCCCCAATAGAGATGGATTTTTTTACAGTTTTTACCAACAATGGAGCAGTTTCATTAGGCGAATTGCATACTTTATCTGCAGTGTTTTGGCTGGCTGTCTTGTTCGACATTTCATTTGCGCAGCTTTTATCCGTTGATATGCAGTGAGTTTGGTGTGTGTGGTTTGAAAAAACGGAGATTGGCGCTGCAGTACCTAGATGCAGGGACGGATGCGCTCAATGATGCAGAAGAGACGCACGAAGCATGGCGGTTTCATCTGCTTCATCGTTTCTACTGCTGTGCATGTGTGGGAAAAGGAGAGGAGGAACAATGCGAAAGGCGAGCACGCGCAAAGCATACAAACAGCAAGTGGAGCATACACTTTTTAAATGAAATCGCAACCCAAGCGGCCGTTATGTAAGTTTGCTGGCATGCTTGCTCGCATTTTGTGATGCAAATGTCGAAGCCATTTGGTTTGTAATGATGGCTCGGTTTAAAAAATGCAGCAGCAAGAGCGACTGGGGGAGATGGGGGGGGTGAGGAGGCGTATTTAAATTTCTTTCGATTTTGCAGTACAGTAGACAAGAAGTATCATTAAAGAGAGAGAGAGGGGGGAGCTGATAGGGTTTTTGGATTCTTCCTTTTCGTTATTCAAGTTGCTGCAAGAGCTCAAGGTGCCCGTCCTTGACAAGGAAGTGGGCAAGCTGCTGCTGCCACACGTGTTCACATCAATCCATCTTGCTCATTGTTGAATTTGCAGTCTTGCGGTCAAATCTTCCTTTCCGAACGGGAAGCTGACCAACAACGAAAGAAGAAAAGAAAAAAAGCGAGTAAATTACGCCCGAACCGTCTGGTCCGCCGTCGTCTGGCTTGCAACACTCCAAGCCTCTTTCCGTCTTTTTTCTGCGCGCATTTGTTGTTTGCGGAAGAAGATTCGCTGTGGAACTCTTGCGACTCGGTAATTTTCGTGTGTCGCGGATTCACAATCAGCCCAAGTCAACAAGCAAGTGACCTAAACAAGTTGTTGCTTTTGCTCGAGTGTTGGTCTCTGCAAGTCAAGCCACGTACGCACAAGCAGCAGTCTGCAATTTGACTCGCAACCCTCAAGAGGCAGTCTTTCTATATAAATCGTCATAGCGAAGATGAGTGCAACGGTGGCGCAGTACCCGCTGGAGCCGCGCTCGCGCATGGTGGACGACGTGTCGGCGGCCAAGAAGAAGATGAACGCGCAGGTGCGCGCGGCGTCGACGGTGGTGTCGCCTGTGGTGGCGCGTCCGCTCAGCGGCTGCCACGCCGCAAACACCGCACTTAGTTCGCCGGTCGAGGAAGAGCGCATCGCGCTGGTGCTCGACATGGACGAGTGCCTCGTGCACAGCAAGTTCTACAACGAGGTGGAGTACCGCCAGAGCGAGTACCGCCCGACGGCGCTCGCGCAGTACGAGGACTCGTTCGAGATCGTCATGGACGACGGTGAGCGCGCGATTGTGCACAAACGTCCGGGTCTCGACAAGTTTCTGGAAGAGGCCAGCAGACACTTTGATGTGTACGTGTTCACGGCTGGTCTGGAGGCGTACGGCAAGCCGATCCTCGACGAGCTCGACCCCAAGGGTACGCTGTTTACGGGCCGCTTTTTCCGCGAATCGTGCCAGCAGCGCAAGGGTATGTTTTTGAAGGACCTGCGCGTCGTGCGCAAGGATCTGTCAAAGGTGATTTTGGTGGACAACAACCCGGTGTCGTTCCTCATGCAGCCCAGCAACGGCATCCCCGTGCCGAGCTTCTACGACGACGCGGGCGACCGCACGCTCGAGTCGCTGACCAAGGTGCTGACGAGTCTGCGCGAGCTGGACGACGTGCGACCGCGCCTGCACCAGTTGTTCCGCCTCGCCGACCTGCTGGCTGAGCACCAGCGCATGATTTTGTCGTGAAGCCTCTCTATTTGGTGGTGGTATGTGAGTATGTGTGTGTGGGTCAAGAAGCCGTCGACAATGAAGAAGACAAGTATATTAAACGCGGCTGGAAGAGAAGAAGAAGATTATTATTTTGCTAGTATTAGTAGATAGTTTGTAGTATTACATAAAGTAGAGTGCGGTCATGTGTGCCAAATCCCATATTCTAAAGAAGAAACAAGTCAACTCGAAACGACACCAACATCCATCTTCCTCCAAGACCAAATCCTGCCATATCCTCCAAACTATTCTATTGGTTGTCGACCGCTTGTCCTTGCCGAATCGCCACCGCTCCCGCGTCATGACCCGCCATTCCCGGGGTAATCCCCATACAAAGACACGTGTCGGTGGCGTGTGGCCGCGTGCCTATGGCTCGAGAGACAACGCGCGCGTCAAACGTGGGTGATGACATCACGAAAGAAGCCTCGACTGCCGCCGTGACTGGGCAACTGCCTACAATACACGGTCACGTCAGTCCCGCGCGTGCCCTCGTCTCCAGCGAGCTCTGTATCGTAAGTTCCATCCTTCCACGAGACACGGCGGCATGGCAGAAACATGCACATTTGATTCATTTAATTCGCTTCGTCACTCTATTGCGCTCCTCGTCTCCCAACAGCGTGGTTCGATTCCTTTTTCCCACGTGTTGCATCCGGTGCAGGTTACAGTATGTACCAACAGAACGTCCATTGGCACCAGCTGCTTTGACTGCAAGTGCATGTTTATTCCTGTCTACTTTAACTTCAAGTGCGCGCACGCTGGTGCATGTTTATCTGCGTGTGCAGCAGCGAAAAGCGCATCCTCCTCACACGCACCAACTTGTTCTTCACGACACCGCTTGTTCTTCACGACACCGCGATATGATCCAACTTGGGATTCTCAAGCGCCTTTCGAAGATTTTTTTAGAGAGCATCTAGCTAAGGACTGTTCGTTAAGTGCGATTCCATTCGCGCTGATAAATTGTTAAGTACGATGCGTTTTGCTTCTTTTGAGAAAACGGAATTTAGCGGAGTAAAAAGTACTTTGTATATCTCCTTTTTTGGACAGCGAATCGTGCGAAAAAGCAAACAACAGCAAGGCACCAGGATGTCGCTGCGTACGTCGCGCCGATCGCAGCAGGCAGGTGGACAGATCGTGGACGTGCCGAGCGTGCCGATCTCCGAGATCCGCACGCGCAAGTGGACCAAGCAGCTCAAGACCGTCGGCCACCTCAGCATCCCGAAATGGGTCCCAGGTGCGTGCCCAGTCCCGTGCTTTCGTTGGACGGAAGGCGGTCAATGGTGTGTGCACTAACTGCTCGTGTTTGTATGGTTATCGCTTCTGTGTGTGTATGTTTCCATGTGCGCTGTTTAGACCAAGAGGTATGCTGTATTATGTGTTGTATGCGTGTGGATATTGTATGAATTGTTTGGAATATCGGGGACTTAGCTCATCTAATGACCAATGTGTAGAATCCGACTGAGGCGCTGCAGAAGGGTGGATTTAAAAAGACAAAAGGTAAATGCGCTTGCCACAATGCATGCTGTGGGTTTGTATGCGGCTGATCGTGTTTTTGTTTAAATTTGAACAGGCCGGAAGCGGCAGACGGTGGAGATTGGCCGCATGACGCGTAGTGTGCGCCAGCATTTGGATGCGCCGCTCGAGCTTTTGTCCGAGTACCCAGCGATTCGCGTACGTTTGCATCTTGACACTGCCACCTTTTCGTCTAAAACGTGTATTCACAGGTGGTGAGATGGAGCCATGTATTTTTCTCTTTAGCAAAGCCATGGACCACGACAAACGACACCCTCGACACTGGCGCCACCGACAGCTCTCCCAGCGAATGCTTTGACTCCAGCTGCCCAAGCGCAAGTCCCAGTAGCACCGACCGCTTCTGTTACGGGTGCTCCAGGTGCCGCAGTTGGTGGTCTGCTCGCTCAGCAGCAACAACCAGCGCCAGTTGCCGTTGAGATCAACCAAGTTTCCCAGGGTCATGCCGCGGCGATGGATTCGAATCTACTTTCTCAAGGCAGTGACTTTATGCAATTGGCAGCGTCCGGCGACCCGTTGCTTGCGCAGACGGTGCCTTCGGACGAGCAGCTCGAGATGGCGCTCGAGGATCTGCCGATGCTCGACTCGGACGAAGATCTCCCATTCGACCAGCTCATAGAGGACCAAGTGCCGCCAGTCTCAGCACCAGCTTCAGCACCTGCCCCCGTCGCGTCACCAACGGTTGAGAGTGAGAGCGTAGAGGAACACGGAAGCGTCAGTGACGCTGTCGACAACACTGCGGAAAGCACAGCCGATGATGACGATGACTCCGACTCATCCTCGAGCGACGACGACGATGACGAATCGGCTAACTCAGGAGGCGGATCGCCGATGCCATCGCCTTCTCCACAGTCCTCGCCAATGCCGTCGCGCTCACCATCGCCATAGACATCATTGATGTGTTTCTTCTTTTGTGTGAACGAGGAGAGATAAAGGCATGAATGCAATGTGTATTAAAGTGGTTCTATTTGCGCAATAGTCTTCTGGCCATGGCTTGCAATTCCTGCGTCGTCTTGTCCTGGTTTGTAAACAGCACGCATATGCAATGAGATGCGAGCGCATAAATGCAACGAGAGGACAGTCGCACAATGACGTACTGCTTCGACGTGGCGGGGATTGTGACGGAGTAAAAACTTGGCAAGATGGTCGAGGGGCTTCACAGGCAACACGTGCTGTTCGCCTTCATGGTCGCGACGTTGGTTTTCACGATAGGTTTGGAGCAAATGGATGATCGCTACATACAATACACAAAGCAGTTAGAGGAGAGCATAAGCTACTTTTATGAAATGGACATCGCACCTGGCACGAGCACTGGGAAAATGTGTTCAATCACATATTCAATCTCGCTGCTCTCAGCGTTGCACTTCAACTGCGCGATCAGCGCCTGAAGGAGTTCACGCGACGCTGTTGCTTCAAGCTCGTTCATGGCGCTTGACGCTGCTTAGTGCCGGCGTACACAATAGGCGAGTGGAGGCGCAAGCGAGTCTTCTGCACGCAACACCAAGTCGAATGACTGCGCTCCGTCAACGGAGGTCTTCATGATCCAAATAGCCTCGCCACATGGCTACTCTTTATTTTCAGCATCTCGAACTTAACGATGAACAATGTGAAGTCAATAAAACTATCGAACTTAATAGATAGGTTCGATTGTCCTCTTCCTTTGCTCTCATTAGTTCACGCTGTTTCCTGTAAAGTACGAGTTGGTGCCATTTTCTCATATCAACAGCTCCATTATCGAAAAGCAGGCAGCATGACAGGACGGATATCGGTGCGCTCGCCGCTCTCTTTGTACCTCTCTCTATGTATATCGACTAATTATTATATCACATGGATATCCTGCGTAGGTGGTGGCGGAGGTCGTTGGCACGGGCTCGGACGGGACGGAGCCGTCGCTGCTCTTCTCGGTGCAGCGCCACGGTGTGTACAGCGACGACGTCGTGTTGCTCAAGCGCTACTTGTTCAATTGCGGCGAAGGCACGCAGCGGCTGTGTGGTGAGAACGGCGTCAAGCTGAGCTCACTGGACGCCATGTTCTTCACGCGCTTCGATGTCAATGTGCGTGGTGTATTGAGGTTGCTCTTTGCAGTATGCAATTGTCGTAATGCTGCTGCTGTTTTATCATCGTGGGGCTGCGTAGGATAGTCGGTGAGTGGCGTGCCGGGAATGATCTTTGCGATGAGCACATGCGGTGCGGTAACACTCAAGTTGTATGGTCCAGTGGGTCTTCGAGGCTTCTTGGTGGCCATTCAGAGCTTTGTGCGTCGAAAGTATCCACAGATCGCATGCGTCGAAGCAGTAGACGATGCGTGTGATCCCCGAACAGGCAAGAATGGCGCCGAGTCTTTCGAGTATGCGCGGTGGCACGCATCCGAACCACAGACCGATCGACATATGCAGATCTTTCCTGTTTTCCTACGACATTCAGCCACGAAGCAGCAGGATTCCGATGATCAATGCTGCCTTTGCGCACGAGGTGATAAAGTTGCCAACTCAGCACCTTCTCAGACTGCAAAGCAGCCTCCAGCAGGATCCAATGGCAGTGACAAGGCACGCAAGCGCATGCATGAGAGCGACGAGCACTTGCAATTTCGAGAGTGGCTGCTTCGCTTCTATACAGCAAAAGTGCCGGACAAGATCCCGTACGTGGATGTGATCTTGAATCGGTACCGAGGACGATACGATGATCTGAAAGCGCAACTATGTGCGAAGTATGGATCCACAGACGATAATGAAGATGCGTCAAAGGAGTCCAGCAGCGATAGTAGTGACAGCGAGTCGTCTTCTGATGAGAAAGACAGTAAAGGTGAGGAGCACGAGGCGATGGACTTTGAAGCGTTGCCGCTGGATCGTAAGTGGCTGGAGAGTTTCTATCATCACGTTCAGCAACCAGACAAGCTCGCTCATGTCGGCAGAGTGCTCAAGCAGTTCAGTGGCCGGGAAGACACGCTGAAGAGGATGCTGCTTCAGAAATATCAAAAGCCAACGGATGAAGAAGCAACGAGCGTCAAGCGAAGGAAATTGCAAAACAGTCCAGATGTTCAAAATGGAAGCGCGTCCGCACAAGATGCAGAGTCAGTGCAAATGAAAGAAGAACTGCCCAAGATATACGTGCAACCTCAAGCGAGAAACGAAGACCAAGACATGTCAAGCAGCATGCCATCGCCACCATCTCTTTGCTACATCATGAAGTATGTCTGATTTGCTGAGATTTTCAGCTTGCTGGACGTACTTACCGACTAATGAACTCGATTGTGTTGGCCACAGGTTCTTGCACTCGCTGAATGCAGTCGCGTGGATTATCGACTGCCGCTCAGTGCATCACATCGACAAACTCATCCGACAATTTCCAAAGCCATCGAGTCGTGGCTGCAGCGTCCACGACCCAGCATTGGTCGTGCATTTCTCTCCGCCGCACATTGTTCAGGATCCAAGGCACTACCCCAAAGGATGCATAGTTTCATGCGTGTAGCTTTACGACAATGTTTTGCTGATGGTGTGTGGTTTTGTTAGGTATCAAGAATGGATGGCGTCTCTAGGAGCGATCAAGCAACTCGTATTCGACGGCAGCGCACTCCGTTCGGCTGAAAGTGGTGTCTACAGTTGGGTCTTCCATGCATCGGCGAAACATACCTTGGCGCAGAAGCAGCACTGGCACGGCTCCTTCGATGCAGGTTCCATGTGGACAAACCTCGCTACGTTCTTGACCAATCAGGAAACGTCTCCGTCCAGTAAAGCAAGTCAACGCCAGATTCTCATGAAACTGAGTAGTGCTGAGGAGAACGACGTGCATATCGCACAAAGCAAACTGCGGTACCAGGTTTGCAGCCACAGAGCTTCCGATGGTGAACCTCGCTTCGACTACGAGCGAACCGGATGGAGACAGCGCGACACGAACGACGAAGAAACGGAGCAGAAGGCTTCCAGTGATCCAGAGGAAGAGTCACGACTCGGAACTGATGATCAAGCGACTGATGCATCTAGAGAAACACCGGGAGCCCCTCAAGGCGACACAATGAAGCTGATCATTTTGGGGACAGGCAGTGCAGCTCCATCTAGGTTGCGTGGGAGCACTGGCATCTACTTGGAACTCAAACGACAAGCTGTTCTTGCCCTGGACTCGAGCTACCACGGCGATACGCTGACAGACTCGATGCTGATCGATTGTGGGGAAGGCACCTATGGCCAACTCTGGCGTCAATTCGGTGACGACACAGCTGCGTGTATCGGTGGTTTGCGCTGCATTTGGATCTCGCACAGCCACGCAGACCATCAATGCGGTCTCGTTCGCATCCTGCACGAGTATGCACGCTTCCATACTTCGCGAGGCTTGAGCCAAAAACAAGGGCTTCTCATTATCGGACCCGATTCGGTGCTTTCCTACGCGAGCAGCTGGGTCGAGCATATTGTGAGTGCGTGTGGCGTCGAACCAAGTCATCGCGCCAGCTTCTTTGGGTTTGTGACATGTCGAGACTTGAATCAGCACCACCATCCGTTCCGCGCGCAGTTGTTCTCGCACATCGGAGCCGTGGTTCGAGAGATTCGTAGTGTCCCCGTCTGGCACTGCTACGACTCGTACGGCTTGGTGCTCCAGTTGCAAAATGGCCAAAAGATCGTGTATTCAGGCGACACGAGACCCTGCAATCAGTTGGTCACAGCAGGTACGATTGCATTTATTGCTTTCTAGTAATATGGGGACAAAGTGTGCCACTCAGACATCCCGACACTGTGAATGCTTAATGTTCTTTTGTAGGAATGGATGCGAGTCTGCTGATCCACGAAGCTACGTTTGACGACTCGATGGAGGAAGATGCGGTAAAGAAGAGGCACAGCACCGTCGGTGAAGCTCTGTCGATTGCGCGTCAAATGCGTGCCCAGGAGGTGATCTTGACACATTTCAGTCAACGATATCCGAAACTGCCGCCACCCATTGCTTCGCCATCTCCCAGCAGTGGTGATGCCAATGAGGAGGGCGAGCCTGCTGATAGATCAACACCGCTGATGGCCCGTGTGCATTGCGCGTATGATGGCTTCGTCCATCGCATTGCGATCTGATCAAGTAGACCAATGAAAGATGAAATGGGTACAACAAGTATCACCTCGATTAAGTGCGATTCGATGTTGCTGTGCCAAAGCATGGCAGTATGGCACATCCTGTCGCTGGTGGTGTGCCTGCCTACTTTTGTGATAAAAACGATTTTCCTGCTCGAATGAATGGATACGCTTTTTGTGGAACGAGCGTGTTGAAAGAAGGCAAAACGACTTTGGCTTCGTCATGCGCACAAGCATGTTTGCTGGGTTCTTCTGCTTGTGGGACACGCAGAGCAGCAAGATCGAAGAACGGGTATCAGGCAAAGGAGTCCAGAAACACGCTGCAGTTACTTCGTTTGAATTTAAACTTTATCAAAGCACTGTCTAATGAAGTCTGGGAGAAAGTGGCATGACCATTAGGCAAAAACCAAACTCTAGATCTCCCAGCTCACAACGCAGCCAGTAGAATCTACTGCGATGTGAGGACACCAGAGTGCAGCTTGGTAAGTCAGGTCTGTCTGTGTGCATCCTTGCGAATCTTGGGCTACTTCGAGATTGTCTGCGTGCGTTTCCAAGGTCTTCTTCACAAAGAATCGCATTTTGAGTATGTTGCAGTTGTGTTTCTTTGTGAACGAAGCCAGCAGATCAGTTCCACACACGCACGAGAAGAATGGAAAACGTGGGTTCATCCAAGATTTGAATAAAGGTGCATATTCATATATATTTGCAGAAAAAGGGACTCATATCACTGTATCATTGTTTCAACCCTAAATGTAGACTCGCGCAAAATTGTCCAAGCATCCTCTAGTTGATATACTCTTTTGGTAGCACCTTGTTCTGTGACAAACTCTTCGGCAGTCTGGACTGAAACTTACGCACCGTAAATTTCCGCTTGCTACTTTGAACTAATCCACCTCGCATATCACATACTTCAACACTTTCCCCACCATCTGTCACCAGCAAATCAGCACGAAAATCTGCTTCAAACAGGTAAAACTCTCTATAAAGAGGTTCAGACCGACTCACTTACGTATCAGATCCACTTTGTCGCTCATTCAGGACGCATCCACTTGTAGTGTCTCCGCCAGTGATTTGACAGTTGAAACCAGGCCAGATCCCAGTCTAACGTTCATTTTCAACCTTAATCTAGGCTTTCCGCTGAATGCGAATGCCCTGCCATCCAAGAAAACCTGCACGCCCATCCCTCAATCAGCGCGGATGGCGCTGGTCGTCGTCCTGTAGATGCGTGCATCCTCTCCCCCTGCCGCCAGTGCGGTTCCGCAGCCTCAACCCGCACCGACTGCCTCCAACACGCCGTCTGCCCTAAGCGCTGACGCAGCAGCCGCCGCCGCTAGTATCAGCGCCCAGCCCGCGCCTTCGCCTTCCGCAACCATGGGCCAGAACGAGAAGATGTGGTCCCAGGACTGCCGCGTCTCGAAGCTCGAGTCGCCGCCGCCGCTGCTCAGCGCGCTGCAGAGCGGGCAGAGTGACATCGCGCCCATCTACAAGTTCGTGCTCACGGGCGGTCCGTGCGCCGGCAAGACCACGAGTCTCGACCGACTGTCCACGTACTTTAGGTAATGTGTGTGTGAGGACTGGAATGATGGTGGGGCATGTGAAGCTGACTCGATTTGTGCTTATGGGATTGGGAATATGCCAGAGACCGAGGATTCCGTGTGTATGTCGTGCCGGAAGCGTCGACACTGCTGCAAACAGGTGGCGCCTTCTTCCTGTAAGCGTCCGCTTCTCATGGCACTCTTAATGGTGCATGTGATGCATATTTGACTCTTATGGCTGTATGAAATGCGCGATGCAACAGGGATTTAAAGGAGACGGACATTCTGAACTTCCAATGGCAGATCCTGAAGCTGCAGATGTCGCTCGAGGACTCGTTCTACTCGCTGGCGCAGGACAGCGGCAAGCCGTGCGTGATCCTTTGCGACCGCGGCGTCATGGACGGATCCGCGTACATGACGCCCGAGCAGTGGGAAGAGCTCAAGGCGCAGCACGATCTGGACACGGTGACGCTGCGCGACACGCGCTACATTGCGATTTTCCACTTGGTGACAGCTGCCGAGGGTGCTGAGAAGTTCTACTCGCTCGACAACAACGGCATCCGCATCGAGTCCATCGAGCAAGCGTGCGAGATCGATGCGCGCACGTGCCGCGCGTGGATCGGCCACCCGAAACTGTACGTGTTCGACAACTCGACGGGCTTTGAAGGCAAGATGCAGCGCCTCGTGGACACGGCTGCGGGACTTTGTGGAATCCCCACGACGCTCAAGGCGTCGCGCAAGTTCCTGCTCGCATCGCCACCGACGTCGATCCCGTTCCATCACGAGGACTTTGAGGTCGAGAAGGTGTACCTCACGCCGGAATCTGCTGGTGCGTGCTTGTATACATGACGAAAGACATCCTGAAGGCTGTTTTGGAGGCACTGACGCGTATATGTATCTTTGCTTGTTTCTGCAGAGACCAGCAAGGATTACTCGTTTGTGCGCTGTCGCTCGCAGTACGGCATCCCGGCGTACGGCATGACCACTGTGCGATACCTGCAAACCGGCGACGCGGTCCACCTGAAACGCATTCTGAGTGCGCGCGAGTACTCGTACGCTGTGCGGCATCGTAACGACCCGACGCGCGATGTGATCAAGCAGCAGCGCATGTGTTTTCTGTACAACAACCAGTCGTTCCAGATCCACGTCTACAAAGAGCCCGCGTCCATGACCGGCCTCGCGATCCTGCACGTGCAGGCGTCAGGAGACAACAGCACCGACACCATCAGCCTCCCGTCGTTCCTCAACATTGAGCGCGAGGTCTCGGGCTCGGACGAGAGCTTCTCGGCGTACAACGTCTCGCTCAAGGATAGTGGCATCGCCAACACAGGGAGCAGTGGCTCCTCCTAAATGCCTCACTACCCATCACCCCTCTACAGATTAAAAAGCCAATATACACACGCAGTTCATGTTTGTATTATTGATATACTTTTCGCTTTACTTCTTGGTCTTGGCTCCTGCTTTCGCTTTCTTCTCGTCGTCAAGTTTTTCGCGGTACTTCTTGTCCAAGGCGTCGATCTCAATCAGGCGGCGCACATCTTCTTCGGCTTTGACTCGCGCTCGCTCCCATTCCTCCTGTTCGCGGATCTCGGCGCGCTGCTTCGCATTCGCTTCGTGCCACTCGCGGTCTTCTTGCTGCTTGACGAGCTTTGTCTGCTTCATATGGAGCTCGTCAGCGTGCCGCTTCATGTCTGCGTGGATCGCCACAGCTTTTGCCTGTGCGACTTCCATTTGCGACTGGTTCTTCTTGGCGTGGCTCGCGAACAAGACCAAGTCCGATTGCAGAATCGAATTGCCTCCGACTTCGAGCGAGATGATCGATGTGTTTTCGGCAAATGCCTGCACTAGTGCACGTCCGACGCCGTAGTTCATGCTCGTACTGAACACGTTGAGCGCCGTGAGCGACGAGTTCGAGGCGATGGCCGAGGTGAAGGCTTCGATGCTCGCGTGTTGCGTCGCGCCACTGTCGCTGCCATGGAGTGCCATGCTAACGCTAGCGTTGGCAGAACTCGCATAAAGCTCTTTGTTGAAAACTAAAATGGGATTCGATTCCAGGACCAGCGGCGTCAACACGCAGTTCTGTTTCAACGCATTGCCGATCGCACCCAGCGACCGCAGTGTGAGCTCATTGAACTCGAGGTTGAGAGATCGCAACGCTTTGTTTTTCTCAAGCATCTTGCCGACGGACTTGCCAATGGCACCGGTTAGGTGGTTGTTCGAGAGATCAAGTGAGCGGGCACTTGTGTTTGTGCGCATGGCACGTAGCAACGCACAGCATGCTATCTGAGAAATCGCGCGCAGATGAGATGCTTTGGCGCAACGTTCAGCTCGATCTGAGAACACATTCACACACGCAACCACAGCTCAATTCAATTGAATTTAGTTTAATTGCATGCTGAGCTAGAGAGGAAACCATGATGAAATGCGCATTGTACCTGTTGCACGATGGTGCGGGTCTTGGGCTCACGCAGGAGCGCCTGCTGCTCGAGCTCTTTGAGGTTGTGCACCGCTTCCATGAACTCCGCCTTGCGCTTCTGCTCCTCGAGCTTCCGCATGTGCGCTTCGTGCTCCTGCTGCCCGACCTCGTACTCTCCGTCGTGCTTCTGCTGCAGCGCATTCATGCGCGCTGACGTATCCCCCGACGGGATGGCGTATCGAAGACACTGCCACGAATGCAACAGGGTTCATCAGATACAAATGCCTGTTTGCCAAGCAATGCGATGCAACTACCAAGAGCCCACCTCTGCCTGCAACTCCTCTGGCGGCAGCTCGTTCGCGTAGCGCTCGCCACCACGATCGGCGTCATCAGATCGCGATTCATGCTGCACTGTGACCTCCCCAGTCTCCAATAGTGCACAGTCGTGATTGAACTGAGCATTTCCCTGTCTAAACAGATGCTCTGCGTCGTTTCGTGCACCAGCAACTCGTGGCTCGGCTTGGCTCGAGTGGTTCGAATATCACATTCAAGAGGCAGATCGGCTCAAAGAGGGCTCGGCTTGATTCGCGTCGGCTCGCATTTGGATCGGCTTGGCTCGGCTCGCTCCTTTGTGTGTGTTTGTGGTTTCCTGTGTGTTCATGACCATCACACACGAAAAAGACGAGGGAGCAACAAGCAACTGGATGAAGACAACGATGAGCACGAAGCCAATGGACGCGCAACGGACGACACTGTCGCAGAAATTGTGGGCGCAGGCGCAACCGCGCGCGTTCCAGAGTCTGTACCACCCGTTTGTGGCGTCACTGGCCGCGGGGACGCTCGCGCGCGCGGACTTTGAGGCGTTCCTGCTGCAGGACGCGTACTACCTCTTCGGGTTCGCCAAGGCGTTCGCGCATGCGGTGATCAAGGCCCAGCGCACGGAGCACGCGCTCGCGGTGATCCGACTCATGCAGGGCATCGAGCACGAGCTCTCAAACCACACGGCGTTCCTGCAGGCATACGGGATCGACACATTCAAGATCGTGGACGCATCCGCGGTGCCCGCGACGAAGAAGTACGTCGAGTTCCTGTTGACCACCGCGGAAACGAGGGACTCGGTCGCGGAGATTCTTGCGGCGATGACGCCGTGCATGCGGCTGTACGCGTTTCTCGGCCAAGGCATCCGTGAGGCGCTTGGGGGTATGCCTGATGCGCAGCATCCGTACCACCGATGGATCGGATCCTACGGCACGGACGAGTTCAATGTGAGTATCAATGGCGGCGAGATAGAGGAAACCTTTGCTTTAACACTGACGACACCTTTTATTTGACATTGCTTAATCTCAATAGGGAGCGGCTGAAATCACGGAGAACTTGTTGAACGATGTCGCGGAAGCCGAGGGGATTTTGTTCGAGACGCTGGCGCCGCTGTACAACACCGCGATGGAGCTCGAGCTTTGCTTCTTTGAGGCGTTTTTCCCGCTTGCGCGTGCCCACGCGAGTGCTTCTGTGTGCTTTCCGGCGGTCACATACCCGATGAAAGTGCTGCTCAAGGTCGAGGAGGACAGCGACCACGGCGTCGTGTCCAAAGGTATAGTGCCCAACTGCCTTGTCTTTTTCTTTTATATTGTTCTCGGTTGCGTTGTGGATGATGGAGTCAACCGAGGGACTAACCACCGAATCAGCGAGGGGCGCCCTCTTTGTTTCCATCGCGTGCTGCTCGTGAGAGAACAAGCCGATGAAAACGAATGGCTGAGACGTTTACCCTTAGCACCTGATCCAGATAATACTGGCGGAGGGACTGCTGTGTTCAAACTTCTTATGTGTGTATGTCCGTCTGGCGATGTTGTCAACAAGAAGAAGGCACCAATCAATTGGAAGAGATCAGCAAGACTGCGACAAAGCTGGCTGTCCATAGTGACGTTATCAAAGGTGCCTTGCAGATCAAAAATCTAGGTGGACATCATTCGCTGACCAATTTCTGGGTGTCCTTCTTTAGACCTGGACGTTGTTGTGGCGCTTGAGAAAGGCGACTACGAGATCCATGTCACGATGGACGAGACGACGAAGCAGGTTGCCTTGTCGGTGTGCGTCTTGGCTGACGACGAGGTAGCGGATTTGGAACACAAGCATCCATTGCTTCGTACCATCGTGGGGAGCAATCCGTCGAGTGTTTTCTACGATGCTGCCCAGCATCATGCAGTCGCAGCGTCCAAGATTGAGTTCCTTGCGTTCTTCAAGCTCCTCTCGTCACGTGGCGAGTTTACGTTGTACGCGTATCCTCTCGCCTCTTTGCCAGCAAGTGGTGAGAAAGCTGACGAAGTCGACGGATCGCTGCTGGCGACCGCTACGCCGCCTCGAGTGCTGATCGTCGCTGGCTCGGACAGCGGCGGTGGCGCCGGTGTCCAAGCCGACTTGAAAGCGTGCACGAACTTGGGCGTATACTCGAGCTCGGCGATCACTGCGATCACGGTGCAGAACACACACGGCGTCCATGGCATCCACGCGATCCCAGTCAACGACATTCGCGACCAGATCACGTGCGTCTTGGACGACATTGGCGCCGACGTGATTAAGGTGAGTACACTCATATCCTGGTGAATCCTGTGTTGCATTTTGCAACTCATATTTGCATGTTTCCTTTGTGCAGACGGGCATGCTGTTTAACGAGGAAATCATCGACATGGTCGCGACGGTGCTGCAAGACCGTGGGATCCCGCTGATCGTAGACCCTGTCATGGTCGCGACAAGCGGCGATCGCCTGCTGAAAGAAGCCGCGCACAAGAGTCTCGTGACCAAGCTCTTCCCGCTCGCGAAGCTCATTACGCCAAACATCCCTGAAGCGTCTGTGCTGGTACGGGTACTCCTTTTGACGTAGGACCCCAGGTCGTTTTCGTTGCTTATGCATGTGTGATGTGATTTGTATCTGCTAGCTGCACGACCGTCCCATCGCAACGCTGGAGGACATGCAAGTTGCCGCCCGAGACCTCGCAGCGTGTGGCTCGGACTTTGTGCTCATAAAGGGCGGTCACCTGCCACCACAGCCCATTGCTGATGCCGACGGTGACAATAATGACGATGGCTACGTGCACGACGTGCTATTTGATGCATCGACGCAAGTCTTCCACGTGATGGCGAACCGGAAGCTGACCACGAAGAACACGCACGGCACGGGGTGTACGCTCGCGTCAGCGATTGCTGCGGAATTCGCGAAGACGCGCGACATGGTGGCGTCTGTGAAGGCTGCGATCGCGTACTTGCACACCGTACTCGTGCAGAGCGCGCATATGCGCCTCGGCAATGGCGACTCTGGTCCAATGCTTCATGTCGTTTAACAAGACGCTGAGTGATGGATGGTTTTGATGCACGCGTATGAGTTGCATATGAGAGAAAGCATTTCTGAGCAATCAGCAGTACACATTCAACGCAGCGGCTGTACCTATATCGCCTCTCTTTACTTGAAGCGTACAAGGTGGTACTTAACGAACGCGCCAATAACACTCAAATGAGCCTGACGACGAGTTTACCGATGTTTTGCTTGGCGTACACGCAGTCGATCGCGTCGGTGATGCCCTCCAGTCCAATGAACTCGGTAGGATCAATGCCCGGCTTCAACTTGGTGTTATGGACCAGCTTGAGGAGCCGCGCGATGTGTTCTGGGATGCCCTGATTCTGGTTGTCAAGCTATTTGCTCAATGAGCAATGCGGGGAAAGCAAAGTGTATCCACTTGCAGTTGATGTAGCTGTTGGGGTGCGGGTTGTCTGATGGATGGGTTTGATCCGTTCCAAACCCGAACCGAGAGGATTGTGCTCATATTTGCATTTAAATGGGTCTTGTGGGTGGGTTTGGTTGTTTTGTCGTTTCGGCCCGTTTGACAAACCTGGCTGTGGGTTGGGCGTAATCTTCAACTCATGCACGAGAAAAACCAATGATTGTCAGCTCACATTTTTCGAGTCAAGTTGACGCAAATGGTCATTGGTGACACCTCGGCGAGGGTCAATTAGGCATACCAATCTGAATCGTGCGACCTCTAGCCCCGACAATCTTTTACCAATACTCTGGAGTAAATAACACGGTGAATTCAAGGTGGCCATGTGGAAATTGCAGCATCGAAATGTGTGTGACCCCCCATCGTCACTTGCAGAAATCGGTGTCTCCACTAAAGATCGGCGATTTTGTTGTGATCTGGCGTTTTGCAGTGGACATATCTGTACAGGAGATAGCTTTTTCTGTCGAACGGTTGGAAATAAGCTGCTCAACAGAAGGATCTGTTTTTTTCAGGGTTCTTCAGCTTTTTTAATGGGATACCAAATTTTGTCCGTTTAAGATCTGATGCCTGACATCATGATCTTCCATAACTGCGTGATGTCTTGCAAGGTGGCTGTCTTGGAACGTTCTCTTCTCTTCTGCCTCCTCTCATGCATGTAGGTACGTTTGTGGAAGAGTGGCGACCCCACTGTGCGCCGTCATGCGCCAGACATCCCGCCACGCACGCGAGTTCGACGCATGCGCGCAAGACACCACGCAACAGACGTCTCATTGTGCGGCCTTTTGTAAGCACCATGGACATGTCCCACTCACGCGAACGTGCCACTGAAGAGCGACGGCCCAAAACCGTAAAACCAGCATGAGGAGTGACGGGTACAACGATGAACAGGGGGTTTCTCTGCCTGGATTCCAAGCAGCCATCACGCAAAAAAAGCCCTCTTATTTGTACCTCCGCTATCTATCGTCAATATTGCATAAATGATATCTCAATATTTACGTTTCAAGTCTAGACAAAAATTAATCCGCCTTATCTTTCAATATCTATCCACATAACGATCGTCCTCAGTATGCACGTATCCAAAACGAAAATTTAACTGGACTGCCACGATGTGGATGTGGCCAGAAAGGGCAAGCGCATGCAAATGACACAACTTCAGTTTCCAGCGTTCCCTTTGGTTTAATCTGCTCACAATGGCTGCGTGCATGCGTGTGCATACACACTGTTGTTGACCTCTGCTTCAGTATGGAGAGAGAGATGCCCTGATTTTTGTTTTTGATGCTCCGGTCGCGCCGTGCACCTCCCACATGCAGTAGCCGCAGCCAAATGCGCCTTCCCGACCATCGAATCTTTTGGTTTAAGACACGAGAAGAGTGCGCGAACGCGCGGCACGCAGCTGCCGCTGTCTCGCGCGCGTGACTCGCCTGTCAATGCGGTGGCATGTGTCAAATGTATCAACCAAGGAATCCAGCATTACGCCGTCCGCGTCACCCCTCCCTCCCGTCTGCTGCAGTTTCAGCCCATCCCCTCGCAATTCGAGGTACGCATCTGCGACGTGTGCGCACTTGCAGACTGTATGGAAGGAACAGTTCCCTGCCTAAACGAATAGCGGATCTCAACAGCCATGAGCAAGCAGCCATGGACGCCACCATCTCGCATGATCCGTCCGCGCTTCTCTCGCTTCTCTTGCTGAGTGCAGTCCGCTTTCCGCCCCTCCTCTGGCTATTGATGCAGCAGCCCGTGGTGGCGGATCCGCTCGCGCTGCCGCGCAGTGTGCTCGGCGTGCTGCTCGAGTTCGCCGACCACCGCAGTCTCCACCAGCTCGAAGCCGCCTGCCGCGCTGCGAGCGCGCTCATCGACGCCACAGGCACGTTAGTATATTGCCCATATAGCGCTATTATGGAGATCTCTGTGGAGAAGCTCGCGTTTGTGCTTGTGCTCTTTGTTGATAGGCATTTGGTGCACGATAGCGCTGAGCCGCATTGCGGTGCATTCAGACGCTTGCGACAATCACAATAACAACAATACTCCATCATGCGACGATACCGACTCGCGCTGGAAGCGCATGGCGTGTCTGGCGACGATCCCGTGCCAGCGAGAGCGCAATCTGCTCCTCGACGTGCATGGTACGCAAGCTATTGTGTGCATGCTTGTGTGCCTATACTAACGAATATGTGCAAACATCGACTGGATTTTCAGCCTGCTCGTCGATTGATCGCGCGTGCGAGTCGCCGTCCAACACGCTGATCCCATCGCGGTGCTGGCTGTCGATGCAGAGCCTCTCGGACCGCACGATGTCGCTGCGCAGTCTGCGCGACTCCAGCGATCCGCAAATTGCGTTGCAGAACCTGGCCGAAGTGGCACAGATCGAGTGCGGCTGCGAGACGCTCGCGTGCTACTGGAGCAGCTCGCCGTCACAATCGCAGCACGCGCAGGATTTCATCGAGTACACGACGCGCGCCAACTGCCTGGTCTCCAAGATCCAGGTGCTGCCGTACCGCGCGTTCTGGCACCCAGACAGTCCGACGTTTGCACCGCAGTGCGTCTCATTTGCCTTTTACGCGCCAGTGGCGACTTCAGAATATGATTTGCCCATTGGCAACAACGAGAACAAGAACAGCAGCAATAATCGGAATGCACTGCAATCGAGTGACGTTAAGATGCTGGACAACGATGACGTTGCAATCGAATACAAAGCCCGAGTCAAATTCTATGAATCGCCAGTGTACACGATGCTCAACGACATGCAGCTCCACGAGTTCGAGCTGCCAAAGAAAGTGTGGCTCGCGCACGGCGCGACGTTCCGATTGAACCTCATTGGCCGGTACCAGCAGGAAACGTTCGAGATGCCGCCGTGGATCCCTGCCGACGAGCAGGAGCCCGCCGAGCCGCCGTACTATTGCTGTCTCAGCTACGTGAACGCCATTGGCGTGTCCTACGACTACAGGTAATAATGAGTGCACTGTGAGCTTACATGTAATGAACCCTGTGGTTTTTATTTCTTCTTCGATCATTGCCACGTCTTGTTGACAAGTAGCATCCCCGGTTCAGTCAGTCACTGTCCAGAGAACTCCATTTGCTTGCCGTTGCATCTGAATGTAGTCCGTGTGGCTCCTCTCCGACACTGGCACCGCGGTGATGGTTCCCATGCCGTTGCTGATCCACTTGCACTCTCGTTTTGTGTGTTTCCTGCTCCACGGCTCCTGGTGACTGATTAGCTGGTTGCCTGCATCGATTTCCATCTCCGGTGAGCATAGAATGATGCTGGTTACGAGTTTTCGCAGGACGGCCCTTCGTTTGGACGTGAGAGTCGCCGTCATGGTTGGTAGCCGCACAGAGAACACTCGCTCTTCTTCCCTTCTCACGTTGAAGCTGGCCAAATTGCATTCCTTCAGGAAAGAAACCGTTTTGACCGTGTACTGCCCGCCTTGACTGTCGATTATCCAGGGGTTGTCGTTCCACTGAAAGGATGGCCAGAAGACTCGAGTCTCTTCCGATAGTTGATGAATCGTCTGCTCAGGTTTTCTCCCAAAGTACACACCTACACGCCCGTCTGATCTCCACTCGAGGTCCACGGTCGGTAGCAAGGATTCCATCTGCAGCTTCAGATCGTCTTTCCACGCAGGATTGCGTTCCTCTGCAGCCACCAAGTCTTCACAGAGATACTCCCACCCGAGTATGTGGATATTGTTCGTTTGGTACAGCCTTGTCTGTGCGTGCTGGCTTCGCTCCTTGGGTGAAATCGCGCAGCATCCCCAGTTTTGACTTTTGTCCTGATGAACCTGTTCATGCCAAGCTTCTGTGTACCTGTCTCGCGCTCGCTGTAGCCACCGAGTTGTCCGTCTCATACAGACGACAGGAAAGTGATTCTACGCCTACCCACTCGATCAGTACGGCCCAAGATCCAACCAATCGCGCTGGTGGAAGGTGCTCTTTGAAGACGAATTGTGTCCAAAAGCGCTTATCGATGTCAGACGAATTATTTGGAGAGGGCGAACGATCATCCTTCACCACGCATCCAAGTACCGAATTGCTCCTTGTTGAATCTGCGGGGCAGCGGGACATTTCGAGCAAGCATGTAAGGCAACGGAAGAGGAACTAAAAACTAACAACTGTATTCACGCAGATGACGAGATCGTGAGTAAACTTCCGAGAAAGCCAGCCACTTTCACCAGTGCAGCGGAAATAAAAGAGTCTTTATCTTTATAAGGTGAGGTATATTTAGGTTCATCGTCGTGACCTACAATATCCATTCTCCTACCTAATCTTCTTTGCGAATTTCATCTAGGAGTGTAAATGTGTCTACAGCGCGGATTGCAATAGATCACTTCTGAATGCTAAATAATCTTTGACCAGGATGGCATGTTCTCTTGGTCCTATGTGAGGCTGCCTTGTGTTGTCCAATGACCTTGGGTCTTCCGAACTTCGCATAAGCCAATGCATGACGTCGTTGTCAAGATCCTGGGTGAGATTGTTGAAAGCAGCTCGATGAGTTGGGAAGTGGACCTGCGTTGAGGTTCTGGTATCCATGGCTAGGTTGGCGGCTGAGTCCGCCATCTTGTTGAAGGCACGGTAGTGATGGTACCATCCTCGGATGTCGATGCAATCCGCGAGTCGTCGACTTGTCTGGTATAAACGTGCCAATCGGTGCTGTCGAGGGGACCGATGCATTCGCTGTTGGGAGATAATGAGTGCACTGTCTCCAATCACGTACAACGGTTCGAAGTGACTGCGTTGGGCTTCTCGGAGTCCGTGTATGAGACCCCAGTACTCGGCAAAGTTGTTGGTCGTGTCCTTCCTGCTATACGCCATGCTCGCGGCCCAAATTAAACTGGCTGTGTGCGAGTCCTTATGGACACGCACGATAATGGATCCAGTCCCTCCTGGTCCTGGATTGCCGCGTGATCCACCATCGAAAAACAACAGGTAAACGCCGCGAGTATCATTTGGAGTCAAGGGGATGGCGTCGGTTTGGCTGAGAAAGCAGTCGACATATGCCTTGAGAACTGCTGCAACCGTGTGACCGTCCGAGTCTCCAGCTTGCGCTTCAGCGAGTCGTGTGAGGTTTCGCATTCCTGCCTCTAATCTGGTCATCATGATCGCCATCTCAGCAGTCGATTCGATTGGATCCGAATCCATGCGTCGCAGATGCGCACACCAAATGGCATGTATGAGCGACGCGCTCATATATCGCCACAGCATGTGTGCGACGGAATAGAGATGATCTTGGAGATGTTCATTGGAGCACTTGTGTCCGATAATGTGTCTCTTGATCGTGGTCCATGCATGCCTTGGAGTATCTGGTAGATCCAGACTGAAGATCCAGATTGCGGGGTCGTGACCAGGAGTGATTCCGATCTTCGCCCATAGCGCATAAAAGTAGTTCCACACGAGTTTGGCTTTCGGACACTCCCAGAATAGATGTTGAACAGAAGATTGGACAACTTGGGAGCATTCGGGATTCGAGTAGGATAGATCAGCTTTCTCCTAGTTCCACATGGAGAGTCGGTTGGCTTTCAGTCGGAGAAGAGTCTGGGCTGTATAAACAGTAATCCCTGGGATGTTGTGTAATTCGCTCCATTGGATTAATTGCAGTCCTGGCCACAGAGATCCTGCTGTATGGACAGCTTTGTTGACTGCTGCATCTCGAGTATCTTTGCCAATTTGTGTCCTCGTTGCTGCAACTTGTTGCCGATAGAAAGATCTGGTCGTATTGTATCGTCCGTTGCCACCCCATAGTTGCACGAATCTTGTGAAACGTGGATGTGCATGGAACGACACCTTCTGCCCGTTCAAGTCTCTTGTTGCCATGACGTCACAGTCCATTGCGGAGTGAACTGTATGCGTAGCTTTGACTAGGGTCGTGTCGACGTGGGTCAGAGTTGCTTCGCTGGTGTGCAGATGCCATTCGTGGTTATAATGACGTTGCCCGTTGTACAGCCGAAGCACATTTGTTTGCTGTGGTCGATACAGAAGCTGTGGGAAGTTGGATACCAACGTAGCACATAACCGCTCGAGCGCTCGAATAGACGGCCGGGAGAATCCGGAGATTCCACATGTTGGGATGAAGTTAAGCACTCCTGGTCTTATCCACTCCCATCGAAGTATGTCACCCAGTTGTGCTGTTCCAACTGATAATGATGTGTGAGCAAGCTTGTAGGGGGAGCCGTTGGAATCAAGAAGCCACCCATCTGCAGTCGAGGTCATGTATGGCAGCCATTCTGCACAGAATGTCCCGCGTAGCTTTCGTCCTTCAGCGATGATACCTGGAAGCCTGTCAGACATTTTAGAGCTGAGGTCGATCTGGAACACATCGCCGTCCCATTGAGTCTGCACAATTGTCGACTTGAAGTGCTCGTAACACCAACGTACATTATCACGTTCTCTGGGCTCATAGGGTCGAGAATGGAGCGACGCACATAATGCTGCGCCAGTTGTCCACATGTTATCACGAAGCTGGGGTGGCCGCCTTGGAATTGCATCGAGCGGCGTGATGTACGTCGAAGAAGCCCTTGTGTTGTGCAGCAAGATTTCCCCGATGACCTGATCGATGTGAGAGGTAGTGATTGCCCATTTGGAGACTGCTGTGGCACTCATCGTCATCAGCTCAGTTCTGATGTTGGGTACTGACAAGCCTCCATTCATTTTTTTGAGCTCAGCTTGTTCTTCCTTCATCCACGGTTTCGCAGGCTTACCATTCCTTGAGCCCCAGATAAATTGTTTCACTAGGTCGTGTAGCTGATTGACAATAGCCGTAGAGGGCCAGGAGTGCCTGGCCACGTAAAGCACTTTGGGTGTGATGACGGCACTGGCAATTGCTGTGCGTTGGGCGACAGAGTGAGTTTTGAGACGCGCAAGTCGAAGTCTGACACGTAAGGCTTGGATGCACTTGAACCAGTTACTTGCATTCGAAGGCGTTTGTCCGACTTGGATGCCGAGGTAGCGGCAATGTTCCTCACGTTGTAGCACATGAATGTCACTGACTGACTCTTCGGTGGGGCTGTATTCCTTGTTCAGCGGCAATACTGCAGATTTGTGCCGATTGACTCGAAGCCCAGAAGCTGCTCCATATTTGTCCAGGATTGCAAAAACGGCGTTAATATCCTTGGGATCGCTAAGATAAATGGTCGTGTCGTCTGCGTATCCTCCAAGTCTGACTTCAGTTGCGCATCCTGCTGCCTGGAGTTCAACGCCGTGTATTTCGTCACTCTCTTCGATTTTCCGATAAAGAACCTCTAACGCCAAGATGAAGAGAAGAGGGGCCAGCGGACATCCTTGACGAATTCCGGATGTTACGTTGTACTTTCTCGACAGGAAACCGTTGACAATGAACTTGTAAGTGGTTTGAGAGTGTAACACCTTCACTAAGTGTACGAACTTCAATGGGAATCCAAGATGCTGGAGCGCTTGTACCAGAAAGCTGCGATCGAGTGAATCATAGGCTTTAGCAAAATCAAGGAGCAACGCGATCGCTCTGGACATGGCGGGGTCGCTCGTGGCCCGCTGTTGCGCAGCCAATAACACATCGATCGTATTCGGGATTGCTCGCCCTGGAACGAAACCAGCTTGCATGTGATGGATAAGCCAAGGGAGCACAGTTCGTAATCTGGTTGCAAATATCCGTGTGAATATTTTGTAATCAGAGTTGAGGAGTGCGATTGGCCTGTAGTCCAGCGGCGATGCAGCAGAGACGGACTTTTTTATGCAGTGAATATGTGCTTCACTGAACGAACTTGGTAGAATGCATTCGGGTATCCACAAGTTGAAAAGTCGCTCGAATAGGCCGGTAATCTCGTCACAGTGGTCTCTGTACCAGTCGTTGCCGAGTTCGTCAGGACCGTGAGCTTTGCCTCTCTTGCATTTCTTCACAGCCTGTTTAATTTCACTCGAATCGATCGGTTTGAGCAGGAAGCCTAATCTGTCCGACGGAGGAATAGCTGTTCCTGGATCAAGGATTTGATCGATGTCAGTTTGCAGAGTGGGCGCCTGTTGCATGATTGATTTCCATCCTTCTCCCATGTCGTCAGCAAGTTCTCGTGAACGCATGGGTCCGTAAGTCGCTGTGCCACCGAGTGTGAAGATAGTGTTGTCAAGGAACTTGGTCGAGATACGCTTGTAGAAGGATTTGCTCGTTTTTCGTTCATGATGCATGTGCTCCCGAAAAATGCGGTCCCGTTTCGAAGCCTGCCACTTCGATTTGCATTCTGCAATGGCTCGACGGATACTCGTGGCGGTGGTAAGAAACTCTTGCGACAACTCCACGTTATGATCACTCACCGCTCCACCAGAGTGATCGAGCATCTGCACTTCCGATTCTGAGAGGCGTCGTTGCAACCTCTGGATTTTCTTCTTGTATCCTTGATTCAATCTGGCGATGTACGATTTTTTAGCTTCAAGGTACCCGATCCTGAGCGCGATCTTGGCTTCATCCCACCAATTTGCTGTGGCCAGAGCATAATCACGAGGCGAAGAGTAACGTCCACGTAACTCATCAAGTTGGTCATGAGCTTTTTCGAAGAAATCTTTTCCAATAATCGCCGCATGCGCCGCTGCATTCTTCGGAAGTGGATAGACAACTCGAGGTTTCTTGCTTTGGATCACCTTGTCAGGAGCAGCTACCCGGATCGTGACTCCATTGTGATCGGAGAACGGACCAGCTACGCTTTGGTAGACGCTGCGAACCCAGTCGAGATGGTCATTGCTGCAGTACCATCGGTCGAGCCTACTGCTGGCACTGCCGCCTGAAGGCAGTGTATAGTAGTAGGTGTGATGCTGCCGATGGAATGCTTTGACGTCTCGTGTGTCCGTGGCGCGAAGAGCATCATCCTCAAGGGTGTCAACAAGATTCAATTTCTGGAGCAGTTTCTTCAATTCCCTGGAATCGTGCACTTTGTTGTGGGTGTTGTGAGACCTGTCTGCCATCTGGTTGAGAGTGCAATTAAAGTCTCCACCGCACAGAATGGGTCCATCATGTGACGAGAGGAGACCTGATAGTGCTCTGTAGAAAGCTTCCCTTGCAAATACGGTAGAAGGAGCGTAGATGTTGAGAAGTAACACCGTTTCACCACGCAACGTCACCGTAGCTGCCATCCAGTGCGCATTCCACTGATCCTGCTTATATGGAGCCAGTGTAGGTATGCACGAATAGGGATTCAACAAGATCGCCACTCCTCCTTTGCGCTCGGTGGAAGCTGACCAGAGAGAAAGTCTGGGATCCGACTCTTCTGATGGTTCCTGAAAACCCCAACTTCGACGAAATCTGGATTGCATTGATGCCACTTCGGTCTCCAGGACGTGCGTTTCTTGGAGAAAGACAATGTCCAATGATCCCGAGTCATCAGTCTGTCGAAAATGTGAAAACCACGCGTTCAGATTGGCGTCGGATTTGGAGAACCCCATCACATTCTGTGTGTGGAATCCAACAGTTAGCTCATGGCGAGCATTGACTGTCGCACTGCGCCTTCTGGGTCGGTGGTTGTCACGACGAGCTTGGGTTGTGGGTTGATATGGTCGCAACGGTAGTCCATCGCCGGAATACGTTGATATGCCTTGTATTCCACGCTGTACTTCCGCCGGAGAGACAGTTGAGCCATCTCCCCCTGCTCGCACTGAACTGCCACCAAGTACAGTGCGAGTTGAGGCACCATGGGTGCCTTTAGTTCTGATTGAGCCGCTGTTGGACCTCCAGCTCATGCTGGTGCGCCAATAGCGACCATGACGTCGTCGTGCCCACAATCGCATCAATTGCTGATTGAAGAGAAGACGAACGCCAATATTCTTCAGCTCGGGTTTCAGGCATAACGTGACCAACGGCTTCGTGCTTGGGGAACATGCTGGGCAGTAGAAGACTTATCACATTGAGAATTGCCCATTTGTCTGGGTCAATGGGTCGCGAGACGGTCGCGGTCAATAGGCTATCATCTAGCTTTTCAAGTCTGTTCCACTGCTTGATGTTGTCAGTCATGGACCAACGAGCGGAGCCTTGCGGACAGACGTCAACAGCCGATGCCCATTTCTTACAAAAGGCTCGCACTTGCGCGCTAACTGCATCGTCAGCTGAGTGACGCCGGATTAATGCGCGTTGAGCTTGACTGTTTATGCTGTGCCCAAAATCAAGAAGCTTTTTCACTGGGAACATGCGCAAGACCTCCAGTGGAAAAGGCAGTGCACAAATGAGCGCACTTAGAGCATCCACGTGACTGGGAATCCATCCAGTCAATTTGGAGACGTCGCTTGGATCAACTGAAGGCAAGCTGAATCTTCGATTTTGTCGAGTCGCCGTGGTCCAGTCGTGCATGGCTTTGTTGTTTGCACGAAAATGCTGTCTTCGAAGGGCTTGTTCAGCAGCCGTCAATTGTTCGAGCTCCTCTTTCGATCCAACCAATCGTCCAACCAGAGACTTGCGTGCTTGCCCATCGTCCTGGACAGAGTGAGACGGTGAGGAAGGAGGCGTCTCAAATTCGCCGCTTTCACTGTCGTTGGAAAAGGTTGACTCTTGACTGGCCTCGGATTGACCTGGTGTCGTTGAAGCCGCTGCTTTTAAAACTGAGGACGCAAGTTCTGGGATCTTTCGTGCCCGTGGCCGATTTAACGTATGAGAGTGGGAATCTGGTTCTCGCTCCGGTTCCTGGAATCGATGTTCATCATCCGTCGACCCTGTACCTAGTCCACTACCCATCGCCGCATTGATTTCTGGCCCGGGCCAAAGACACTCGTTGGGTCTGCATCTCGAGATTCAGCAGAGTCAATGTGTCCAAATCTTGGTCAGCGCTGCCTGGAGTTGGCTGGTTCATCGAGGGAGCACCGTTGCCTGCGTCCTCGGTACCATTTTGACTGCGCATTTCCTGGTGAAAGGCTTTAGTCACCTCTGCTGGCAGAGGGAGAGTGGCTTGACCATTTGGCGGGGTCACAGCACCTCCCGTCAGATCTTGCAAGTGCATCGTGGAATCCATCGACGTGGAATCCGCCAAGGACATCGTGACATCGAAGTGCGAGGGATCTTCAGAGTACCCAGAGGTGGTATCAGCTGATGGCTCCGATGATGGTTGCTGGTTTGCCGATCCATTATCTCTAGACGCTGAGGGAAATGACTTCGAGCCGGGCTGGCTCGTTCTTGATTGCTCCTCGTCTTGAGTCTGCGCAGTGGGACTGTGCTCGCGGACGACATGAGCTTTGACAAACTCCCTGAGTTTCGTATAAGCAAGGTCTTTATCTTTATATCTTTATAAGGTGAGGTATATTTAGGTTCATCTTCGTGACCTACAATATCCATTCTCCTACCTAATCTTCATTGCGAATTTCATCTAGGAGTGTAAATGTGTCTATAGCGCGGATTGCAATAGATCACTTCTGAATGCTAAATAATCTTTGACCAGGATGGCATGTTCTCTTGGTCCTATGTGAGGCTGCCTTGTGTTGTCCAATGACCTTGGGTCTTCCGAACTTCGCATAAGCCAATGCATGACGTCGTTGTCAAGATCCTGGGTGAGATTGTTGAAAGCAGCTCTTTGAGTTGGGAAGTGAACCTGCGTTGAGGTTCTGGTATCCATGGCTAGGTTGGCGGCTGAGTCCGCCATCTTGTTGAAGGCACGGTAGTGATGGTACCGTCCTCGGATGTCGATGCAATCCGCGAGTCGTCGACTTGTCTGGTATAAACGTGCCAATCGGTGCTGTCGAGGGGACCGATGCATTCGCTGCTGGGAGATAATGAGTGCACTGTCTCCAATCACGTACAACGGTTCGAAGTGACTGCGTTGGGCTTCTCGGAGTCCGTGTATGAGACCCCAGTACTCGGCAAAGTTGTTGGTCGTGTCCTTCCTGCTATACGCCATGCTCGCGGCCCAAATTAAACTGGCTGTGTGCGAGTCTTTATGGACACGCACGATAATGGATCCAGTCCCTCCTGGTCCTGGATTGCCGCGTGATCCACCATCGAAAAACAGCAGGTAAACGCCGCGAGTATCACTTGGAGTCAAGGGGATGGCGTCTGTTTGGCTGAGAAAGCAGTCGACATATGCCTTGAGAACTGCTGCAACCGTGTGACCATCAGAGTCTCCAGCTTGCGCTTCAGCGAGTCGTGTGAGGTTTCGCATTCCTGCCTCTAATCTGGTCATCATGATCGCCATCTCAGCAGTCGATTTGATTGGATCCGAATCCATGCGTCGCAGATGCGCACACCAAATGGTCTGTATGAGCGACGCGCTCATATATCGCCACAGCATGTGTGCGACGGGATAGAGATGATCTTGGAGATGTTCATTGGAGAACTTGTGTCCGATAATGTGTCTCTTGATCGTGGTCCATGCATGCCTTGGAGTATCTGGTAGATCCAGACTGAAGATCCAGATTGCGGGGTCGTTGACCAGGAGTGATTCCGATCTTCGCCCATAGCGCATAAAAGTAGTTCCACACCAGTTTGGCTTTCGGACACTCCCAGAATAGATGTTGAACAGAAGATTGGACAACTTGGGAACATTCGGGATTCGAGCAGGATAGATCAGCTTTCTCCTAGTTCCACATGGAGAGTCGGTTGGCTTTCAGCCGGAGAAGAGTCTGAGCCGTATAAGCAGTAATCCCTGGGATGTTGTGTAATTCGCTCCATTGGATTAATTGCAGTCCTGGCCACAGAGATCCTGCTGTATGGACAGCTTTGTTGACTGCTGCATCTCGAGTATCTTTGCCAATTTGTGTCCTCGTTGCTGCAACTTGTTGCCGATAGAAAGATCTGGTCGTATTGTATCGTCCGTTGCCACCCCATAGTTGCACGATTCTTGTGAAACGTGGATGTGCATGGAACGACACCTTCTGCCCGTTCAAGTCTCTTGTTGCCATGACGTCACAGTCCACTGCGGAGTGAACTGTATGCATAGCTTTGACTAGGGTCGTGTCGACGTGGGTCAGAGTTGCTTCGCTGGTGTGCAGATGCCATTCGTGGTTATAATGACGTTGCCCGTTGTACAGCCGAAGCACATTTGTTTGCTGTGGTCGATACAGAAGCTGTGGGAAGTTGGATACCAACGTAGCACATAACCGCTCGAGCGCTCGAATAGACGGCCGGGAGAATCCGGAGATTCCACATGTTGGGATGAAGTTAAGCACTCCTGGTCTTATCCACTCCCATCGAAGTATGTCACCCAGTTGTGCTGTTCCAACTGATAATGATGTGTGAGCAAGCTTGTAAGGGGAGCCGTTGGGATCAAGAAGCCACCCATCTGCAGTCGAGGTCATGTATGGCAACCATTCTGCACAGAATGTCCCACGTAGCTTTCGTCCTTCAGCGATGATACCTGGAAGCCTGTCAGACATTTTAGAGCTGAGGTCGATCTGGAACACATCGCCGTCCCATTGAGTCTGCACAATTGTCGACTTGAAGTGCTCGTAACACCAACGTACATTATCACGTTCTCTGGGATCATAGGGTCGAGAATGGAGCGACGCACATAATGCTGCGCCAGTTGTCCACATGTTATCACGAAGCTGGGGTGGCCGCCTTGGAATTGCATCGAGCGGCGTGATGTACGTCGAAGAAGCCCTTGTGTTGTGCAGCAAGATTTCCCCGATGACCTGATCGATGTGAGAGGTAGTGATTGCCCATTTGGAGACTGCTGTGGCACTCATCGTCATCAGCTCAGTTCTGATGTTGGGTACTGACAAGCCTCCATTCATTTTTTTGAGCTCAGCTTGTTCTTCCTTCATCCACGGTTTCGCAGGCTTACCATTCCTTGAGCCCCAGACAAATTGTTTCACTAGGTCGTGTAGCTGATTGACAATAGCCGTAGAGGGCCAGGAGTGCCTGGCCACGTAAAGCACTTTGGGTGTGATGACGGCACTGGCAATTGCTGCGCGTTGGGCGACAGAGTGAGTTTTGAGACGCGCAAGTCGAAGTCTGACACGTAAGGCTTGGATGCACTTGGACCAGTTACTTGCATTCGAAGGCGTTTGTCCGACTTGGATGCCGAGGTAGCGGCAATGTTCCTCACGTTGTAGCACATGAATGTCACTGACTGACTCTTCGGTGGAGCTATATTCCTTGTTCAGCGGTAATACTGCAGATTTGTGCCGATTGACTCGAAGCCCAGAAGCTGCTCCATATTTGTCCAGGATTGCAAACACGGCATTAATATCCTTGGGATCGCTAAGATAAATGGTCGTGTCGTCTGCGTATCCTCCAAGTCTGACTTCAGTTGCGCATCCTGCTGCCTGGAGTTCAACGCCGTGTATTTCGTCACTCGCTTCGATTTTCCGATAAAGAACCTCTAACGCCAAGATGAAGAGAAGAGGGGCCAGCGGACATCCTTGACGAATTCCGGATGTTACGTTGTACTTTCTCGACAGGAAACCGTTGACAATGAACTTGTACGTGGTTTGAGAGTGTAACACCTTCACTAAGTGTACGAACTTCAATGGGAATCCAAGATGCTGGAGCGCTTGTGCCAGAAAGCTGCGATCGAGTGAATCATAGGCTTTAGCAAAATCAAGGAGCAACGCGATCGCTCTGGACATGGCGGGGTCGCTCGTGGCCCGCTGTTGCGCAGCCAATAACACATCGATCGTAGTCGGGATTGCTCGCCCTGGAACGAAACCAGCTTGCATGTGATGGATAAGCCAAGGGAGCACAGTTCGTAATCTGGTTGCAAATATCCGTGTGAATATTTTGTAATCAGAGTTGAGGAGTGCGATTGGCCTGTAGTCCAGCGGCGATGCAGCAGAGACGGACTTTTTTATGCAGTGAATATGTGCTTCACTGAACGAACTTGGTAGAACGCATTCGGGTATCCACAAGTTGAAAAGTCGCTCGAATAGGCCGGTAATCTCGTCACAGTGGTCTCTGTACCAGTCATTGCCGAGTTCGTCAGGACCGTGAGCTTTGCCTCTCTTGCATTTCTTCACAGCCTGTTTAATTTCACTCGAATTGATCGGTTTGAGCAGGAAGCCTAATCTGTCCGACGGAGGAATAGCTGTTCCTGGATCAAGGATTTGATCGATGTCAGTTTGCAGAGTGGGCGCCTGTTGCATGATTGATTTCCATCCTTCTCCCATGTCGTCAGCAAGTTCTCGTGAACGCATGGGTCCGTAAGTCGCTGTGCCACCGAGTGTGAAGATAGTGTTGTCAAGGAACTTGGTCGAGATACGCTTGTAGAAGGATTTGCTCGTTTTTCGTTCATGATGCATGTGCTCCCGAAAAATGCGGTCCCGTTTCGAAGCCTGCCACTTCGATTTGCATTCTGCAATGGCACGACGAATACTCGTGGCGGTGGTAAGAAACTCTTGCGACAACTCCACGTTATGATCACTCACCGCTCCACCAGAGTGATCGAGCATCTGCGCTTCTGATTCTGAGAGGCGTCGTTGCAACCTCTGGATTTTCTTCTTGTATCCTTGATTCAATCTGGCGAAGTACGATTTTTTAGCTTCAAGGTACCCGATCCTGAGCGCGATCTTGGCTTCATCCCACCAATTTGCTGTGGCCAGAGCATAATCACGAGGCGAAGAGTAACGTCCACGTAATTCATCAAGTTGGTCATGAGCTTTTTCGAAGAAATCTTTTCCAATGCTCGCCGCATGCGCCGCTGCATTCTTCGGAAGTGGATAGACAACTCGAGGTTTCTTGCTTTGGATCACCTTGTCAGGAGCAGCTACCCGGATCGTGACTCCATTGTGATCGGAGAACGGACCAGCTACGCTTTGGTAGACGCTGCGAACCCAGTCGAGATGGTCATTGCTGCAGTACCATCGGTCGAGCCTACTGCTGGCACTGCCGCCTGAAGGCAGTGTATAGTAGTAGGTGTGATGCTGTCGATGGAATGCTTTGACGTCTCGTGTGTCCGTGGCGCGAAGAGCATCATCCTCAAGGGTATCAACAAGATTCAATTTCTGGAGCAGTTTCTTCAATTCCCTGGAATCGTGCACTTTGTTGTGGTTGTTGTGAGACCTGTCTGCCATCTGGTTGAGAGTGCAATTAAAGTCTCCACCGCACAGAATGGGTCCATCATGTGACGAGAGGAGACCTGATAGTGCTCTGTAGAAAGCTTCCCTTGCAAATACGGTAGAAGGAGCGTAGATGTTGAGAAGTAACACCGTTTCACCACGCAACGTCACCGTAGCTGCCATCCAGTGCGCATTCCACTGATCCTGCTTATATGGAGCCAGTGTAGGTATGCACGAATAGGGATTCAACAAGATCGCCACTCCTCCTTTGCGCTCGGTGGAAGCTGACCAGAGAGAGAGTCTGGGATCCGACTCTTCTGATGGTTCCTGAAAACCCCAACTTCGACGAAATCTGGATTGCATTGATGCCACTTCGGTCTCCAGGACGTGCGTTTCTTGGAGAAAGACAATGTCCAATGATCCCGAGTCATCAGTCTGTCGAAAATGTGAAAACCACGCGTTCAGATTGGCGTCGGATTTGGAGAACCCCATCACATTCTGTGTGTGGAATCCAACAGTTAGCTCATGGCGAGCATTGACTGTCGCACTGCGCCTTCTGGGTCGGTGGTTGTCACGACGAGCTTGGGTTGTGGGTTGATATGGTCGCAACGGTAGTCCATCGCCGGAATACGTTGATATGCCTTGTATTCCACGCTGTACTTCCGCCGGAGAGACAGTTAAGCCATCTCCCCCTGCTCGCACTGAACTGCCACCAAGTACAGTGCGAGTTGAGGCACCATGGGTGCCTTTAGTTCTGATTGTGCCGCTGTTGGACCTCCAGCTCATGCTGGTGCGCCAATAGCGACCATGACGTCGTCGTGCCCACAATCGCATCAATTGCTGATTGAAGAGAAGACGAACGCCAATATTCTTCAGCTCGGGTTTCAGGCATAACGTGACCAACGGCTTCGTGCTTGGGGAACATGCTGGGCAGTAGAAGACTTATCACATTGAGAATTGCCCATTTGTCTGGGTCAATGGGTCGCGAGACGGTCGCGGTCAATAGGCTATCATCTAGCTTTTCAAGTCTGTTCCACTGCTTGATGTTGTCAGTCATGGACCAACGAGCGGAGCCTTGCGGACAGGCGTCAACAGCCGATGCCCATTTCTTACAAAAGGCTCGCACTTGCGCGCTAACTGCATCGTCAGCTGAGTGATGCCGGATTAATGCGCGTTGAGCTTGACTGTTTATGCTGTGCCCAAAATCAAGGAGCTTTTTCACTGGGAACATGCGCAAGACCTCCAGTGGAAAAGGCAGTGCACAAATGAGCGCACTTAGAGCATCCACGTGACTGGGAATCCATCCAGTCAATTTGGAGACGTCGCTTGGATCAACTGAAGGCAAGCTGAATCTTCGATTTTGTCGAGTCGCCGTGGTCCAGTCGTGCATGGCTTTGTTGTTTGCACGAAAATGCTGTCTTCGAAGGGCTTGTTCAGCAGCCGTCAATTGTTCGAGCTCCTCTTTCGATCCAACCAATCGTCCAACCAGAGACTTGCGTACTTGCCCATCGTCCTGGACAGAGTGAGACGGTGAGGAAGGAGGCGTCTCAAATTCGCCGCTTTCACTGTCGTTGGAAAAGGTTGACTCTTGACTGGCCTCGGATTGACCTGGTGTCGTTGAAGCCGCTGCTTTTAAAACTGAGGACGCAAGTTCTGGGATCTTTCGTGCCCGTGGCCGATTTAACGTATGAGAGTGGGAGTCTGGTTCTCGCTCCGGTTCCTGGAATCGATGTTCATCATCCGTCGACCCTGTACCTAGTCCACTACCCATCGCCGCATTGATTTCTGGCCCGGAGCCAAAGACACTCGTTGGGTCTGCATCTCGAGATTCAGCAGAGTCAATGTGTCCAAACTCTTGGTCAGCGCTACCTGGAGTTGACTGGTTCATCGAGGGAGGACCATTGCCTGCGTCCTCGGTACCATTTTGACTGCGCATTTCCTGGTGAAAGGCTTTAGTCACCTCTGCTGGCAGAGGGAGAGTGGCTTGACCATTTGGGGGGGTCACAGCACCTCCCGTCAGATCTTGCAAGTGCATCGTGGAATCCATCGACGTGGAATCCGCCAAGGACATCGTGACATCGAAGTGCGAGGGATCTTCAGAGTACCCAGAGGTGGTATCAGCTGATGGCTCCGATGATGGTTGCTGGTTTGCCGATCCATTATCTCTAGACGCTGAGGGAAATGACTTCGAGCCGGGCTGGTTCGTTCTTGATTGCTCCTCGTCTTGAGTCTGCGCAGTGGGACTGTGCTCGCGGACGACATGAGCTTTGACAAACTCCCTGAGTTTCGTATAAGCAAGGTCTTGATCTCCTTGGCTTTCGGTATTCTCCGCGGGAGATGATCCTGAAGCAGCTGTCGTAGAAGCCTTGTTCCCAGCCTGCTGATCACCATCCTTGGGACCCAAATTCTTAGCTTTGGCTCGCTTCTTGAGTAAATCAAGTTGCCTTTTCGCTCGATTTTTGGCGTTCTTGGCCTCCTGGAGGATCAGAGATGCGGCTGCTGCTTCTTTTGCTGTCACACGTTGCTGCAAATCAAGCAATTCAATCTGGCGTTGGAACTGTCCAGCTTCATGATTCGCAGATGAAGATTCCTCATCACGACCACTGGTGTCTGCCTCCTTGTGTTCGTCTCGATCGAGAGCAAAACTGTGCGCTTTGGCTGAAACGTCATGGAATTTGCGTTTTGCAGTCGCAGCCGCTGCAGCAGCTGCGGTGTGCGCGGAAGACGCTTTGGACAGATGCTCCTTAGCAATGTCTAATGTTGCCTGAGCAGCGCTTAAGCGGGCGTCGATAGCAATCTTTTGCTTCGCTTGAGTGGAGTTTGCTTGTACCCCATCAAGGACAGAATCAGCTGAGGAAAGCTTCCCAGCCAGAACGGCCTCAAGTTCAAGTTCGCGCTTCTTTCGAGCCTGGAGAGCCTTGCGGTTGCTCTGGCCGTTAGAAGCCTTCATACTTGTCTCTGGAGACCCGGTACCAATGCTACTAGAGCTGGCTACTGTTCCAGGAGATGTGCCGAAAACAGAAGTCAGCTTCGGAGCAGCCTTTAGGGTTCCGCCTTTTGGCGCTCGTCTACCAGCTGATGCCGCGTCCGAAGCTGGATGGGGTTGCCCTTTCGACGCCGGTGAACTCTTCACTGGTGTGGTCGCTGAGGTTGAAATCGTGGATTTCATCGCCCCCTTCGGTTTCTTGAGGTTGGCTGGATCGAACCATTCTGCCTCCGACGGCGTAACCGATTGAGCGTCTGTTGCAGAATTGGCCGCTGCTGCCACTGCTGCAGAGCCGGTGCTGCTACTCGAGTCAGCAGGCTGGAGCATCTCAGAGAGTAGCGCTTTCTCAGTTGCCTTGATCTTCAGGTTGGCCATGACTTTGCCCAAACTATTGGAGAGATTGCCAATGTACTTTTGTCGGACTTCAAGGGACATGTGCTGCAGCTCAAATTTCGACATTTCCTTTGCTTGCTTGATTTCTGGTTCGAAGTCGCGATGAAATTGCATCTGACAATCTCCAGGAGCTCGAGTACACTTGCTTTTTGGGTGCGAGGGGTCGAAGCACTGAAAGCAAGGGATTCGGCTGTACCGCTGATGATGATGAACGAAGATCGAGAACCCTTTAGCAGAGATGTGGGTGACATCTTTGAGCTGAGGGGGACATTCCTCGGAATTGAAGATAACGACCCAGAAATTAGAGTCGTATGCGCCATCCCGTGCTCGCGGCGCGCGCGCAATGGACACGACTTCACATTCGGTGCTCAATGCTATCAGTTGGCCGACAATGTCCGTTGCCTAAGCCGGGAGCTACAACACGGACTTGATATTGTAGTGCATCCGCTTGGTGGGGGATAACATTGTCGATATCGCATCGATCATCTTCTTCCTCGAGCTTGGCGGTGCTCAGGAGAACGAGTTTTTCGTTGCGAAATTTAATCTCTCGTCTATGCCATTTCGATGCAGTGGACTGGTCCTTGACAATGAAGGTTAAACGCCGAGTCGCCGCAGTGTAGTACAAACGCTTGACATTCTGAATCCACTCGCACAGATTCTTATAACCTGCAGAGCCGGCTGGCTCGGATGCAAGTAATTGCATAAGAATTGTCTTTTCCGCGATGTGTTCAGGCATCAAGATGCGCGGAGGGACCACAGCAACGACTGTGCCTTCGAGGCAGTCTTCAAAGAATTTGACATAGGCCATGCGTTGAAGGAAAGTGTGGGTACAAGCGAGGAATGCAGGAGGCGCGTCTAAGACGAGAGCACCCATTATCCAGGCATTCAACGCTTCTTCTTCGGCCGGCACCATCTTGCGTAGGTCATCATCGGGTTTAGTCTTCCATGGACGTGTAGCGATCTTGGTCAATCGCTGAACCCATGCACGATGACGCGCTTCACGCACCGCGGCATCAGTCCGAGTGTTGTTCTCTGGGTGAGCAGCATCAGGCTGAGGCGGTGTCTGGCCCATCATGCCTCTTTTTATTTCTTCAACGCGATGGGGACCCAACCAGAACATGCGGAATTCGTACCGCCACCATCAGGAGGCTGTTCAGGAGGAGGCTCCGTCATTGGTCGAAACTCCGAAAACAGCTGGTTACTGAAGGATGGGACGCTGGCTCTTGATTGGTTCTTGCTTGAGTCTTGGGGGCTTGGTATTGCGTAATCTGTGGGGTAGACCGCAAATTTCACAATGAAATAAAATAAAAGAGACGGTCTCAGACAGTATCAACAAACAGAAACAGACACTTCAACCAGCAGCAGAGAGTCCTCAAGCCAGTGAGGAAAACAAGCCGAGCGAGAACACGAATCCCGTGACGCCTGACGAGACCAACCCACAACCGAACTCCAACCCAAGAAATCTAACAAAAAATGCATCGTTTACAGTGGGAACAGGAATTCCAGTACTACAAATCAGCAATCTCAAAGAACAGGCGAAGGCGAAACCAAACGGCGGAGTAGCGAATACAAAAGGACCCGTGTCAAAGGCAAGCCAGAAAAATGGACCAAGACAAATTCCCAAGGATGACATCCGATGGGCAAAAGAACTGATGCGCTTCCGACGAGATATGGACGAGCTAATGAAGGTGCACATGGAAAGACAAGCCGAGCTCAACCCGAATCGTAACGACATCATGGACTGGGATGGGGAGTACACGCTTCAAGACGTGATGGACGCCAACGGACTTGCAGAAGCAACGACACCACCAACCGGAAATTGTCAATTTTATGCAGTAGCGGAAGCGATGCTCCAAATCACGCATGACAACATGGCCAATGAGAAGCTGCTCGAGGCAACGGCGAGCAGAATCAAGCAAAGTATGAACGCGGCCGCACGTCTCAACTTCGATCTCGAATTCCCTGAAGGAACGCATTTGGGAATACTCGAAGCACTGGGGAGAGGGGATCGAAAAATGAGCCCAAAAGAAAGGAAAGCAGATGTTCTCGACTATTTCAATGATATCGCAAGCAGCTCCTCCAGCCGATCGTCGACGCTGCCAGGGTCCATGTGGGGTGGACCAGAGTCCTTGCGGATGGCTGCCAAGGCTTTGCAGAGAAAAGTCTTCGTGCTCATCGAGACAACGTACGAAGACCGTAAAGGCTTTGCAATTTACAAGCCACAATCCAGAGTCCACGCAGGCGTCCAGTTTCTGTCAGCCAAAGAGCATGCTTGCACGGGAAGCAATGGGAAGACGAGCTTCGTCAGGACAGAATCGAAGCAGAGGCCACGAGCAGTCCACTACCAATTGTGATGAAATTCGCAAATGAACACTACAACAGTCTGCATTTCAGAACCCTAAACGAACCATCGTCACTGGCGAATATGACGAGCTCATCTCTAGCGAAGCATCTCCAAGGATCCGAAAGGAGCAAGACGGAGTTCAAGACTGACCGATCCGGACAATTCGACTCCGAACCAGTTACGGAGGATTCAATGGAGGAAAGCGACAATTCCAGTTTGGAAGATTTAGAGGTGGCTCCATCGCTGGACGAACGAGAAAAGTTCGAGCCAAACCAGCTCAGCGGACATCACGGCTGGTCGTTCGCATCTCAGGAGAATCAGCTTGTGGTGTATCACTCGCCCACAACCGAGTTACCTCCACAACCCAGGAAGCGAGATAGAGACGAAACCCTGATGCTGACAGCGGAAGATGGTGACGACGCGATGAACCTGAACAGCCCCAATGTCCCCTCAAGAAAACCAGAACGCTCTCGAGACGATTGGCGATCGAAGGAGACTCCATGCAGAAACGCAGAGACCTCGAGCGCACGCTGCAGGAGCATTGGGAAGGGTTCCAGGAGCAATGGAAACAAGAAACCAAATGCCCCTTTCCTCTGCTCTCGTCCAATCATGATATATGGACGCAGGCAGCTCTCAATGAATGGGAGCGAATTCTAGCGATGTTGAAGACGTCGCCAGGGCCGCATCATGTGCTGAACCACCTCAAAGGGCCAACGCTAGTGGACTTGACACACGTTTTGCGTGAACAGGTGATTGAGGAAGGACTCAAACGTCTTTTGTACCGCACTGATCAGGCAGAAACCAAGGTATGGATTACAGGTTGGTTTGACAGGATTGCAACGGCAACCACGAAGCAACAACGAGCGGCGCTACTCAACTCCAAGGAAGACTGGTCGATGCTAGGAAGAATGAAGTACGGTGGTCTCGATGTTCTGCGACTTTGTCACCCGATCCAACAAGAGAAGCTCAGCCGCTACATCATCTGCACAGTGGTGTATGAGGAGGAGCTGCAGACGTTCAGGTCTAGCGACGCCGAAGACCCAGACAACCTGTACGAGGCGATTGAAGACTTCTGTGCGATGTTGAAGCAAACCAGAGAACTCAAAGCAGCCTTCAAGAGCGGAGAGGAGCTCAGCGAGTGGTCAGCTCTATCGGTGATCATGGCTCAAGTCACCATGGAAGTGGACTCGGTCGAGCCCTCAAGGTACTAAAGGCACGACACCAACAGGTAACCAAGATGGCAGTAGCCCAGGTACAGAAATGTACGCCGCGCTACAAGCCCTCAAGAATGCATTTTACAAAAACCAAAAAAAGGAAAAAAGATCATGTCCTAACACGCTACGGGTATTAACTCAGAACGTGTGCGGATTCAAAAAGAAAGAACGAACAAAATGGTTAGAGGATCTCAAGGGGGCACTAACCGCAGAAAAGTATGATATCATTTATTTGCAGGAAACGAGGATCACCACAGCCAAAGAAGAACGCAGACTCCGACAATACTGGAACCGAATATGGGGGATTACAAACCTGGACGAACCAACGTCCTTTTGGTCCATCCATCCAGACGCGACCGGCGGAGTTGCAATACTCACAAATCCGAAGACGATTAGCGAAACACAACTGATCGAGGAATCCAAGTGGACAAATCGCGCAGTCGCTATCAAGTCCAAGGGAGTGGTGTGGATTAACGTGTACGCACCCAACAAGAAATCAGAGCGAGAACACTTCTTCCGACGCCTAAACGAGGAGTTCGGACTCATCGTGCAGCAGCAGTGCTCGGAGGTGACTTCAATTGTATGCTCGACAAGAAACGGGACTGACACACTGTCATGATCTGAGGTGGCTGGCTGTCCTTCCAACAATGACTGCATGCAGCGCGCCTTCGCAACAGTCGGGCTCCCGGGCGTTCTAGAAATAGAAGCAGGTGCTGGGCACAGCTTCCATGGTTTTCAGACAAGTCTGGATACATGGAAGCACACTTGCCTTTAACTGATATTAAAACGAATATAAAGAGTGCATATATGAATATCAAGTTAAAAGGAAGAGAAAAGAAAAGAAACAGGGAAAAGACGATGCCATATGACACAAAGTGAAACAAGAGGGCTCAATGAGAGCACATGCATATCGTAGGAATTCACATACCGAAACCATTCATAATTCAACCTACCGTCTTCCACACAAGAGTCCCTATCCAACAACAGTCCGACCCCAACAGAAGAACCTCCATCGAAGCTACAAAACGTCGCCTCTGGTAACACTTGTTCGGGGGAAGAATTGTGAGTACCAAGTTTTGAATTGTGAACCGCTGAAGCTTCGACCAGTGTTTCGGACTGACATAGTCTCACTAATCTTTTGTGGGCTGCCAGCGTGAACTCAGGCTATAAATTCCTTCTTTTGTAACAGTTTCTGTAACGGGATAGCCCGTTGCACGGCTACAAGTGCGTTGAGGAAGCGCAGGTGAGAGGAAGGGCACCGATTTAACGCTGTGTTCAAAGAGAAGGAAGGGAACTTTGCGCGATAACGTGCAAAATGAGAAGTGAATTGAAATCTTAAGGTTTGAAAATGCAAATCTGATGGGTTGTTCCTACGGCGTCTGTAACGTTTGGGGCCTTCTTGAGATCTGATTGGTCGAAAGTCGGAAAGTCGGAACTTGATTGGCTGAAAGTCGGGGACGATGGCTTGGACTCGGAGGAGGAGGTGGCAACTTGATGGCAAATTGGAAAGTGATTGAATGGAGGCTTAGTTCGCTAGCGCTACGTCTAAGCCTCCCTGCATGCATGCCTATCCTTTTCTTCAACCGATTTGACTTTTCTTCCTATCCAGGGTCCTATAACCGGTGGCGCGGTTCTAGTGGGGTAAGCTTCTGACCTCTACGCTGTTGATTGCGGGTTCGAGTCCCGTTCGGAGCGGGATTTTCAACGAGCGGAAAATCGAAGTTCTTCGGGCCCAATCAGGGGTCGCGGTGGGACCCCATGGGGGGCAATAAGACCCAGCCCTGTAATTCCTACCTCTTCAATAATATTCGGCTATTGTAGGTCACAACGATGAACCTAAATATACCTCACTTTCAAAATCAAATATCCAGGTGTCCTGCCTGCACCTGTATTTTTATCTGACTAGTTCCATATAACTGTATATATTAGTGTTACATATGAATGAGAGCCTGACCTCGGACTCGAGGTCAGGCACACGTTACACATGCCACGACGCTCCGCACGCTAGACACGTGCGAAGTCAGGCACATGCCGATCCTACGCGCGTGCCTGGCGTGCGAGGTCAGGCACACGTGACATCCCCCCAGACTTGGCTTCGCGTTGGGAGTCTTGAAACTCTTGAAGGAGTCGATTCCAATGCGAAACATGGCGGATGTTCTTCTCGTATTCCCACGTACTCTCGTGCGCAGGATACCCGAGCCACTTGACCAACCACATTCGTTGGCAGTTGTGGGTTTTACTGCGAAGTAATGCTTCCACAACGTGCAGAGCCTCACCAGTCTCGTCGTCGAGGATCACGGGGGCTGCCTTCGGAGTTGGTCTTGAATGGAACTTGGTTGGATTCTCAACGTAGTGGCTAAGCAACTCCACATTGAACGCTGGATGCAAGCGCTTCATGTTTGGAGGCAACACCATTCGTGTAACCGGACACTTCCGAGTTACGCAGCACGGTACGTGTGTGAGGAAGCGTATTCAACGCTTCTCTCAAGGACTCCGTTCCGAGAGCGGTTGCCTGCTTCCTGCAGTGCAACGATTGGTTACCTATAGGTCTCTATAGAGTAACCGTCGATAACCAAAGGCTTTAGTTAACGGTAAAAATGGAACTGTTTATTTGTTGGAGGTTGCCCTCTGCAGGACAACCTGGATTATCTTTATGTAACTATGAACAATAGCAATCTCAAGTGTAATTACTCCCCATTGGGCAATGAGTGGCTATGAAAGACTAACGCTAGTTGTCTTATGTGATTGGATGAAATGCATGTTCAATTATATCCAATCGGAGGCGCCGTCACTCAGACTGGCTGCCGGCTCCGCCGTGAAGGTTCGAGCAAGTACGACGAACCTCATGGTTCGGTCTTAAACTTGTTGCGCGTACTCTACGTACCACAAGGTTCGGTTTGGTTGTGTGGCACAACACAAGTGCGTAACCATGTTACAGTGTAACCCCGTTACACCACCCCCCACTTAAAGTGCGAAACACTCGAAGGGTCGGTGCGAGAAACGTGTGGATCTCGCGCGTGTGCGCCGAGAAAGGGGAACATTCGTGTATTCCTCGGGAAAGAGCACAGCGGCGACGCGTGCGTTAATTTCACCGAGTGTTGGCACATATAGTCACTGTGCTCGCGCACGTGAGTATCGTGGCCACCAACAAAGCTGTCCGCGAGAAGCTCGCGCGACAAAAAGGGGGAGGCGTCGGCACTCTCGTCAAAACTCTGCGCAAGCGCGAGGAAGACAGAGAGGTCGCGTCAAGCGCAAGACGAACGACGGTCACCGCGGATGCGGTCGACGTACCTGCGGAGAGCGACGGCAGGTCTGCTCTCACATCTGATAGCGCTCCTGCTATAAGCAGTGAGCTGCGATTCGGAGATCTCCCTTCCGTGAAGCCGTTGTTCGCGCGTGCTTTGGAAGAGGAGGAAGTGATTGAGGAATTCCTCGTCGTTGACAATGACGGGAGCTCGCTTGAAGACGAGGGAGCGCTCACTGAGAAGAGAGGCTCCATCGACGAGTGGGTCGAGTACGCAGAGATGCAAAGCGAGCGACACGCCGCTTATCTCCACGAGCTCGAGCGAGATCCATCCGCTGACGTCTCGATGTATCGGACGAAGGAGGAAAATGACGCCGTTGAGGCTGTCAATAATCGTAAGAGGAAGCACGAAGTCCTCATTACAAACGAAGAGGCAGGAGTGCGAGCCATCGTTCACGATGAGCTCAAATACTCACTGCCCGAAATGCCGCCGCCAGAACTATGGCTGGCTGGCAAGACCGCATCGAATCTGCTCGCGAGAGCCAGACTTTGTGCGCGGAACTATGACGCTCAATTTAAAAATTGGCGTGAAAAGCGATTGCGGGGTGAAAATGGGGAATTGCGTATTCACCCGATCCCAGTCGTCCTCTTTGTTGGAGAGACGGAAGAAGAGTACGATGCCAACTTCATGTCGTGCATCAATAAAATTAAGGGAGGTAGCACTCGCACAGTGTCTACCGATCCGACAGCGCAACGCAGTCAACGCATGCAATTTGCAGTTGACCGTGTTCGTCTGTTTCGCTCCAAGCAGGGCGGTGGCACGCCCCTGCGAGCGGGTGGTCGCGCTGGTAACAGGCGACAAATTACTCGCGCGAATGACAGTCCCTCAGTTGCGCCTTAAAGGCGTCAACAAGATCCGGGACGTCTTCGCGAAGACGCTCAGCAGGCTCCCACGAGCTCTGCGACACATCGTACCCACGCCACTTCACAAGGCGAGGTACGCTCCGCGAGTGAAGACGCTTTAGGAGAGGCACAACGCGCTCGTGTCTCGATGGGCGGCGTCTGAGCCCCCTGATGAGACCGACGTTCTCCCGGACTGGGATAAAAATCTGCAGTAGCGTCACGGTAGCGCTTAAGCAAACCCACGTAGAACACGGGGTGCGTTGCCATTCTCGTTGGGAGATCGAGCTTGTAATTCAAGTCTCCAATCTTCTCCACAACAGTGTATGGCCCGATAAATCGTGGCAACAACTTACTCCCGCTGGAGAACGTTATGACTGCATCGTTTGGTAGGTTTTTAATGCTTAAAAGCACTTTATCACCCACACAAAACGTTTGTTTGTTCTTTCTACCCGATTTATCGGCGTAGAGCTTTTGCTTGTCTTGCGCAGCAGCTAGTTGGTCGCGTACGCGACGCAACAATGCTGCGCGCTCATCGACAAATTGCCGCGCTGCCGCGACGGCTTTGTCTTGCTTTGTCGTTGCTCTCGCAGCGCGTGCTGCAGAGAGATCTATTTCTGCGCCGGTGTGTGACACTGCGCGTCCTTCCATTCGTGGCTGACGCTCACACGAGCAGTCGCCTGATTCCGTCTGAGACTGGCTATTTTTAGCACGAGTAACGTAACTCGGTACCGTGGAAGAGCCATCTATAGACACACGAGTACCGTAACTCAGTACCGTGGGTGATCCATCTTTAGGGACACGAGTACCGTAACTCAGTACCGTGCCCGACATGTCAATACTCTGCGTGCTGTCCGGTAAGACCGTGACAGATTCGGAACGCGATCGCACAGGCGGCGCATCGCGCGCGTCCACGTGAGCGGTCGACGCCACGTCCGGTGACGGAGATCGCGCGCTCGCATCGAGCGCAGCGAGTTGCCCTCCCACCGCAGAACGTTCGACGCCCTCGAACAGAGTGGCGGGTACGCGCGGGTGCCGCAGCGAGTTAAAATAGAACGGAGTCACGGCCGTAGAGGCGTGCTCGCTGCTATTTATAGCAAACTCGGCGTACGGCAGCCAGCGGCTCCAGTCGCGGGGATGATCGACAGCGATGCTGCGAAGAATATCCTCGACGACACGGTTCACGCGCTCGGTTTGCCCGTCTGTCTCGGGGTGATCGGCAGTGGACAACGCCAGATCTGTGCCGAGCAGGCGGAAGAGTTCGCGCCAAAAGGCAGCGGTAAAACGCGGGTCCCGGTCTGATACAATAGACTCGGGCAAGCCGTGATAGCGGAACACGTGCTCTAAAAATAGGCACGCCGTCTCTTGCGCAGTGACATGCTTGCGCACGGGTGCAACGTGCACCATTTTGCTCAGTCGATCGACGAACACGACGACGCCTGTGTTGCGCGCCTTGTCTTCCGGGAAACCGAAGACGAAATCCATGCTGACCGACTTCCAGTAGTCTTGCGGAATCGGCAGCGGATGCAGCGGCGCTTTGTTCTTGCCCGCAGGCTTCACGCGCTGGCACTGCTCGCATGAGCGTACATAATTGGCCACCCATTTGTATTGGTGTGGCCACCAAAACACATTAGACACTTGCAAGAAGGTCTTTTCACGTCCGAGATGCCCACTCGCTGGTGCATCGTGAAACTCATGCAGGATCGAAAGTTTCAGATCCTGGTCATGCGGTACATACACACGCGGGTAATCAAAGTTGGACAGTCGATGCCACAGCAACCCGTCGTGGTAACTCAACCGAGCAAGCTTTGACTCGAGTTTGGCAGGCAATGACTCTTTGGACGAGCCGTCAAAGTGAGCAATCAACAAGCGACATTCATCGTCCTTTGGATAAAGCGACTGAATATTGTCCTTGAGCTTTGCACTCGACTGATGCTCAGATGCATGAGATCAGGAGTGCGCTCCAAACACAGGGCGTCAGAGCTGTCGCCAACGCTCGACTCGTAATCTGGACGGCGCGAGAGCGCGTCCGCCAAAACATTTTCCTTTCCCGGCTTGTATTCGACCCGAAAGTTGAACTCGGAGAAGAATGCAAGCCATCGCGCCATTCGCTGCGATAAATGGGGGGAATTAATCGCGGTCCGCAAGGACGCGTGATCCGTGTACACAACGAACGGTGTCGCACCCAAAAGGTGGACCCTGAACTTCAAGAGAGCGTACTTGATCGCAAGCAGCTCCTTGTCGTGCACAGGATAATTCTTTTCAGCTGCCTTAAGCAGTCTGCTTTGGTATGATACGACGCGCTCATGGCCGTCATCATCCTTCTGCATCAGCGCACAGCCGATTGCAAAATCGCTGGCATCGCACACGACACTGAAGGCTTTCGTGTGGTCCGGCAACGCCAGGACAGGAGCGCGAACGAGCGACTCCTTCACGTCAATGAATGCATTCATGACATCATTTGTCCAGTCCCACTCGACATCCTTTTTCAAGAGATGCGTGAGCGGACCGACTCTTGCCGCATAGTTGTGGCTGTACTTGTGCAAGTAATTTGCCAAGCCAAGCCACTTGCGCAAGTCCTTGACATTCTTTGGGATCGGCCAGTCGGCGATCGCCTTGATCTTCTCTGGGTCCGCGCGGACGCCAGCTTTGCCAACATAGCAGCCCAGGATCGGTATCTCTGAGGCGCCAAAGATGCACTTCTTCAGGTTGCAATACAGACTGTTGTCTCGTAAGCACTGCAACACTGAGCGCAAATGTCTCTTGTGCACGTCAACGGCACTGAGACCTCCTTCGGCACGACTGTGCACGAAGATGTCATCGAAATAGCTCGGTGCATACGCACGATGAGGACGCAGAAGATGCGTTACCAGACGATTGAACGTCGCTGGTGCATTCTTCAAACCTTGCGGCATAACGAGCCACTCCCACAGCATCCCGCTGGGTGTGCTTACTGCCGTCAAGGGAACGTCACTCTCTCGCATGAGGATCTGATAGAACCCATCCATCAGATCCAGTGCGGAGAACACTGTCGAGCCGCCCATGGAGTCGATCAAGACATCCTTCCTTGGGATCGGCGTTTGTGCCGGAATGGTGGCGGCGTTCAGCTTGTTGAAAGCGTGAACAATGCGCCAGCCACCAGTCGCTTTCCGCACACAAAACGTGGGTGAGCTATGTGGAGACTTGCTTTCTCTCACATGACCGGCGAGGGCTCGTTTCGCGAAGAACTCGTCGATTGCCTCAACCTGCTCGCGGGGCAGCGGCCATTGTCTGGTCACGCAATATTTGCTCCCGGGCTCGAGGTCATCTCGTGCCGTACGCCACGATCAACGGGCAGGGCACTTGGCACTTTGTCGGGAAACACATCTTTGAACTCCCACAACAAGTCAAAGTATGGACTGCCTTTCACGGCGTCCCAATCCTGAGCAGCAAACCGTTTCTGTTTGTCTGGCTCCAAAACACTCTCATCCGCAGTGGACGAGGTGCATAGTTCGCTACGCGTGAACGCAGTCGGAACGACGATCTCGCGGATCTGATCACGCTCTAGATCCGTAAGAAAGAGCTCATAGCTCATTTCTTCGAGGGATAGAATCGCCTCAGCGGTACTCGGCAGCTCATGGAGCGCCGCAAATTCAGCGAAGAACACTTCGTCTGATGCGTTTGCTTCCGGACTGCGTGTCGCGCGTCTGAGCGCCACGTCAACGTGAGCGCGATCTATCGACGGATCCGAGATCCTGTCGAAGGCGCGCAGCGAAGTTGCAGCTGCATTGAGAGATGGGGCAATCATATGCGAGGCGGCCGTTTCCTCAGCAACAGATGCCAATGCACTGTCTCTCTCGCGAGCTGACAACTTGCGTCGCCCTCGTCGGTTGATGCGAACGCGCGACCTCGCGGTTCTGAGCTCCAGTACTGCACCGTCAGGGTGGTACGAGCTGGTTGACGCGTGTACACCTGTACTGTCGCTGTCACTTGCGGGGGCTGGCTCGGGTGCTCTGGAGCCGCACACTTGCGCACCAGTGTCCACGTCTGGACTTTCTGGCGCTTCCGCACAAACTGGGCTACCTGCCGCAGTTGATCTCTTTGCTGGGCTCCCTGCCTCACGCATCTTCTAGCTGGGCTCCCTGCCACAGCGTGAGTGTTTGAGCGGGGCTCGCTGCCGCCGCATGTCTTCCTGCTGGGCTCCCTGCCACAGCGTGTTCAAAGCTCGCATCCATTGCGTGGAAATTTTCCCGCAACCTTCGCTCTTCATCAGAGGAAGGGGTGGAGCTTCCGATTGTGCGTGCTCGCCAATCGATCCAAGGCTGATGTTTCGCCAGCCAAGGCATCCCTAGGATGAGGTCGTACCTCGACCCCATCGCTAGTACCACGAACGTTTCTTTGCAGACAAAGTCGCAAAAACTGAAAGAGAGTTCGACTTGAACCCCTTCAGTGTGTACTGTCGACCCATCGGCCAGACGTACGATCATCTTCTCGCGCTTGCCACTGTGGACAAGTCGCTCATACGCTTGCAGACTCTGTTCCAGAGCTGCCTTCGAGACGAAGTTCTGTGACGCACCGCAGTCAACAAGAACCGTCATTTTCTTCTCATAGCCCTTCACATCGGCGCTATATACCAACATCTCACTCGGAGCCTTGTTGCCAAGAGCTCCTGGGACTAAGCTTCCCATCTGCACGACTCTAGTAGTCGGCGACGCCGAAGCTATAGAGTCTGTCTCAGTAGAGCGTCCCGCTTCTACTGAGACATTCCGTTTCCCTTTCTTGCCACAGCGGATCTGCCACCTCGGTGAGCGTGGTTGCCGCGCGGCGTTTGGTAGTCCCTCGCCTGATTTCCAGTGCGAGGAGCGGGCTGCCTTGGAGCGGGACACTTCGACTGATAGTGTCCTCGCTTGCCACAGTTAAAGCAGGTCACTTCGGCGCTGCTGAGATCCATTGGTGTCGGACCATGGAAGCGCCGCTCATTCGTGACTGCTCGGTGGCTGTGATGCGCACCGTTGTGGCGGCCAGCGTTCCAATCAGGTCGGCTGACTCTGAACGATTGCTGCTCAACGAGCGCAATGCGGATCGCATCTTCCATCGTGGCCGGCAAGCGTCGGTACAACTCCTGACGCGCTGGTCCACTGTTGAGGCCGTTGAGAAACGCAGGCACTTTCACAGACTCAGGCAAAGGGCTGGTCGTGATCGCCGCGCACAGGCTTCTCATCTCCTGGATGTATCGTTCCAGTGAGAGCTTCCCTTGTTTCAAGGAGAAGAAACGACCTTGCAACAGCACTTCGTTGTTCGGAGGCTGATACATGGCGGTGATTCTCGCACGGAAAATATCCCACGTGTCGAATGCACACTCATCGGCGAGCAACGTCGAGAATGCCCATTCCGACGCTCGACCGCGCAGGTTCGAGATGGCGTAAGACACCATCTGCTCGTTGCTGTCGATGAGCTGAGCCTTGGCGCAACGCTCCACGGCGAGCAGCCAGTGGATGAGCTTGTCGCCATCCGCACCATCGAATTTCGGAGCGTCGATCTTGACAGCTCTTGGGCGGGGAGTTTGGGACGCGGGTGTCTGAGGCGCAGAAGCCGCACTCGACAAAGACGTGGCTGCACCAGCAACCACAGATACCACTCGCTCGAGCGCTTCGCGCGACTCAGCAGCTGAGCGCAGCATCTCTGCGGTCAAGCTTGCGGTGGCTTGCATTTGTGCTTGCGCACTTCGCTCTCCTTCGAGGCGCTGAGCGTTCGAGAAGTTCTCGAACTGCTCGAGTCGAAAGATTTGCTGTTCCGGCGACGCCGAGAGCACGTCTAGAGCGACTTGGTCGCCTAGCGCTTGTGCCATTCGGGTCAGCACACTCCGGTGTTCAGCCGAGAGGTGCGGGAACTGCGCAGGGTCAATTGACGCCATGATGAATCCTTGAGGAAGCGATTCAGGCAGTCACCTCTGCCGGGTCGTAGATTGACTACTAGTGCTACCAGTTGTAACCGGACACTTCCGAGTTACGCAGCACGGTACGTGTGTGAGGAAGCGTATTCAACGCTTCTCTCAAGGACTCTGTTCCGAGAGCGGTTGCCTGCTTCCTGCAGTGCAACAATCGGTTACCTATAGGTCTCTATAGAGTAACCGTCGATAACCAAAGGCTTTAGTTAACGGTAAAAATGGAACTGTTTATTTGTTGGAGGTTGCCCTCTGTAGGACAACCTGGATTATCTTTATGTAACTATGAACAATAGCAATCTCAAGTGTAATTACTCCCCATGGGGCAATGAGTGGCTATGAAAGACTAACGCTAGTTGTCTTATGTGATTGGATGAGATGCATGTTCAATTATATCCAATCGGAGGCGCCGTCACTCAGACTGGCTGCCGGCTCCACCGTGAAGGTTCGAGCAAGTACGACGAACCTCATGGTTCGGTCTTAAACTTGTTGCGCGTACTCTACGTACCGCAAGGTTCGGTTTGGTTGTGTGGCACAACACAAGTGCGTAACCATGTTACAGTGTAACCCCGTTACACCACCCCCCACTTAAAGTGCGAAACACTCGAAGGGTCGGTGTGAGAAACGTGTGGATCTCGCGCGTGTGCGCCGAGAAAGGGGAACATTCGTGTATTCCTCGGGAAAGAGCACAGCGGCGACGCGTGCGTTAATTTCACCGAGTGTTGGCACATATAGTCACTGTGCTCGCGCACGTGAGTATCATGGCCACCAACAAAGCTGTCCGCGAGAAGCTCGCGCGACAAAAAGGGGAAGGCGTCGGCACTCTCGTCGAAACTCTGCGCAAGCGCGAGGAAGACAGAGAGGTCGCGTCGAGCGCAAGACGAACGACGGTCACCGCGGATGCGGTCGACGTGCCTGCGGAGAGCGACGGCAGGTCTGCTCTCACATCTGATAGCGCTCCTGCTATAAGCAGTGAGCTGCGATTCGGAGATCTCCCTTCCGTGAAGCCGTTGTTCGCGCGTGCTTTGGAAGAGGAGGAAGTGACTGAGGAATTCCTCGTCGTTGACAATGACGGGAGCTCGCTTGAAGACGAGGGAGCGCTCACTGAGAAGAGAGGCTCCATCGACGAGTGGGTCGAGTACGCAGAGATGCAAAGCGAGCGACACGCCGCTTATCTCCACGAGCTCGAGCGAGATCCATCCGCTGACGTCTCGATGTATCAGACGAAGGAGGAAAATGACGCCGTTGAGGCTGTCAACAATCGTAAGAGGAAGCACGAAGTCCTCATTACAACCGAAGAGGCAGGAGTGCGAGCCATCGTTCACGATGAGCTCAAATACTCACTGCCCGAAATGCCGCCGCCAGAACTATGGCTGGCTGGCAAGACCGCATCGAATCTGCTCGCGAGAGCCAGACTTTGTGCGCGGAACTATGACGCTCAATTTAAAAATTGGCGTGAAAAGCGATTGCGGGGTGAAAATGGGGAATTGCGTATTCACCCGATCCCAGTCGTCCTCTTTGTTGGAGAGACGGAAGAAGAGTACGATGCCGACTTCATGTCGTGCATCAATAAAATTAAGGGAGGTAGCACTCGCACAGTGTCTACCGATCCGACAGCGCAACGCAGTCAACGCATGCAATTTGCAGTTGACCGTGTTCGTCTGTTTCGCTCCAAGCAGGGCGGTGGCACGCCCCTGCGAGCGGGTGGTCGCGCTGGTAACAGGCGACAAATTACTCGCGCGAATGACAGTCCCTCAGTTGCGCCTTAAAGGCGTCAACAAGATCCGGGACGTCTTCGCGAAGACGCTCAGCAGGCTCCCACGAGCTCTGCGACACATCGTACCCACGCCACTTCACAAGGCGAGGTACGCTCCGCGAGTGAAGACGCTTTAGGAGAGGCACAACGCGCTCGTGTCTCGATGGGCGGCGTCTGAGCCCCCTGATGAGACCGACGTTCTCCCGGACTGGGATAAAAATCTGCAGTAGCGTCACGGTAGCGCTTAAGCAAACCCACGTAGAACACGGGGTGCGTTGCCATTCTCGTTGGGAGATCGAGCTTGTAATTCAAGTCTCCAATCTTCTCCACAACAGTGTATGGCCCGATAAATCGTGGCAACAACTTACTCCCGCTGGAGAACGTTATGACTGCATCGTTTGGTAGGTTTTTAATGCTTAAAAGCACTTTATCACCCACACAAAACGTTTGTTTGTTCTTTCTACCCGATTTATCGGCGTAGAGCTTTTGCTTGTCTTGCGCAGCAGCTAGTTGGTCGCGTACGCGACGCAACAATGCTGCGCGCTCATCGACAAATTGCCGCGCTGCCGCGACGGCTTTGTCTTGCTTTTTCGTTGCTCTCGCAGCGCGTGCTGCAGAGAGATCTATTTCTGCGCCGGTGTGTGACACCGCGCGTCCTTCCATTCGTGGCTGACGCTCACACGAGCAGTCGCCTGATTCCGTCTGAGACTGGCTATTTTTAGCACGAGTACCGTAACTCGGTACCGTGGGTGATCCATCTTTAGGGACACGAGTACCGTAACTCAGTACCGTGCCCGACATGTCAATACTCTGCGTGCTGTCCGGTAAGACCGTGACAGATTCGGAACGCGATCGCACAGGCGGCGCATCGCGCGCGTCCACGTGAGCGGTCGACGCCACGTCCGGTGACGGAGATCGCGCGCTCGCATCGAGCGCAGCGAGTTGCCCTCCTACCGCAGAACGTTCGACGCCCTCGAACAGAGTGGCGGGTACGCGCGGGTGCCGCAGCGAGTTAAAATAGAACGGAGTCACGGCCGTAGAGGCGTGCTCGCTGCTATTTATAGCAAACTCGGCGTACGGCAGCCAGCGGCTCCAGTCGCGGGGATGATCGACAGCGATGCTGCGAAGAATATCCTCGACGACACGGTTCACGCGCTCGGTTTGCCCGTCTGTCTCGGGGTGATCGGCAGTGGACAACGCCAGATCTGTGCCGAGCAGGCGAAAGAGTTCGCGCCAAAAGGCAGCGGTAAAACGCGGGTCCCGGTCTGATACAATAGACTCGGGCAAGCCGTGATAGCGGAACACGTGCTCTAAAAATAGGCACGCCGTCTCTTGCGCAGTGACATGCTTGCGCACGGGTGCAACATGCACCATTTTGCTCAGTCGATCGACGAACACGACGACGCCTGTGTTGCGCGCCTTGTCTTCCGGGAAACCGAAGACGAAATCCATGCTGACCGACTTCCAGCAGTCTTGCGGAATCGGCAGCGGATGCAGCGGCGCTTTGTTCTTGCCCGCAGGCTTCACGCGCTGGCACTGCTCGCATGAGCGTACATAATTGGCCACCCATTTGTATTGGTGTGGCCACCAAAACACATTAGACACTTGCAAGAAGGTCTTTTCACGTCCGAGATGCCCACTCGCTGGTGCATCGTGAAACTCATGCAGGATCGAAAGTTTCAGATCCTGGTCATGCGGTACATACACACGCGGGTAATCAAAGTTGGACAGTCGATGCCACAACAACCCGTCGTGGTAACTAAACCGAGCAAGCTTTGACTCGAGTTTGGCAGGCAATGACTCTTTGGACGAGCCGTCAAAGTGAGCAATCAACAAGCGACATTCATCGTCCTTTGGATAAAGCGACTGAATGTTGTCCTTGAGCTTTGTTTGCACTCGACTGATGCTCAGATGCATGAGATCAGGAGTGCGCTCCAAACACAGGGCGTCAGAGCTGTCGTCAACGCTCGACTCGTAATCTGGACGGCGCGAGAGCGCGTCCGCCAGAACATTTTCCTTTCCCGGCTTGTATTCGACCCGAAAGTTGAACTCGGAGAAGAATGCAAGCCATCGCGCCATTCGCTGCGATAAATGGGGGGAATTAATCGCGGTCCGCAAGGACGCGTGATCCGTGTACACAACGAACGGTGTCGCACCCAAAAGGTGGACCCTGAACTTCAAGAGAGCGTACTTGATCGCAAGCAGCTCCTTGTCGTGCACAGGATAATTCTTTTCAGCTGCCTTAAGCAGTCTGCTTTGGTATGATACGACGCGCTCATGGCCGTCATCATCCTTCTGCATCAGCGCACAGCCGATTGCAAAATCGCTGGCATCGCACACGACACTGAAGGCTTTCGTGTGGTCCGGTAACGCCAGGACAGGAGCGCGAACGAGCGACTCCTTCACGTCAATGAATGCATTCATGACATCATTCGTCCAGTCCCACTCGACATCCTTTTTCAAGAGATGCGTGAGCGGACGGACTCTTGCCGCATAGTTGTGGCTGTACTTGTGCAAGTAATTTGCCAAGCCAAGCCACTTGCGCAAGTCCTTGACATTCTTTGGGATCGGCCAGTCGGCGATCGCCTTGATCTTCTCTGGGTCCGCGCGGACGCCAGCTTTGCCAACATAGCAGCCCAGGATCGGTATCTCTGAGGCGCCAAAGATGCACTTCTTCAGGTTGCAATACAGACTGTTGTCTCGTAAGCACTGCAACACTGAGCGCAAATGTCTCTTGTGCACGTCAACGGCACTGAGATCTCCTTCGGCACGACTGTGCACGAAGATGTCATCGAAATAGCTCGGTGCATACGCACGATGAGGACGCAGAAGATGCGTTACCAGACGATTGAACGTCGCTGGTGCATTCTTCAAACCTTGCGGCATAACGAGCCACTCCCACAGCATCCCGCTGGGTGTGCTTACTGCCGTCAAGGGAACGTCACTCTCTCGCATGAGGATCTGATAGAACCCATCCATCAGATCCAGTGCGGAGAACACTGTCGAGCCGCCCATGGAGTCGATCAAGACATCCTTCCTTGGGATCGGCGTTTGTGCCGGAATGGTGGCGGCGTTCAGCTTGTTGAAAGCGTGAACAATGCGCCAGCCACCAGTCGCTTTCCGCACACAAAACGTGGGTGAGCTATGTGGAGACTTGCTTTCTCTCACATGACCGGCGAGGGCTCGTTTCGCGAAGAACTCGTCGATTGCCTCAACCTGCTCGCGGGGCAGCGGCCATTGTCTGGTCACGCAATATTTGCTCCCGGGCTCGAGGTCAATCTCGTGCCGTACGCCACGATCAACGGGCAGGGCACTTGGCACTTTGTCGGGAAACACATCTTTGAACTCCCACAACAAGTCAAAGTATGGACTGCCTTTCACGGCGTCCCAATCCTGAGCAGCAAACCGTTTCTGTTTGTCTGGCTCCAAAACACTCTCATCCGCAGTGGACGAGGTGCATAGTTTGCTACGCGTGAACGCAGTCGGAACGACGATCTCGCGGATCTGATCACGCTCTAGATCCGTAAGAAAGAGCTCATAGCTCATTTCTTCGAGGGATAGAATCGCCTCAGCGGTACTCGGCAGCTCATGGAGCGCCGCAAATTCAGCGAAGAACACTTCGTCTGATGCGTTTGCTTCCGGACTGCGTGTCGCGCGTCTGAGCGCCACGTCAACGTGAGCGCGATCTATCGACGGATCCGAGATCCTGTCGAAGGCGCGCAGCGAAGTTGCAGCTGCATTGAGAGATGGGGCAATCATATGCGAGGCGGCCGTTTCCTCAGCAACAGATGCCAATGCACTGTCTCTCTCGCGAGCTGACAACTTGCGTCGCCCTCGTCGGTTGATGCGAACGCGCGACCTCGCGGTTCTGAGCTCCAGTACTGCACCGTCAGGGTGGTACGAGCTGGCTGACGCGTGTACACCTGTACTGTCGCTGTCACTTGCGGGGGCTGGCTCGGGTGCTCTGGAGCCGCACACTTGCGCACCAGTGTCCACGTCTGGACTTTCTGGCGCTTCCGCACAAACTGGGCTACCTGCCGCAGTTGATCTCTTTGCTGGGCTCCCTGCCTCAGCGCATCTTCTAGCTGGGCTCCCTGCCACAGCGTGAGTTTTGAGCGGGGCTCGCTGCCGCCGCATGTCTTCCTGCTGGGCTCCCTGCCACAGCGTGTTCAAAGCTCGCATCCATTGCGTGGAAATTTTCCCGCAACCTTCGCTCTTCATCAGAGGAAGGGGTGGAGCTTCCGATTGTGCGTGCTCGCCAATCGATCCAAGGCTGATGTTTCGCCAGCCAAGGCATCCCTAGGATGAGGTCGTACTTCGACCCCATCGCTAGTACCACGAACGTTTCTTTGCAGACAAAGTCGCAAAAACTGAAGGAGAGTTCGACTTGAACCCCTTCAGTGTGTACTGTCGACCCATCGGCCAGACGTACGATCATCTTCTCGCGCTTGCCACTGTGGACAAGTCGCTCATACGCTTGCAGACTCTGTTCCAGAGCTGCCTTCGAGACGAAGTTCTGTGACGCACCGCAGTCAACAAGAACCGTCATTTTCTTCTCATAGCCCTTCACATCGGCGCTATATACCAACATCTCACTCGGAGCCTTGTTGTCAAGAGCTCCTGGGACTAAGCTTCCCATCTGCACGACTCTAGTAGTCGGCGACGCCGAAGCTATAGAGTCTGTCTCAGTAGAGCGTCCCGCTTCTACTGAGACATTCCGTTTCCCTTTCTTGCCACAGCGGATCTGCCACCTCGGTGAGCGTGGTTGCCGCGCGGCGTTTGGTAGTCTCTCGCCTGATTTCCAGTGCGAGGAGCAGACTGCCTTGGAGCGGGACACTTCGACTGATAGTGTCCTCGCTTGCCACAGTTAAAGCAGGTCACTTCGGCGCTGCTGAGATCCATTGGTGTCGGACCATGGAAGCGCCGCTCATTCGTGACTGCTCGGTGGCTGTGATGCGCACCGTTGTGGCGGCCAGCGTTCCAATCAGGTCGGCTGACTCTGAACGATTGCTGCTCAACGAGCGCAATGCGGATCGCATCTTCCATCGTGGCCGGCAAGCGTCGGTACAACTCCTGACGCGCTGGTCCACTGTTGAGGCCGTTGAGAAACGCAGGCACTTTCACAGACTCAGGCAAAGGGCTGGTCGTGATCGCCGCGCACAGGCTTCTCATCTCCTGGATGTATCGTTCCAGTGAGAGCTTCCCTTGTTTCAAGGAGAAGAAACGACCTTGCAACAGCACTTCGTTGTTCGGAGGCTGATACATGGCGGTGATTCTCGCACGGAAAATATCCCACGTGTCGAATGCACACTCATCGGCGAGCAACGTCGAGAATGCCCATTCCGACGCTCGACCGCGCAGGTTCGAGATGGCGTAAGACACCATCTGCTCGTTGCTGTCGATGAGCTGAGCCTTGGCGCAACGCTCCACGGCGAGCAGCCAGTGGATGAGCTTGTCGCCATCCGCACCATCGAATTTCGGAGCGTCGATCTTGACAGCTCTTGGGCGGGGAGTTTGGGACGCGGGTGTCTGAGGCGCAGAAGCCGCACTCGACAAAGACGTGGCTGCACCAGCAACCACAGATACCACTCGCTCGAGCGCTTCGCGCGACTCAGCAGCTGAGCGCAGCATCTCTGCGGTCAAGCTTGCGGTGGCTTGCATTTGTGCTTGCGCACTTCGCTCTCCTTCGAGGCGCTGAGCGTTCGAGAAGTTCTCGAACTGCTCGAGTCGAAAGATTTGCTGTTCCGGCGACGCCGAGAGCACGTCTAGCGCGACTTGGTCGCCTAGCGCTTGTGCCATTCGGGTCAGCACACTCCGGTGTTCAGCCGAGAGGTGCGGGAACTGCGCAGGGTCAATTGACACGATTATGAATCCTTGAGGAAGCGATTCAGGCAGTCACCTCTGCCGGGTCGTAGATTGACTACAAGTGCTACCAGTTGTAACCGGACACTTCCGAGTTACGCAGCACGGTACGTGTGTGAGGAAGCGTATTCAACGCTTCTCTCAAGGACTCCGTTCCGAGAGCGGTTGCCTGCTTCCTGCAGTGCAACAATCGGTTACCTATAGGTCTCTATAGAGTAACCGTCGATAACCAAAGGCTTTAGTTGACGGTAAAAATGGAACTGTTTATTTGTTGGAGGTTGCCCTCTGTAGGACAACCTGGATTATCTTTATGTAACTATGAACAATAGCAATCTCAAGTGTAATTACTCCCAATGGGGCAATGAGTGGCTATGAAAGACTAACGCTAGTTGTCTTATGTGATTGGATGAAATGCATGTTCAATTATATCAAATCGGAGGCGCCGTCACTCAGACTGGCTGCCGGCTCCACCGTGAAGGTTCGAGCAAGTACGACGAACCTCATGGTTCGGTCTTAAACTTGTTGCGCGTACTCTATGTACCGCAAGGTTCGGTTTGGTTGTGTGGCACAACACAAGTGCGTAACCATGTTACAGTGTAACCCCGTTACATCCTGCCTGCACCTGTATTTTTATCTGACTAGTTCCATATATTAGTGTTACATATGAATGAGAGCCTGACCTCGGACTCGAGGTCAGGCACACGTTACACATGCCACGACGCTCCGCACGCTGGGCACGTGCGAAGTCAGGCACATGCCGATCCTACGCGCGTGTCTGGCGTGCGAGGTCCGGCACACGTGACATCCCCCCAGACTTGACTTCGCGTTGGGAGTCTTGAAACTCTTGAAGGAGTCGATTCCAATGCGAAACATGGCGGATGTTCTTCTCGCATTCCCACGTACTCTCGTGCGCAGGATACCCGAGCCACTTGACCAACCACATTCGTTGGCGGTTGTGGGTTTTACTGCGAAGTAGTGCTTCCACAACGTGCAGAGCCTCGCCAGTCTCGTCGTCGAGGATCACGGGGGCTGCCTTCGGAATTGGTCTTGAATGGAACTTGGTTGGATTCTCAACGTAGTGGCTAAGCAACTCCACGTTGAACGCTGGATGCAAGCGCTTCATGTTTGGAGGCAACACCAATCGAGCCACATTCTTGTTCACCATTGAGTCGATCTTAAACGGTCCAACCTTCTTCGCTGCCAACTTCGCCTTTTGGAGAGAGATGCTTTGAGCGACCGTCTTCAAGGGTAGATTCTTCGTATCTAACATAACGAGATCACCAGCGTTAAATTCCACTTCGCGACGCTTCCTGTCGTAGTATTTTTTCTGGCGCTCTTGAGCTTGCTTGAGGTTCTCTTGGGCTAGCTTGACGACTTGTTGGCGCTTCTCCGCAAAGTCCTTGGCAAACTCAGCTATATTTACTGGTTCGAAGTTTCCTTCGTCGACGCCGAACTCTTGGGCAATTAGGTTGCGCACCTTTCTTCCAGTGTCGACTTCAAACGGTGTGAACTTGGTCGACTCATTAACAAGAGTTGCATGAGCAAACTCGATCGTTCCAAGGTGGCTCACCCAATCGTCTCCATGGTATGACACCATGCATCGCAGCGCATCTTCCAACACGAGGTTCTGACGCTCGGTTTGTCCGTCTGCTTGCACGCGATGAGACGTTGTCATGCTCAGCTTGATACCCATGAGCTTGGTCAACGACTTCCAAAAGTCCGACGTGAACTTGGGATCGCGGTCACTGATGATGACCTTCGGCAAACCGTGGTGACGAACCACTGCCTCGAAGAATACCTTGGCGGTACCTTCGGCATCTGCTGTCGAGTGTGTTGGATGGTACTTCGGACGCTTCGACAACTTATCCACCGTGACAAAGATTGCATCAAAACCTTCGGACACTAGAAGTCCGGTGATGAAATCCATCGACACAACATCCCAGCATTCTTGGGGCGTCGGAATTGGCATCATCAAGCCGATCTTCTTCCGATTGTTCGACTTCCATCGTGCACAAGTCTGGTAACTGCCAACATACTCGTGAATGTCTTTTTCCAAGGCGGGCCAGTAATACCATTGAGCCGCCTTTAGCTGTGTTCGACGAACTCCTGGATGAGCAGCCACAGGAGCATCGTGAAACTCTTGAATAACATCTGTGACCAACTTGCTCGAGTTTGATACACACAATCGCAACACCGGGTGCTTCGTTCGCAAGAACAGAAGACCGTTGCGCTTCTCGAACTTCTCGTTCCCTTCGCGACTCTGCCACACTTCGGCAAAACTTGGGTCGCGGGAATAGCCAGTTTGAAAGGCTTTCTTCGTCGCTTCGGACAAGTGAACACTTGCCCACTGCGTGTCGACAGTGTGGACTTGCTCTTGCCGCACTGCCACGGCGCGTCTCTCCCCCCGAAAGTCCGCAGCGGAGAGAAAGACGGAGCAATCCGAATCTGGCAAGTGACGTAGAAATGCCGCGGACACCACATGACGAGAAATAGACTGCGACCGAGCGTGACACGCATCATCGCAAGCGTGCACTTCGGGAGTCGAAACTACGGGCAACTCATCGGATTGCTTGACTTCTTCCGGTCCTGGTCGAGACAAGACATCAGCCACCACATTGGTACTGCCTTTCACGTGGTGCAGGACAAAATCAAACTGGGAGAAGAACGTCAGCATCCGCGCAAGCTTGGGAGTCACCTTCGGATGATGTAGCATCCACCGACAAGCCGAATTGTCCGTAAACACGTCGAACTGACGACCATGAAGGTAGTTTCGCCACTTTGACAACGCAAACTTGATTGCGAGCAGCTCTTTCTCATGAGCAGGCCACTTTTCCTCATACTGCCCAAACTTCTTTGAATAGAAGGCAATGGGAGCGTCAAACCCGTCGATCTTTTGAGACAAGACACTGCCCATGCAGTAGCCCGAGGCATCCGTTGTTACCGTGAACCGCCAGTCAAAGTCAGGTAAACGCAACGTCGGAGCCTGTTGCAGTGCCAACTTCAAGGCACGAAAGGCGTGATCATGTTCGGATGACCATGTCCACTTTGCATCCTTCTTGATCAGCCTATGCAGCGACAATGCAATCCGCGCAAAGTCGCAAATAAACCGACGATAGTATCCGGCGAGACCGAGAAAACTCAACAATGTCTTCTGCGTCGTCGGAGTAGAATACTTCTCGATCGCGGTTGTCTTCTTTGCGTCGACTTGGATCCCTTCAGCCGTGACTGTGTGACCGAGGAAATGGACACTGGACTTGCCGAACTCGCACTTGGACAGGCGAGCGTACAACTTCTCATGACGGAGGACTTCACAGATCATCGCCAGATGTTGCGCATGATCTTTCATCGAGCGGGAGAAGATACAGATGTCGTCGAGATACACGACAACAAACTTGAATTTACCAAAGAGTACTCGCATAAGACGAGACTATACTCCCGGCATACCCGCTAATCCCATCGGAGCGACACACCATTGGTACGTTTCCTTTTGCGACCTAAAAGCCGTGTAAGGACGACTGTCAGGCTTCACGCGCATCTGGTGATAAACTTGCGCGAGGTCGGTCACCGTGAATACCGTCGCACCGAGCATCTGATCAAAGAGTTCCTCTATGTGCGGTAGAGGAATCTTGGGGATCTTCGTCTGGCTGTTGACATACCGATAGTCGATGACCCAACGTATCGGCACCTTTGTGTTGCCACTGCGCAGCCATCCAGCGCGCTTCACAGCCATACCCGTCGCGGGATCCTTTTTCGGAACACCGAAGATATTGGAGATCCATGGGGAGTTCGATACTTCAATCCATCCCTTCTTCACGTTGTCGCGAACGAACTCTTCCAACGCGTCTTGCTCTGTCTTGGACAGACATAACGGCGGGCGCGAGCTTGGCACTGCGTCTGGCTTCGGCTGGAGCTCAAAGTTCACAGCACGCTCTGGCGGTAAGCCATCCGGAAGTAACTCCGGGAGACAGTCCGCGAACCGATCAATGACAGGTTTCAACTCTGGCGGGACGACTGGAGAAATGTCGTTAACTGCGGACACCTTTACGGCGAACAACTCTTCATACTCTGCATTCTTGATCTTGGAGCAGATTTCACTACCGCTGCGCTCGTGCACAGAGGTGTCTTCCGGCAATGCAAACGTCTGCTTTCTCCAATCAATGATCGGGTTGTGCTTGATGAACCATGGCTGACCGAAGATGACATCGTGGCTGTTGGGTAGATCCCATTCCGTAAACTGCATTGCCTCAAACTTCTTGTCTTGTACTTGGCACGATGCTTCCACCTCGTTCACTTGTTTCTCGGTCCTTCTGCCGTCGAATCCTTGCGCTTCGATCACTGCTGTATCCAGCACTTTCTTCACCAACCCACGCTGGATCAGGTTGGTCGAGGCGCCGCTGTCAATTAAAATGCGCACATCATTACCATCAACACGGCCGTTCACCACGAACAGGTTGCTCTTACGCGCAATACCCACTGCGTTTAGCTCCGCATTGCCAAACACAATGGGATAATCCACTTCATCCACTGTCGCCAGGTTGTGCTCAACCATCGGACTTGATCGACGAGCTCGCTGTGTCGGACGCTGATATCTTGAGTTGCGCGTCGTCTGCGGCGCGCTCGCTTGTCTCTGCTGGCGCGGCGTACGACACTCTGACGCTCGATGTCCAGGTCGATTGCAATTGAAGCAAAGGCGCTGACGCAAACACTCTTCACGACCCAAGACTCGGACATTGTCCACTTCCATCGGACTTGCGCCATTCAGTTGGTATTGGCGATTGTCGAAACGCCTGTACCTAGGTTCTGAGTGGGACCGACCTCCATCCGCAGAGCGACGATGCGAACGGTCATAGTCCAACGCTAGAGTGATGGCTTCCGACAGCGTTGAACATCGGCGATAACGCACCTCCGTTCGGATCGCTGGAGCTAATCCTCGCACAAAGTACATGATCTTGTCGAGCTCACTCATCTCTTGTACTTGTGTGATAACATGCCTAAAACGACTGACGTAGCCGTCAAGGCCTCGACTCTGACCCTGGGATAGCTCACCCAACTGGTCACGCAAACGCTCTTGTAGATCGGCGGGAATAAATTCGTTTCCTAGTTCTAGGAAGAATTGGTCAACCGTCTCAATCTCTGTCTTCTTCACAATGAACCACTGGACAGCTCCCTGCCGCAGGGTTCCTCCCAACATCGCCAAAAGGCGTGGCTGTAGGCTAGCATCCTGTCTGTCAATGTTCCTCGCCTTTAAATAGTCTCCGACTTGCTCTTTATATAACTGAAACGACTCTTGTAATGCTCCACTATACACCGGTAATTTACATCCCTCTAATATTATCTCTGACTCCCGTTTTACTTGCTGGAATTCTTTGATCATCTCTGCTTGCTGGTTTAGCACTGCCAGCATACTCTGCAACAACTGGGCATTCGTTGGCTCGTTCATCTTTGTACTTTTCTTGCCTTGACTTCACACTCGGTATTTTACGTAACCGGTTTCACTTGACTTGGCAGGCAGGGACGGGAGTCGAGATTCTATCTTATGGGATCTTAAAAACCAGTATAATACGAAGCTATACTTTTATTTTTTATTTTTTTTGTTTCTTTTATTTTTTAATTGTGTATTTTAGTCGAACTTAGGCGGAGGAACTCGACCTGGACGCAGCTTGGCCTTCCCAGTAGCTGTACTCGATGCCGGCGGGTCTCGTAGCGCGCGGCGAGAACACTCGCCAATACCGTCGGATGCGTCGATGATTCCTTGAGCGGTCCGGATTAGAGCCTTCTTTGCGCGTTTCTTCTTCAGCTTGTCTGGACACTTGTCCACGTGCTTCTCTAGCACTTCACAGATCCAGAAAGCCTTCGTCAGACAGTTCACGAGGTCTTGACGGGCTTTATCAGCTTCTGCAGGTTTCGGCACGCCTAAGTACGTAAAGCTGCCTTGAATCGGGACCTGCTTGACGCGCGGCTTCTTGGGCATCGAGTTGGGGAGGTTATCAACTCTGGGAGTTCACAATCAATGTCTTGATCCTCAAATGAGGGCTTCACCAAGGCACGCCTGACGATGACACCACGGAATAACACCCTAAAGAACACAGACAGTTAGGGCGAACCCGAGACACCGTGTCGCTATTAGAGAAACCGAGGTAGACCAGAACACAGAATTACGCACAAAAGCACGACTGGCTCAACACTACAGGAGTTACTGCCACAGAACACCAAAGGGTCAACCCACCGACAATGATTCCGGGATTTATGTCACTAAAGCAACACCCGTTCAGAAAGCGGCTCGAATAACAACCTCGGAGGTGCCTGGCTTGGACGACGACGGCGACTTGAACGCTTGGAAACGGCCACACTCCCCCCCGGACGCAAAGTGCTACCAGATGTAACGGTTTGGGGCCTTCTTGAGATCTGATTGGTCGAAAGTCGGAAAGTCGGAACTTGATTGGCTGAAAGTCGGGGACGATGGCTTGGACTCGGAGGAGGAGGTGGCGACTTGATGGCAAATTGGAAAGTGAATTGAATGGAGGACTTAGTTCGCTAGCGCTACGTCTAAGCCTCCCTGCATGCATGCCTATCCTTTTCTTCAACTGATTCGACTTTTCTTCCTATCCAGGTGTCCTGCCTGCACTTGTATTTTTATCTGACTAGTTCCATATAACTGTATATATTAGTGTTACATATGAATGAGAGCCTGACCTCGGACTCGAGGTCAGGCACATGCCACGACGCTCCACACGCTAGGCATGTGCGAAGTCAGGCACATGCCGATCCTACGCGCGTGCCTGGCGTGCGAGGTCAGGCACACGTGGCACAGCACGCACATTCGTGCTTGAGAGGAAGACTTGAGAGGAACTTGGCAAAAATGCAACTGAATTGAAATGAGCTTGTGGTTCCTGACACTACATATAAAACACCACTAGGACTCCTAGAGGTTTTACAACTAAAACCTAAACATGCAGAAATAAAACATATGAATCTGATATATAAAACCTTGGGTACACTGAGGTTGAACCTACGGGATCTTCGAGAAACTTGAACTTCAAGTCTTGTATAAAACCCCTGCAAAGTGACTGGCTCACGCCACTCACTTCAGGTGGTAGAGACACGTCCGTCTCGTCACCAGTGTTGTTTCCCCAAGTAGGAACCATCACTCACATGTCTAGAGTACTGTTGTGCGTAATCACGCCGAATCTCAATGATTGCGAGCGACCAACACTCAACTCAGACACAGATTGCTCTGACGTCAGACGATGACGTCACCTGTGCATGTGGGGATCACTTTTATGTGCTTCACCGAATATCTTCGCACCCACAATGCACTTCCACAAGGTGGTGTGTGACACACACACAAAGAGCCACCTTGCATGTAATGGCAGCCTTAGCCCATCACATCATCCCTCCCTTAAAGTTCCATCACGGACTTTACTTCTTTCGGAAGAGGTACCCGCTCTCACTTTCCAATTGACCATGAAGCGATCAAGCGACCAAGTGAAGCGCGAAGAACAGCCCGAGCCGAAGCGGCAGCGGACGACTCCCGGCTTGTACGACATCTCCGCTATTCGCAAGAAGCGTGGAGGACGTCGGTTCTACAAGGAGTTGTTCTTCCTCTGGCGCAAGATGTCCGGCAGCGACGGTCCAGGCCAGTCCACCACAGCGAAGCTCGAGTCGTGGAAGACGCTTGTCCGACTCGAGAACGAGCATCTTGTCGAGCGTTTGCTAGGGAACCTAGGAGGCACGCTCGAGAACGACCATAAAGAGCTTGGCTCTCGTCGTTCTAGTGCTCGCAAGAGCACTACAAGCTCTGCTCGTAGCTGTGAACCACGTCGGGAACATCAGACTGAAGAGTCTCTCGAGGTTCCCACGTGTCTGAGTCCGGTGGATAGCCAAGCCACCGTACTCTGTAGAAGCGTTGACGGTTCAACGACTTCTCTCCTCGACGACGAGTCGATCGATCCTCATGATCGACTATCGACTCAACGATCCAACGACGCTCTCCCTGATGATCGATCAGAGGAGGTGGGGCTGAACGCGAAAACGATTGAGCGACTCTGGAAGTGGGAGAGTGCTCACCGCGCTCAGATCGAGGCTCTTGAAGTTCGCAACGCGGTACTCGAAGACCGGTGCGAAAGCCTCGAAGACTGGTTGAAGGAGCAGGAGTCGAAGATCGACTTGCTCTTCGATGGTCTTGCCCAGCGTTCGGCAATGGAGTCTCGGTTCGAACAGAGGTTCGAGAAGATTCAAGCCGAGCTTGAACGACTCCAGAAGGCTGAGAAAGCTCGTGATGCGTATCACGAACGTCTACTGCGCTCTGTGGAAGAGGCAGGGACTTCTCTTGAGATACTTCGGAAGGAGTATCATGGTCGCCTTCTCGCGTTGGAGACAATAAAGGACGAGTCCTTTGATGTGCTTCAGCGCCTTTATGCCGAGAAGAAGCTCCATGACGATGAGTTACAGACTCTTCGCGAGCTGGTGGAGCGACTTCAGGATCAACTTGATCGTCTGCCAAAGGCTCTGTAGGGTTCGCTGACCCACTTGGAAGGTAAGGCTTTAGTCTACCTACGTAGAACGTAGGGTGTAGTCGCATGCGTTTAGGAATGTCTAGTGTGTATGCATCCCCATTGCATTTAACTACCCTGAACGGTCCAATATATCTTGGCAGAAGTTTCGAACTCCCCAAGTTAGACACTGCGTGTTCAGGTAGATTAGCCGTGCTAAGTAATACAAGATCATTGATCTTATACACTTGCTTGTTCTTCCTTCCGCTCTTGTCTGCTTGCTCCTTTTGCAGATCCTGAGCCTTCGCGATTGCGTCTCGAACAAACCTCACAACGGCTTGTCTCCTCACGATAAAGTCATCGACTTGCTGTTCCTCACGACTTGTTAGGTCGTCGAGGGGTTTCATCGAGTCAAAATTGGCTTTCAACTCGGAAGCAGCATTCAGGTCGTAAGACGACTTCGGCTTGTTTCCATGAGCCGGAGTCCCTCCCCCACTTACGGCAGAGACCTCACCCATTACGGAAGCAGGCACTCGAGGGTGAATGCCATAGTTCACATAAAACGGAGAGTGACCTGTCGAGACATGCGTGGAGTTGTTCAACGCAAACTCGGCAAGAGGGAGAAACTCACTCCACTCTTTGAAAGACGTCGCATAACTGCGCAACACGTCTTCCAGGACACGATTCACTCGTTCAGTTTGACCATCTGTCTCTGGGTGTGCTGCTGTTGACATGGATAGTTTCGTATCCAAAATGCCAAGCAGAGTACGCCAGAATCTGGATGTAAACCGAGTGTCACGGTCTGATACGATCTCTGAGGGCAGACCATGTAGGCGAAACACCACGTCTACAAAGACTTTCGCAGTCATCTCTGCCGAGATCTTGTCCGAGACCGGGGTAAGATGAACCATCTTACTGAATCGGTCCACAAACACCAGGATACCATTCCTGCCATGTTTGTCCCTTGGAAGTCCGAATATGAAATCCATACTCACAGACTTCCAACTGTCCTGAGGGACAGGTGATGAATGAAGTAGAGCCAGATGGCTTAACTCTTTGGCACACTTCGCAAGTACGCACATACTTGCGAACTGTAAGAGGCGCTGTTCACAACAGTCCCTCAAACACGGCACACACGCTTGTGCCAGAGGAAGCGATCTCCCGACTTGGAGGGAGGAAGTAGACTTGAGGGCTTGGAGGAAAATTTGCAACTGAATTGAAAAGGTTACGGTTCCTGTCGCTACTTGCTAATGAACCCCAAGGGATCCTACACGTTTTATAACTAAAACCTAAACATACACAATAAAACCTATGAATCTGATATATAAAACCTTGGGTACACTGAGGTTGAACCTACGTGATCTTCGAGAAGCTTGAACTTCAAGTCTTATTTAAAATCCCTGCAAAGTGATTGGCTCGCGCCACTCACTCCAGGTGGCAGAGACACGTCGGTCTCGTCGCCAGTCCAGTTTCCCAAGCAGGAACCATCACTCAGTACTTGATTAGTACATGGATGTCATCACTCTGTACTGATTAGTACATGAGAACAACATTCTGCACTCATCAGCACAGAGAACACTCGTGACGTCATCGAATGACGTCACACGTGCATGTGGGGTCTGTATTACTGTAATCCCTTTGTCATTTGTGTGTCCACAATGCACGCTGAAGGTGGTGTGTGACACACTAGATCTGTGGACAGATCCACCTTCATGTAATGGCTGGTTGTAGCCTATTACAAGTACTCAGCATCATGTTTGAGTCGACCAAGAATAAGTAACGGGAATCCCCATTACGTGCGTTGAGGAAGGCTGGTGAGAGGAAGGGCACAGCGGTAACGCTGTGTTCAAAGAGAAGGAAGGGAACTTTGCGCGATAACGTGCAAAATGAGAAGTGAATTGAAATCTTAAGGTTTGAAATGCAAATCTGATGGGTTGTTCCTACGGCGTCTTCGATTGGTAGGTAGTCGGGTGTCCAATCCGACTATAAACCAATGAGATTAAGCTTTAATAGAATGCTCTTATTGGCGAAAAAATGCCACTGGCTACATTCAGTGTTGATGAGTTAACGGGTGGGTTTGTAGAGAGCGGTAGAACCCGTGTGGGTATGACCCACACTCTCTGTACCCAAGAACCCATGTAATGGGAATCCCCATTGCAGTCGCAATTGCACACCGACAGGTGCAGTCCGAACACCAGCGAGGCGACCGGACTCGCCAGCAAGGGCAGGTAAATGTACGACGTCGCGAGAGAACTGGAGAAGTACGATCCATAGAGCGCAACATTCAGCAGATCATTGGATAAGTGGTGGTCGACAAGACCGCCAACGATAAAGAATGCCCAACTGGAGTAGTGCGCGAACGCGAGTTGGTACACGGTGCATTTCTGGCGCCGCGTGAGCTCCAACGCCACGGTGAATGCAGCAGCTGCCAGCATGAGCACTGCACCAAGTAAGTCACCGATGATGTGCACACAGCGAGTTGCATTAAGCGCATTCAGGGCATTGCCGTCCCATGCAGACATTTTGATCCATCTGCTGAGCAATTGACATCGCAGATCTGGATTCGCTGCACGCAGATTTGAGCATCCATTGCAGCGATGACTAGCCAAGCGTTGCCAACGATGAGGCTCTGTGCCGTGGCTCCGTTAGCTTGGACACTCGCATGCCCGCAAGTATGGGCAACAGAGGCGACTGATGTGCTCACGAGCGTGATCTGGGCGAGTACAGAGACTGCTGCATACTTGGGCTTCCACTGCAGCGCCAGTGCCTCGTCCACATCGCCTTCACCATTATCGACTTCGTCACGGCACCATCGACGACGACGACTCCGACTTCTGCGACAGCGACTCCGACTGCGACGACGACACCATCGCCAATTATCGACAAAACGGCAACACACTCGTTGCATGCGCTTGCGATTGGTGACTGGGGAGTGGATCCGGGTCTGGGCTCTTGCTGCAATCGATGCCGTTCCACTGGAGTTGACAATGCCGAGTACTACAAAGACCAGCAGGTGCAGCAAAGTGTCGCGCACCTGCTCTCGCTTTTAGCGAAGAAGCTCAATCCAAAAGTTATCATCGGCCATGGGTAAGTGGAGTGCACACACAACCTCACTGTTATTAGCAAGACTTATGGTACTGCGAGGCTAATATGCTGTTCGCTGAATACATTATGACCAGGGACAATTTCTATTGGAATGGCCTCGGGTCGGATGACGTCGCATACCGGTTCCAGAACTCGTTCGAAGCGTACTACAACCGAGATTCGCTGATCTACGTCAAGTGGGTGAATGTCGCGGTCAATCACGATTACGGCGGTGCAATGTTCATCTGCGGGAAGTGGGACAACCAGTTTGTTGAGTGCACAAGCAAAGCCGATTTGCTCAAGCAACTGGACAAGAAGTTTACGCGTCAAAGCGGGTACAAGAGTCCATACAACGATCGCTGGCAGATGCCCGCTCGGCACTACGTCGAGACCATCAAAGACACCGACACTGGGGTGACGGTTGACATTTTCAACGTCGATACGAATGCCGTGACGGTCCACGGTGAGGAGCAAATCTGCTGCCACTGCTACGGGTACGAGACAAAATACGGCGGCGATGCCAGCTGCAACAATGTTGATCGTGGCCACCCTTTGTGTGCCGGAGGTCACACTAACATGATTGACGCCTGCTTGGCAAAGCTGGAGGAGTGGCAGGCGGATTCGCTGCGCCAACTCTTTCGCGACGCCAAGGCATCGACAGCGGCGTGGAAGGTTGTGAACTCACACTACTCTCCGCATTCCCACGTGGCACCACCGATGATGCAAGAATGGAACAACATACTCGCAGCCACAGGTGTGCATCTCTTCATGAATGGCCACACGCACACCGAAAGCCACGATTATGGCGATTTCAAGACTCATTTCGCCACGAACGGCGCGGGCGGCGGCATCCAGTCGGAGAGTATCGGCGGACCTCAAGATAACGCGACCAATATTAACACGGTCTGGATCGGCCACGACACCCCGTACGGCATCTTTGAGCTGTACTTTGGCAAGCAGCAGATGAAGCTGCAGTTCGTCACGTTTGATGACGCCTGGCAGTTCAAGGAAAGCTCCGTGGACACCGTCAAGGGAGGTGGTCAAGTCAGCCACTGCTGGTTCATCCCGAAAGATGGTTCTAAGGGGGAAGAGAGTTGATTTTTGAGTAAGGCTCGTATTCATGCTCCTTTTTCATACAAGTACTTTACTGGAAAACGCAGTGCGTGTGAAGCACAAAGTTTGCAGGACCAAATGCAAACACACATGCACCATCTCGAAGCTCATATACGATGTGTATTGTGTAAATTATGCATCACACCAAATGCTCTACATAGTTATGATCTTTGATTACACCTGTCGAAGGAAAACATGCTCGATATCGGAGGAAACTGAAGCTGCAAGACGGGAACGCTCCCTACAACGATGCCTCGTGGCTCGCATAACCTTCACGGGCAGTCGAAGCCACGAACCCACGCTGCACTCAAAATCCCACACAGTCAAATATAAGGCAGACTGAAGCATCAATCAAGAAGAAAAGCACTTTTGTTATTACTATGCGATACTAGGTCATGCAGGAATATAGGCATTTACGATGCAGGAACATCGAATGGCAGGTTTGTCGTCGCTTTGGTCGCAACAGCCTCAAGCTTCGCGAACTCATCTAGCTTCTCAACGACCGACGAGATTTTAATACGCTCCGATGGAGTCGGCGCACAGATCATCTCGACGAGAGCGCGTTCTGAACCATCCAAACATTCGAGCGCAGCCCGGGGAAGGTTGCCATTTCGCACCTGGAAGCGAACTGCCGCGTCTATCATGCTGCCCCACGGATAATTGCCACTCACTGCTTCCAGGATGCACATACCGAACGCATACAGATCTGATGCAACAGTCAATCGCTCTCCACGCAGATACTCGGGCGACTTCCACTGGACTGCTCCCATTCGCTCTGCTTCAATTTTCACTTCTGCGCTGTTTGGGATACAGCTCAACCCGAAATCCGTGATCTTCGCGTCTTCATTGGCTCCGATCAAAACATTGTCGCACTTCAAATCGTTATGGACGATGTTCAGCGAATGCAGGTATTGCAAACCGAGTGCAACCTGGTATAGTTTGCGCCATTTCTTGGTGCTGTTGTCGCCTTTTCTCAAAAAACCATCAAGCGTTCCGTTTCCTGCGTACTCGCACGCGAAAAAGCGCTTCCCAACGTGACACGCACCAAAGAGTCGGATCACATGCGGATGGTTGAGAGGAAACCACACTTGCAACTCGTGGTAAAACAGCTCGCGGTTGTACGCGTCTCCATCGGCTTCGTACCCCATGAATTTAATCACAACGGACGTCCCAAGCCATGTGGCTTTGTACACGTCGCCAAAGGCACCGGTTCCGATTGAATGACCTCGATCGTACTTGAGCTGATGTGTCGGAATAAACCACGGCCAGAGTTGGGGTTCACTTACATTAAGCGCACTCCGGTCAACCGACTGGAATCTTTTGTTCACGGTTTCTGAATCAAAGCGGAGGATTTTCACCGCCCCTTGAGCCACCGCTGATTGCTTTTGTAATCGGTTGATGACGCTTTCCAGATTCTTGACGTCTCTGTCGCGAGTTGCGAGTTGTTCAGTCCATTTGTGTACGGGATCATTATCGGTTGAAATCGAGAGTATATCAAGAATCTCATCGATATCTCGGTGAAACAGGTCGTGTTGGATCCCCACGACTTGACTTTTGGCTCGCTGTAGCACGGATTTTTCGCTGAGAGCTGTGCGCACGAGTCGATCTAAACTTCGTAGTACTTGACAGAATTTCTTGACTGCGAAATCGTTCGGCGTCTTGTGTTGTTGTCGAAGCAAATCAAACACATTGCGTAAACGTTTGTTGATGTGCAGCACGGAATCTTGGGAGGCAGGCCACATTCGACATTTGGATTCCACCTTATCCAAAGCCACGGGCAAAGTGGAGCCGAATTCGGGAAATAGATACGTCTCAATATCAACTCGATGACTTGTCAGGACTGGTGGACCAGCCGGCACACTCTCAGGCTGCAACCTCAACTCTCCCAGTTGTTTTAGATGCTCAATCACTGTTGCCAGATTCATTCTTCTCGTTGGATCTGCACACCACATTCGATCTGCCAAGTCGATCACAGGTCTCCCACACATGTCTGGTATTTCTGGACGGTAACCTGCTTTCACCATTGCAGCAACGCGTCTATCTTTTTCGTTGATCCAGGGGGCTTCTCCAGTCACTGATTCGTAGATGAATACAGCAAGCGAGTAAACATTGGACACAACTGATGTCTTGCCGCCGCGTAGAGCCTCGGGCGATCGCCAACGGACTCCTTCGATTCCTTCGTAATCCTCCTGCATTCCGATTCCAAATCCATTGATCTTCGCTGTGCCACCAGTTCCAACCCATACGTGCTCGCAATTTAAGTACTCCAGAATAATCCCGCGGTCGTGCAGGTACTTGAGTCCAAGCGCAACTTCGTGGAGCTTTTGCCACAGGAACCGTCGATTTCCGTCCAGTCGCAAGTAGTCAAGCAGACTGGTATGAGCCGCACTCTCAAAGGCGGCTGTGTACGGGTATTGCAGATGAGTTGCTCCGAACAGCTTCACCACGTTTGGGTGACTCAGAAACACCCACTGATCCACAGCATTAATGAACTTGGCTTGGTCCACCCGAAACTCACTCACTTTGACCATAGAGTTTAGCCACTGAGCAGAAGTCGCGTGATTTGCGCGATGTTTACGTGAACTTGACTTGCTTTCAACTTGAACAATATCGAGCTCATGAGGAGGTATGAACCAATCCGGACCGTCGTCGTTTACATCTGAGGCAGATTTCTGTGACACTTGACACAAGGCGCGCTCCAAGAGTTGCAGCATTTCAGGAGTGTATTTGTCGCTGTGCACTTTTAACTCGTGTTGAAGGAGAGTCACTGCTTCGACTCGTTCGGACTTGCCAAGCTCGCCAAGGGAGAGACTCGTGTCAGCGTTGATGGCTTCCTGGAACGCGGACATCAAATCAGTCTCGTCACTTTCCCATTTGACTGCCCATTGTTGCGATGCCTCATCGGTTACAGCAGACTTGATTTTTTGCTGTAAGAATGACATTTCAGTGTGCAAATCGCGAAGGCGACCCACGATATTACGGGTGACGACAAGACGCGAGTAGATGCTCCTCGTCTCGCACAACGTTTTCACTCTGATGAACCGGAATACGACCATGACACACAGATGGAGCATATCTCGATGCACATCGTCTTCAGTCTCAAGTTGCTCGAAAAGTCGTGTGAGTCGGTCTGCAACGCTTTGCCACAGTGCTTCAAACTCGTAAACGTTCTCACTGTATTCTCGCAGCGTTTGCAGCGTTCCTTCAAGCAGAGACACACCGGATTCTGGTGTGACGAGAGGTATCAAATACCCAGCCTCGAGCAGTTGGTTCACCATGTCCTTCATATTCCTTTTGGCAGCGATAACCAGAATCGTGTCTCCATTAGAAGCACGGACGTGCGGAGACGCTCCCGCTTGGATGAGTGCAGCTGTAAACTTGATAGATCCTGCCGAAGCAGCTGCAAGCAATGCCGACTCGCCAATTTTGTTGATTGCAGAGAGAGAAGCGTTGCTTTTTAGCAGCCGTTGCGCAGCTTGCCAGTGACCGTTTCGACAAGCCGATATGAGTGGTGTGTTTCCTTCTTCGTCTCTTGTGTCGGGCAATACTCCTTTCGTCAAAAGCACATCGAGGACCATATCGTGTCCTTCTTGTGCTGCAAGATGTAGAGCCGTATTCGTTTCGACACACGAAATATCCATCCTTACGGAGCTTGAAAAGAGCATCTCGACAACTTTCACGTGGCCACTTCGAGCCGCAACTTGTAACGGCGTCAAGCCATTGGACACGACAGCACTCGCACCATTCTTCAATAGCTCAATCAACACTCCAACGTGGCCATTTTCGGAAGCAATCATCAACGATGTCCAGCCATCATTTCTGGCCATGTCCACGCTCGCACCATTCTTCAATAGCTCAATCAACACTTCAACGTGGCCTTTTCGGGAAGCAATCATCAACGATGTAGCGCCATCATTGTTGGCCATGTCCACGCTCGCACCATTCTTCAATAGCTCAATCAACACTTCAACGTGGCCGTCGAACGAAGCGATGTGCAACGATGTCGCGCCATCATTGGTGGCCATGTCCACGCTTGCATCATTCTTCAATAGCTCACTCACCACTCCAACGTGGCCATTTTCGGATGCAATATGCAATGATGTCCAACCATTATTGTCGGCCATGTCCACGCTTGCATCATTCTTGAACAGCTCACTCACCACTTCAACGTGGCCATTTTCGGATGCAATATGCAATGATGTCCAGCCATCGTTGTTAGCCATGTTCAGGCTTGCACCATTCTTCAACAGTTCACTCACCACTTCAACGTGACAATTTCTGGTAGCGAAGTGTAACGATGTCCAACCATTATTCTCGGCCATGTCCACGCTTGCACCATTCTTCAATAGTTCACTCACCACTTCAACGTGACCATTGAGGGAAGCAACCATCAATGATGTCCAACCATTATTCTTTGCATATTCCACGCTTGCACCACTCTTCAATAGCTCACTCACCACTTCAACGTAGCCATTTCGGGAAGCAATATACAACGATGTCCGGCTATTAATGTCGGCCATGTCCACGCTTGCACCATTCTTCAATAGCTCAATCAACACTTCAACGTGACCATTTTGGGAAGCGACTATCAGCGATGTCCAGCCATCATTGCTGGTCATATCTACGCTTGCACCATTCTTCAATAGCTTAGTCACCACTTCAACGTGACCATTTTTGGAAGCAACCATCAATGATGTCCAACCATCATTCTTTGCATATTCCACGCTTGCACCACTCTTCAACAGCTCACTCACCACTTCAACGTGGCCATTTCGGGAAGCAATGTACAACGATGTCGCGCCATCATTGTTGATCAAGTCCACGCTTGCACCACTCTTCAATAGCTCACTCACCACTACAGCGTGGCCATTTTGGGATGCAACCATCAACGATGTCGCGCCATCATTGGTGGCCATGTTCACGCTTGCGCCATTCTTCAATAGCTTAGTCACCGCTTCAACGTGACCATTTCGGGAAGCAATCCAAAGTGATCTCGCGCCATTGTCACTAACCAAGTCATTAGGACCTTGTCTGGAAGCTTCACGTAGGGGAGTGTATTCGTTGACGTCAGTCGTATTTGCGCCTGAAGCAGCAGTCTTGAAGCCTGTAGCCATGGTTCTTGTTCGTCGACTGTTCACGCACGCTTGTAATCTGTCTTGCTTGTCTTCTTTGTGGTAAATTTTCTTGTGAGGGTATCAGCATTGGTGAGCGATTGTTGCACGACCTAGTTTTCCGTTCAGCTGTTCTGGGTGATATACGATACAATCCATCACCCAGAACATGTCTATGACTTTGGTTTCTGGTCTCAGGCACAGACAGCAGGCAGTGCTTTCTTACTGAGCCGATGGGTGCACCCCACTGGATGCCATTGTCCGGACTCACAATCGCCACACTTCTATACACTAAAAATAGAGGGAAAGCACTGACTAGTCCATCCTCCATTCAGTCCAGTTAAACGTGCTCAAACGGAGCAAGTCATCCATTTACGCGGCTTTGGTATGGAAACTGGAGGAATATTTTGCGAAGCAGTGTGAAGAAGAAAATTGAGAAAAATAGAAGAAGAATGATAAAAATCATTCTATCCTTTGTCCGATTCCCGCCAGCTGCAGCGCAGTTGTCCGAATGGTTGGGTTGCACTCTCCTTCGTCAATGCACCATGTTCTCCAGCTTTGTCGGGTAGCAGTCAGAGTGATTGTGCTCATTTTCCTGCCAGCAAATCTCTCGACAGTCTGCTCCGCTCCATCTTGTAGCTGTCGGAGTGCGTTTCTTGCCTGCAAGAGAAGCACCAAGTTTCCATTCCTCTCCATCGCACAGCAGACAGCGTGTTGGCGTTCCACTCTCCTGTGCGAAAGCTACGTGCATCATAAAAGCCCGAATTTCAAATGCCTTGAAGTCAGCGTGTGTTGTTCCCACACTCTCTATCGCAAGAAATTGTCCTCCAGCGATGTCCCAGTGACAGCCAAGGTACAGGTGTGTCCGACGACGCGCTAAACACCATAGCTTAACCTCAGTCGTAATGTAAGAGAGTAGCATCTAATCTTTCTCCCAGATATCTTTCACAATGTTCTGGAGGCAAACTCTTTACAGCAATAATTCAATGAACCCACTTTTCTCTCTACTTTGATATCCTATTAGCCCGCGGAGATGCAAGCGTTGTTCCTAGACGCTTCTTTTCTATTCAGATTACACACATGGAGGTTGTAGGAGAAGGAAAAATTGAAGAGGAGTACGACAGGGCGGAAGACCGCACATGGTGATGTACGTTCCTACATTTGGTATGTGCTCTGTGCAGGTGCAAGTATGCTACCGTAGCTATTGTATTTGAGTATACTATACACACTTTCATATATTGGGAAGTAGTCCTGACCTGTGACTGCAAATGTGTGACAGTGACTAGATTTCTATCAACCTTTCATCACCCAAAATCGTACTTAGTCAAGAAGGTAAAGTATACATTGGCATTACAGTATGTGTCACGATGTTAATCAATGTACCTGAGATGGTACGCTGACGATAACTTTAGATCTAGCCTTCAACAAATAAGACAGCATTGGTACCAGCTGTTTTTTCAAATTTATTGAGGTATATTTAGGTTCATCGTCGTGACCTACAATATCCATGTTGGGAGGTCGGAATTACAGGGCTGGGTCTCATTGCCCCCCCATGGGGTCCCACCACGACCCCTGATTGGGCCCGATGAACTTCGAATTTCTGCTCGCTGAAAATCCCGCAATCAACAACGTAGAGGTCAGAAACTTACACCACTAGAACCGTGCCACCGGTTTCTTCGCAGCAACTTGCTGCTGTCATTGCTCACCATCTGTTAGGTAGGTTTGCAGTCGATAGCAAAACCAATGAATTCTTTTTAAATTCATTCGTGTTTTTGCGGCCACTCTTGTCCGCTTGTTCTTTCTGACCATCCACTGCGTCGGCGATTGAATCGCGGACGAAGCGGATGACAGCTTGTCGCTGCAACACTGTTGTAGCGATGCCTTTGTCGGCGATCGCCGCATGAGCAGTTAACTGCTCACATTGATGCGGGGTCTCCGAATGTTACGAAGCAACAGCTGCTGCTTCGTGGACTCCTCCCCCACTTAAAGGAGATGTCACCGGTGGAGGCGACATCCCGCCGAGGATGGAGGGAAGACGTGGGTGCCTGAGGGCGTTCACGTAGAATGGCGTGTGTCCGGTTGAGACATGCGCAGAGTTGTTGATTGCAAACTCTGCGAGAGGGAGACATTCACTCCAGTGAGTGAATTACTGCGCATAGCTGCGCAGAATGCCCTCGAGCGTGCGATTTACATGCTCGGTCTGACCATCTGTTTGCGGATGATCAGCTGTCGACATCTTGAGTAGAGTACCCAAGAGTCGGGAGAGTTCTTGGCAAAAGGCAGCTCTGTAGGAGGGCGCAATTCACAACAGTCCCTCAAACACGGCACACACGCTTGTGCCAGAGGAAGCGATCTCCCGACTTGGAGGGAGGAAGTAGACTTGAGGGCTTGGAGGAAAATTTGCAACTGAATTGAAAAGGTTACGGTTCCTGTCGCTACTTGCTAATGAACCCCAAGGGATCCTACACGTTTTATAACTAAAACCTAAACATGCAGAAATAAAACCTATGAATCTGACATATAAAACCTTGGGTACACTGAGGTTGAACCTACGGGATCTTCGAGAAACTTGAATTTGAAGTACCGCGAAGATTCCCTGCGAAGTGATTGGCTCACGCCACTCACTTAAGGGGGTAGAGACACGTCCGTCTCATCACTAGTGTTGTTTCCCAACTTTCGATCTAGCCTTCTACAGGACAGACAGCCTTGGTACCAGCTGTTTGTATCGGGAGTACAAGTACCACGACGACAATCGAGAGTCCACTGCCAAGATCATTGGAAAGGGGCGAATATACTGAACTGAGTATACGAGCCTTTATAAAGAGCGATAAGCGAATGCTTTCTCCTGAGGTCTCCATGACGAATATGGAGCAACCAAAGGAGGGGGCCGCGCGGAAGGAAGCTCCAGAAGGTGTTTCCACAAAGACAGCCACCGCGCTGCGGAGTGGCGTGCGCAAGTCGACGCAGATATGGCTGTACGAGCGTCGCAGCACGAAGAAGGGGGAGCCCTAGATTCTGTGCACACGAACGATACGGCCCAATTAAAAGCAGGAGGACAAGACAAGATAAGGACCATTGAAGAGGGCACGACACCATCGCGTGCGGAAGGTTCTCGAAAAGAAGCGTCGACGGAGACTACACCAGTGGAGAGATACGAAGCCCTCGCCGCAAAGTTGCGTGTGTCACCAAACGCGGTCAACAAAGTGGAGATTGAATACGAAGTGCGGTTAATGTTCACGGCTCTTTACAACGGGATGCGGATTCTGGAGAAACCAAAAAAGGCGAACGACAATTACCCAACACTCAATGGAGAAGAAGCGGACGCACTGGTAGACCTTTTTCGTCTACTGGCAATTGAAAAGGAAAAATCCTTTCCGGAGTGGAAGGGGACGATCCAAGATTTATGCAAGGATATGCACCGTTCATCATGGACAGTGGTAGCGCTTATCCAAAAGAGAATTGACCAGAACAAGCTGGCAGAAGAAACCAAGGCTTCGCCATGGGGTTCGCAAACCAGCACCAACAGTCAAACAAAAGCCAAAGAGCAAGGTACCCAACCCTTCACCTTCAAATCGGACAAATACTCGGAGGAGGAACAAAGCAACATGATCCGACACTGCAAGCAAAAGTTCGAGTACTCAGTAACCCTGCGCCAGCCGACAACGATGGAATGGGAAATCATGCTTGCGATCGTGGAAGGCGAACTCCTGATTCGACACCTGCCTCAATTCCTACGGCGAGTGTGTGATGGGGACACCCTTTTCCGCTTCCAGAACACCATCGCAGCTCAGGTGGAAGGAGAGCTGGTCGGCAAATTATCGGATGCATCGCAGGTTTACAAAGACCATAAGTCGACCGGACAAATCGTGGAAGCCATCTTGCAAGCAGCGAGATACCGAAATGACGGCAAAATGGAAGAGACAATGGCGATGCTGAAAGATCTCAAAGCTGCGGAATATAATGACAGTACTCATTCTCTCCACTTCTATTTCTATGACAGGAGCACAGCGGCGAAATGGAACAAAATGACGATCCCCTTCCGACGCCAATTGGTGCAGCTCATATCCGCACACCAGACGGAGACAACCGGAGAGCGACCGGAGGCAAACAACGTTTGGAACAGGCAATTGGGAGCGGACGGGCTACAAAACGCAGAATCGAGATCCAGGTACAAAATTCAGCTTTTGAACACTGCTCGCTCAATGAATATGGCCTTGTTTTTAGAATACTTGAAGCAGACGACAGGCAAGCGATTCTACGCCTACCCACTTGATCAGTACGGCCCAATATCCCACCAATCGCAGTGGTGGGAGGTGCTCTTTGAAGACGAATTGTGTCCAAAAGCGCTTATCGATGTCAGACGAATTATTTGGCGAGGGCGAACGATCATCCTTCACCACGCATCCAAGTATCGAATTGCTCCTTGTTTAATCTGCGGGGCAGCGGGACATTTCGCGCGAGCATGTAAGGCAACGGAAGAGGAACTAAAAACTAACAACTGTATTTACGCAGATGACGAAATCGTGAGTAAACTTCCGAGAAAGCCAGCCACTTTCACAAGTGCAGCGGAAATAAAAGAGTCGGTCTCAGACAGTATCGACAAACTGAAACAGCCCCTTCAACCAGCAGCAGAGAGTCCTCAAGCCAGTGAGGAAAACAAGCCGAGCGAGAACACGAATCCCGTGACGCCTGACGAGACCAACCCACAACCGAACTCCAACCCAAGAAATCTAACAAAAAATGCATCGTTTACAGTGGGAACAGGAATTCCAGTACTACAAATCAGCAATCTCAAAGAACAGGCGAAGGCGAAACCAAACGGCGGAGTAGCGAATACAAAAGGACCCGTGTCAATGGCAAGCCAGAAAAATGGACCAAGACAAATTCCCAAGGATGACATCCGATGGGCAAAAGAACTGATGCGCTTCCGACGAGATATGGACGAGCTAATGAAGGTGCACATGGAGAGACAAACTGAGGTCAACCCGAATCGTAACGACATCATGGACTGGGATGGGGAGTACACGCTTCAAGACGTGATGGACGCCAACGGACTTGCAGAAGCAACGACACCACCAACCGGAAATTGCCAATTTTATGCAGTGGCGGAAGCGATGCTCCAAATCACGCATGACACCATGGCCAATGAGAAGATGCTCGAGGCAACGGCGAGCAGAATCAAGCAAAGTATGAACGCGGCCGCACGTCTCAACTTCGATCTCGAATTCCCTGAAGGAACGCATTTGGGAATACTCGAAGCACTGGGGAGAGGGGATCGAAAAATGAGCCCAAAAGAAAGGAAAGCAGATGTTCTCGACTATTTCAATGATATCGCAAGCAGCTCCTCCAGCCGATCGTCGACGCTGCCAGGGTCCATGTGGGGTGGACCAGAGTCCTTGCGGATGGCTGCCAAGGCTTTGCAGAGAAAAGTCTTCGTGCTCATCGAGACAACGTACGAAGACCGTAAAGGCTTTGCAATTTACAAGCCACAATCCAGAGTCCACGCAGGCGTCCAGTTTCTGTCAGCCAAAGAGCATGCTTGCACGGGAAGCAATGGGAAGACGAGCTTCGTCAGGACAGAATCGAAGCAGAGGCCACGAGCAGTCCACTACCAATTGTGATGAAATTCGCAAATGAACACTACAACAGTCTGCATTTCAGAACCCTAAACGAACCATCGTCACTGGCGAATATGACGAGCTCATCTCTAGCGAAGCATCTCCAAGGATCCGAAAGGAGCAAGACGGAGTTCAAGACTGACCGATCCGGACAATTCGACTCCGAACCAGTTACGGAGGATTCAATGGAGGAAAGCGACAATTCCAGTTTGGAAGATTTAGAGGTGGCTCCATCGCTGGACGAACGAGAAAAGTTCGAGCCAAACCAGCTCAGCGGACATCACGGCTGGTCGTTCGCATCTCAGGAGAATCAGCTTGTGGTGTATCACTCGCCCACAACCGAGTTACCTCCACAACCCAGGAAGCGAGATAGAGACGAAACCCTGATGCTCACAGCCGAAGATGGTGACGTCACGATGAACCTGAACAGCCCCAATGTCCCCCTCAAGAAAACCAGAACGCTCTCGAGACGTTTGGCGATCGAAGGAGACTCCATGCAGAAACGCAGAGACCTCGAGCGCACGCTGCAGGAGCATTGGGAAGGGTTCCAGGAGCAATGGAAACAAGAAACCAAATGCCCCTTTCCTCTGCTCTCGTCCAATCATGATGTATGGACGCAGGCAGCTCTCAATGAATGGGAGCGAATTCTAGCGATGTTGAAGACGTCGCCAGGGCCGCATCATGTGCTGAACCACCTCAGAGGGCCAACGCTAGTGTACTTGACACACGTTTTGCGTGAACAGGTGATTGAGGAAGGACTCAAACGTCTTTTATACCGCACTGATCAGGCAGAAACCAAGATATGGATTACAGGTTGGTTTGACAGGATTGCAACGGCAACCACGAAGCAACAACGAGCGGCACTACTCAACTCCAAGGAAGACTGGTCGATGCTCGGAAGAATGAAGTACGGTGGTCTCGAAGTTCTGCGACTTTGTCACCCGACCCAGCAAGAGATGCTCAGCCGCTACATCATCTGCACAGTGGTGTATGAGGAGGAGCTGCAGACGTTCAGGTCTAGCGACGCCGAAGACCCAGACAACCTGTACGAGGCGATTGAAGACTTCTGTACGATGTTGAAGCAAACTAGAGAACTCAAAGCAGCCTTCAAGAACGGAGAGGGGCTCAGCGAGTGGTCAGCTCTATCGGTGATCATGGCTCAAGTCACCATGGAAGTGGATTCGGTCAAGCCTTCAAGGTACTAAAGGCGCGACACCAACAGGTAACCAAGATGGCAGTAGCCCAGGTACAGAAATGTACGCCGCGCTACATGCCCTCAAGAATGCATTTTACAAAAACCAAAAAAAGGAAAAAAGATCATGTCCTACCACGCTACGGGTATTAACTCAGAACGTGTGCGGATTCAAAAAGAAAGAACGAACAAAATGGTTAGAGGATCTCAAGGGGGCACTAACCGCAGAAAAGTATGATATCATTTATTTACAGGAAACGAGGATCACCACAGCCAAAGAAGAACGCAGACTCCGACAATACTGGAACCGAATATGGGGGATTACAAACCTGGACGAACCAACGTCCTTTTGGTCCATCCATCCAGACGCGACCGGCGGAGTTGCAATACTCACAAATCCGAAGACGATTAGCGAAACACAACTGATCGAGGAATCCAAGTGGACAAATCGCACAGTCGCTATCAAGTCCAAGGGAGTGGTGTGGATTAACGTGTACGCACCCAACAAGAAATCAGAGCGAGAACACTTCTTCCGACGCCTAAACGAGGAGTTCCGGACTCATCGTGCAGCAGCAGTGCTCGGAGGTGACTTCAATTGTGTGCTCGACATGCAACGAGACCGGTACCAAAGAGGAGTTCTGCTACCGATGCAATGCGAAAGTGCAGAACTGAGAAGATTAGTGACGGAGTGGAACATACACGACGCACGGGAGCTAGTGGAGGATCCGGAGTGGCCAGTGCAGCGAGAACCGACGGAGCATTTCACATACTGGAGAAAAAACTCAGCCAGTCGACTCGACCGATTCTATATAGCAGGAAATCTGGGAGCGCCGTGCAATGGGAGGCCGTAGAGCTACCCAAGCGCTACTCGGATCACCAAGCAGTGGTGCTGCATATGAAATGGACGAGTCAACCGCAGAGACCAAGGAAAGTGAACAAGTGCAGGTACCCGATACGTACTTCGCGTCCTGACTTGGTGCGGACTGGGGTGCAAAAGGCAATCAGTCGCGAGCTGGAGCTGATGCAGAGTGAAGGACCAATCGAGTGGAGCCATCTGGAGAAGCGTATCATCCAAGCAATACTGAGAGTGAGTCGAGCAGAGAAGCGGCAAGTGCGAAGATACCAGCAAAAGTTGGAGGATCAGCAGCACCAACCGGTGAAACGCTCAAGGCGTCAGCTGATCGAAGAACAAGCAAACGCGGCAAGAGAGGCAGCAGAGTTTAAATTCAGTAAGTATATGCAAGCAACGCAGGGGGATGTTCGTCATTTCTTTCGGAGGATCGCCAACTGGCAGCGGGATCAAACAATTTCGCGATTGGAACCGACCTCCGGAAGATACCACCCACCAAGCGCGAGTCTAGCGGACATCATGGGGGCTGAGTGGCACCAAATCACCGGCCAGAGCCATGCTACGGTCCCTCCGCATAAGGCTGAACTGCGATTTGATGCACTGGTGTACATTCCGGAAACTCGGAAAGTCACGGAAGCGCAAAACCAAGACTTGATGGCACCCATTGCCGAAAAAGAAGTACGAGAGGCGATCGCGGCTTTACATCGGCATAAGGCAGGAGGCGTGGACAGTCTGAACAATGACTTCTACAAGGATTGCGAGGACGCGATGGTCGACGTTTTGGTGCGGGAATTCAACAACATCCAACGCGGGGCACCTATGCCAAGATCATTCGGTCAAGGAATCGTTATTCCGTTGCGCAAGAAAGGAGATTCGTCAAATCCCCTCGATTACAGACCAATCACTCTGCTTACGACCACCTACAAGTTGTTTGCAAAAGTCCTAGCAACAAGGCTGCAAGACATCCTTCTGTGGATCATCGGAGAAGAACAACAAGGATTCGTACGCGACCGATTGATGGAGAACGCGATCCTCATCATGCAAGCCGCATTGGATAAAGCGTACCACAGCAGCACTGAAGGGTTCGACGACGCTCCGGGAATTGTGATGCTTGACTTCATGAAGGCTTACGACACATTGGACAGAGACTTTCTGTACCTTGTGCTGAGCAAGTTCGGTTTTGGGCGACAATTTGTGGATTTAGTACGTCGAATGCACTCGGACACTACGGCGCAGTACCTAGTGAACGGGGAGCTGTCGAAAGTATGGGAGGTCAAGTCGGGCATTCGTCAAGGTTGCCCCCTGGCCCCTCTGCTGTTTATCGTTGCTGCGGAGATTCTCGCACTGGCAGTACAACAAGACCCCTATCTGGAAGGGATTCGTGTGACCAAATCCGGAGCAGAACCCCATCTTATTTCGACCTTCGTCGACGACTCTGCTGTCTTTTTGAAACAAGGGAGACAGCTGCCTCGGCTGATGCAGCTGCTGTCCGAGTTTGGCCAGCAATCAGGTCTGCACGTGCAACCAACGAAAAGCAGCTACATCTGTCTCAACACAGCAGTAGTCCAAGAACAAAGATGCGGCATTCCAATCCTGAAGCATGGAGAGACGGTGAGGTACCTTGGCATCCAAATAGGAACCGGGAACATCACGCAAGCTAATTGGGAGGATCGCCTGCAAAAGCTCCGAGCAAGATTGATTATCGCAACCAAAGTCTCCAACAGTGTGGTGGGGAGAGTGCTTATACTGAATTCCGTCATGCTGCCGTCGATTCTGTTCACTGCCGGCTACATCAAGCCCCCAGCGAAGGTCGTGGATCAGCTAGTGAATCTACAAAAGCAATTTTTGTGGAAATCGACACTCGGCACAGACGGCATGAGGCACAAGGTGAGTCCTTCCCTGCTCTACCTGCCGGTCAAGGAAGGAGGTATTGGTCTCTATTCAATACCTCTGGCAATAAAGCGACAAGCGATGCGGCGGACAACTCGGTGGCTACAGCGAGCGCGAGACAGGTATACAGAAGCTTGGCATGAACAGGTTCATCAGGACAAAAGTCAAAACTGGGGATGCTGCGCGATTTCGCCAAAGGAGCGAAGCCAGCACGCACAGACAAGGCTGTACCAGACGAACAATATCCACAGACTCGGGTGGGAGTATCTCGGTGAAGACCTGGTGGCTGCAGAGGGACGCAATCCCGCGTGGAAAGACGATCTGAAGCGGCAGATGGAATCCTTGCTACCGACCGTGGGCCTCGAGTGGAGATCAGACGGACGTGTAGGTGTGTATTTTGGGAGAAAACCTGAGCAGACGATTCATCAACTATCGGAAGAGACTCGAACCTTCTGGCCATCCTTTCAGTGGAACGACAACCCCTGGATAATCGACAGTCAAGGCAAGCAGTACACGGTCAAAACGGTTTCTTTCCTGAAGGAATGCAATTTGGCCAGCTTCAACGTGAGACGGGAAGAAGAGCGAGTGTTCTCCGTGCGGCTACCAACCATGGCGACGACTCTCACGTCCAAACGAAGGGCCGTCCTGCGAAAACTCATAACCAGCATCATTCTATGCTCACCGGAGATAGAAATCGATGCAGGCAACCAGCTAATCAGTCAGCAGGAACCGTGGAGCAGGAAACCCACAAAACGAGAGTACAAGTGGATCAGCAACGGCATGGGAACCATCATCGCGGTGCCAGTATCGGAGAGGAGCCACACGGACTACATTCAGATGCAACGGCAAGCAAACGGAGTTCTCTGGACAGTGACCGACTGGACAGGGGATGCTACCTGCCAACAAGACGTTGCAATGATCGAAGAAGAAATAAAAACCATAGGGTGGACATTCAAACCGCACCCGTTCACGACGCATTGTCCGTGGCTGGTGCACGAACGTACTCCCCCAAACAGCACCCAGAAGACAATTGACCGAGCACGAACACGGAGGCTGCACAGCAAGTTGTATCAAGGTCTCGGAGGACTCGTAGACAAGCTCAACGAAGTCGCGAAAACTGACCAGTGGTACAGTCATGTGCAGTATCGGCTACCAGCAGATCTATGGAAACAACGAGGATGTCTTACGCCGCATCAGATGTGGACGACATACCGGATTTCTACGATGCAGCTCAACCTGTTCCATCCGGGAAGGATCGAGTCTCCAGCGTGCCCAAGCAATGCCGGATGTGGGGAGACAAAAGAAACTATCTCACACATAGTCTGGAGTTGCAAGCGAGCACAAGCCGCGTGGACGGTCTTCCTCGGGCGATGGATGGTCGAACATTGACGGAGCAAGCACTCAATCTCTTCCTGCCTCACATTGCTAGCGCACAGCCCCGCCAGGTCAACGATCTTTGCTCCGGGAATTGGAAAAGAGCTTCGGGTTCATTACTCCGGAACACTCGACAGCACTACAGAAACTCTGGTTTATCGTCACATCAAGCATCCCAGTATTGCTGTGGAGAACGAGAGTGGAAATAGTGCATGAACGGCAACACGTTGCTATCGAAGAAAGCACCAAGCGTGTGTGGACAGCGTGTGTGATGCAAGTGCGAGCTGTGGCTCATCGGATGAGAACGCTCAAAGGAGAAAAGATCAATGCAACTTGCCTGAGCCAACTGCTCAGCGTACTGGAGAGACAAGACTTGTCGCGGCAACTGGAAGCGTGGGCGACGGCACGTCTATATTTCGATGGAGGTGCACGCGGTAACCCAGGTCCAGGAGGCAGTGGATGGGCACTCATCTCCCTGAATGAACGCACCAATCGATGGGAACTCAAAGCATGCGGCTATGCGTACATGGGACCAGAAGTCACGAACAACAGGTGCGAATACAGCGCGCTGAAAGATGGCCTGGCATACAGTGCACACTACCTACAGCACTATGAAGTCAAGTTGGAAGTCTTCGGAGACAGCCAAATGATTATCGCATCCCAGAACGGGTTCGCCTCAATACGCCAGACCGAGTTGCAGCCACTAGCAGTTCGGGTAAATCAAATCATCGCCAACTTTGCGTGGATCTCCTGGAATCACACAATACGAGAACAAAACAAAATGGCCGATCTTCTCGCCAACGTGGCAATGAACTCCAAGAGTGCGAAGATACTCACCGACGAATCGCGGGGAAACGATCAAATTCTTATGTCCCTAGTCGCAGCTCTACTCGACAATGATATCGGTGCCACACCGTCAAAACTTAGAAACACCTCACTGTCAGCAGTGTTAATGAGACTCAGGAATTCTTAAACTGTATGCAGATCATAAGTTCAATAGAATTACCTCCTCCCTCTCTCATAATTTTTGACCCTACCGTGCAAAATGGCAATCGCAGCATGAACATAGTTGGTGATGAGAGGAGGGCAAAGATACTTTAATTTGGTAACACGTTAGGCTGGATTCTTGCTTCTGCCAGAAGGGTGCAGTCTAGCTGACGATAAATAGGGTTTGCGAAGGTAACAAACTTAGGCTGAGTGTTGAAGTCGGGAGCGTGATAGGATTGCGTTAATCGTGGCAAGGGAGTTCATCATGGCTGAGTCGTTGTCGATTGCATAGCTGAGAGCGTGCCGAAGGCGGAGGCAAGCAATTGCTGTAAGCTGCACAACTGGGACTCGGGTGTTTGCGTATTAACAAATTGCGATTCTGCCAGACGAGGGAGCACGCAATGCTTCGAGTGATGTTCCATGTCAGTGCGATGCCTTGTATGTGCTTCGTCCAGCGTCGGATCGGTGAGTCGAGGAACATAGATGGTGGTGGGTGATACACTCTATCGTAGTAGGGAGCTGACTGAAATGTCGAGGGTCCCATGACGTATCTGAATCGCCTCGCATCATTGGTCGCGAGTGGGTACTGATGACGACATCATAATGTTATCCACAAAACAGCGCTGCCATTACATGTGAGTCAAAGTAAGGAATGTATAAAAGTTTGAGCTCTGACTAGGTGCTGCGCGTGCTGCAATTGAAACATAATCAATGTCATATATCATAAATATGTATTTATAAAGGATGTATTACTTACAGGTAATCGTCGGCATCCTTGTCGTCTTCAACTTGGTTACGTGATCAAGGTCTGATTGCATCTGCTCCAGCAGACCGAAGTCATTCATCCAGAAGATTTTCAAAAAGTGCAGAGCACATCATTTCGACAAGCATCCACTTGCCCCACCCAATGCCGATCATTCCGCAAGTTGCCAGCTAGTTAAGAAGCGCCAACCACAGAAAGCGATGCCGTCGTTCCGCAAGCTGCAGGTGCACACGTTCTCGAGCGACTTCCGCAGCGCCACGCACATCGTGGAGGAGCCCGAGCTTCCGACGCCGCATGCCGGCAATGTGGTCGTGCAGAACCACTACGTCGGCATCAACGCCACCGACGTCAACGTCACCAACGGCGGCTACGGCAACACGACACTGCCCTTCGGCTGCGGTCTCGAAGCAGGTGCGCTTGTCTAATTGTGCATCACACATGGTGTGTCATCTCACCAGTCCCCTGTATCGATGTGTCATTTTGTTGTGCAGTCGGCGTTGTTGCATTGGTGGCAGACGATGTGACCGACGTGAGCGTCGGTGATGCGGTTGCGTACCGCAGTCTTGGCGCGTTTGCCGAGTACACAGAAGTCGAGGCTGCCAAGCTCATCAAGACCCCAGGAGTGTCCCCAGTCTACATGCCGCTCACGGTGTGCGGCGTGTCGGCGATCACGGCCCTAGAGAAAGTGGGCCAACTCGGCACGAATGAGACCGTGCTGGTGACGGCTGCTGCCGGTGGCACCGGTCAGTTTGTCGTGCAACTCGCCAAGCTCGCGGGCAACCACGTTATCGGCACGTGCTCGTCGGACGACAAGGTCGAGTACCTCAAGTCGCTGGGTGTCGACCGCGTGATCAACTACACGAAAGAGGACGTTGGCGCGGTGCTCAAGACCGAATACCCAAACGGCGTGAACCTCGTGTTCGAGAGCGTCGGTGGTGACGGATACAAGACGATCCTGGACAATATCGCGGTCCACGGTCGAATTCTCATCTTTGGCTCCGTCGCGAGCTACAAGGGAGCAAAGCTCGAGAACCCGCTGCTTTTCCACGAAGTCGGGCGGTACATTCAGCGCCGCTCGGTCTCGGTTCGGGGCTTCTTCATGCCCAACTTTGCAGAGTTCGGTCCTGGGTACATCGCCAAGCTCGTGAAGCTCATTGATGAGGGAAAGATCAAAGCGGGGATTGATCCGACGGAATTCAAAGGACTCGAGGGCATCGCCGACGCGATCGACCGCTTGTACGCCAAGCAAAACATCGGCAAAGTGATCGTCAAGCTCGTGTAGTGCCTACAAATGTGATACGTGAAGTCGTTAAATGTTTCCAAATATCAGCTGATGCGCTTGAAACGCAGTCAAAAGCGTCTACTGCGTAACTCATGGAGGCTTGTGCCATGTCTCGTATGCATTCATAGCCAGCAAGCACTCACTCGCATCTGACGGAAGTCAGGACGTTTTCCAGAAGCAGTCGCCACATAGGAAGAAGAGTACGTGTTCCATTTTGATTTTCACGCACGCTAAACTCAACTGCATCGATCGCCAAAATATACAAAACTGCAAATGAATCTTACAGCACAAACAAAATTAAGAACACCTTGGTCGCATGTCTTCCTCCCAAGGAATTCGCCTATACCTCGCTCTCGAGCAGCGCTTTGCTCGCCATGCGGATTTCGTGCGTAAACTGGAAAAGCGTCGTGAACGTCTCCATTTGGTCGTGCTCCAATTGGTCCAGGTTCTGTTCGTGTTTCTCAATCTCCACGCCGAGCGCATTCAACTCATCGATTTGCTGTGGATCCACAACAAATCCACCAGCACATCCCTGTGCTGCAGTCGCTGGTGGAAAGACAATCTGATCGACCTCTTCTTTCTGGTTGACGAGAACCGCGCTCTTCTCGTGGATTTGCGTGGCCAAAGCTGCGCATGTGGTGTGCGATAGTTCCGTTCTCTAATTAGATCCCCAGTTAGAGCGTTCAAACTAATACTTCGTTTCCGTATCCACTTTTCAAAACACGTGTTGTAGCGGGATAATGTTTCAGAGCGACACAACGGCACCAGAATCGGGGTAGCTCGTCCACCATTGCGATGGTGTTGGGTCGTCGTTGACGTCGGTCCTCCTTCCGAGATTTCCTTGCAATAGGCATCAAGCGATAGGACGCGCTCGTGCAGGAGTCCGGCTTGACGATCTTGGAGCGAGCGTCCTCGTGGTGCATGGAATGACACATTCGCACGAGAGAGCGGCTTGAGCTGTGGAAAGTTGTACAGATCCATTTTCGTGGACTAACCGCAACAGAAGTTGCACAGCAGCTGGGAATGGCGAGATCGCCGTTCTAACTGTCACATGGTGGCTTTTAGTTGTTGATTGAAATGGATCCGGCCGTTGTGACGTTGCACTTTTTGGTCCGTTTGCAGAGCCTAACAATGACCTACACTCAGAGGAAACCCACAGATGCTTGCAGTTAGTTAGAAACAACCTTCACTCAGAGGATCATTTGTAGCCACTTTATGGTGAGACCAAAAAGACCTTCACTCATATTCCCAGGCGAAGTCCTGTCAAACATAATTGTAGCCACTTTGCTGTGTCGAAAAGTCTCTCCAGGCTATGGATCTGACCTCTGTTAAGTATATCTGCGGCATGCTTGATAAAAGAACTATCATCGTGTGCTGTCTCAAGAAGTGTACACATTCCAGATCAAGATGCTGCCATCGTCTCCGACAGACACCAACTGGCGGTCGTCGGGACTGAATGCGATGCTGCGAGAGTTTCCCGAGTGGCCGACGCCGTCCAGGAGCAGCTCGCCGCTCGTGAAATCCCATATCTTGACAAGACGATCGTTACCTCCAGTCGCAAAGATGTCGAGGGTGTGTGCGACGGCGATGCAAGTGGCTTCTTCGTCGTGCGCCTTGTGGATGATATGGACAGGCGACTCGATACGTAGGTCCCAGTACGAGATGCGCTTCTCTTGCCCAGCGCTGAGTACGAGCTTCTGATTGTTCGAGAGCGCGACTGTGTTGATGCCGCCCACGCGCTGGATGCGGCTCGAGATGCGGCACTCATTGCGCAAATCCCAGCACAGAATGCCTCGATCGCGGCTGCACGAGAGCACGTGCATGTCGTCACCATACAGTGCCAAGTGGGTCACGGCCATCGCACGCTCCTTCAGGTGCGAGACCATATCGCGGCGACGGAGATCCCACACGCGGACCTCGCCGCCCACACCCGCCGACACAATGAATCGCTGGTTGTGGCTCGGCACCATGGCCGTGACGCCACCAGTGTGAGCATTATCGATCGACCACACGAGATGGGCTGTGTCGGCGCTATGGCATCGAATCGCGCCATCAGTCCATCCCGTGAGCAGCACGTCCAAAGAGTACTGGAGACACGTCGGCAGACCCGCATTCGTGACACTGCACTTCGTCGTCACAGCGTAGTCCGATGCGTCCCAGACGCGGATCGTACAATCGCGCGAGACTGTCGCAAAGCGATCCGAGACACCAGAGGCATACACGACATGCACAACGGCGCTCGAATGGTTCTCGAACAACAGCGATGCGTGCAGATTGCGCTGCGCCACGCACAAGGAAACGGCAAAGATCGAGCCCGCTTGGGTGCCTACGACAGCTTCTGTCTGCGCCGCGTTGAGCGCCAAGCCCGAGACCGCAGCATCGAGGAGTACGTGGCACGTATCGACGTATTCTCTGTCAAAATGCAGCACACTGCCGTCGCCGCCTCCGATAAGCACGCCAGCGTCAAAGTGTGCAATCGAGTGGATACCGCACGAACACGCCGGGACATTCTTGACCAGCCGTTTAGTCTTGACGTTCACGACCGAGAAATCGCCACTCGTGCTGCCAGCGACCAGCGTCTCGCGGTCGGAAGAAAATTGCACGCAAGTGTAGTCGCGCTCGATGCCCTACTCGATCTTGTGACTCATGTGCTCGCCCGTCATCGGGTTGAGCACCCAGAGCAGCAGCATGCGGAGACCCGCGGTCGCAAACTGGTAGCTCGTCGTGTCGCGACGCTTGATGTCGCGCGCCATTCCACCGAACGTGACTGCGGTGACGACTGCGCTCAGCTTCTGTTGCGTTGCACAGATATTGCCTGTGGCTACGTCCCAGATGTACAACCGACTGTCTTCAGGCACACCGATCGAGCACAACAGCCTCTCGTCGTCGGAGAACGCGAGCGCTGCGATCCCGTGGTCGTGCTCCAAGAGACGGAACTGGAAACGCTTGGACGGGTAGTCCCACGCGAGCACATCGGCGCTTTGCTTGCCACGCTCGCCAGACGCTAGCAAGCAGCCAGATTTTGACAGCGCGAGACACGCGATCGGCGCGTCGTGGCCGCGGAGAAACAACTGGCTGTGCGCGTCCTGGAACGAGGTCGCGAGAATGGAGCCGCCCGACGAGTACAGGTACTCCAGACCGGATGGATGGTAGTGGATCGCATTCGGCACGGCAGAGAACCCAATCGTGTGTTTCAGTTCGATCGCTGGCGATGCCCCAGAATCTGGCGAGGTGACGCGCTTCGTTTCTTGACGCTTTCCTTGGCCAGCGGTAGTGCAAGCGTAGACTGAGCCACCGCTGTTGTTGTCGTACTGCGTGGTTACCTTCACAACGTGGCTCTCGCCTCAGGCTTAAAACTATCAGACTTTGGCGCGTTGTGATGATGTCGGCTGGGTCTGAAATGCTGTGTGAGCGTGTGCGAATGCAGAGAAGACAGAAGTATTCAACTTCGAGATATGAATAGCTGTCTCAAGAACCATTTTTGACTGTTTTTTCTCTCATGCAAGCACGCCAGTCTAAGCCACCAAACACAAACCACAGCACACAACTCACTTACCTACCGAGTAGAACCACTTGAGCCCTTCTACAAACGCTCGTATTAGTAATATACGCCGAAGCTGCCAATGTCGATCAGTCCGTGTGCCCCCACATAGCTCAAGCAGATGTAGTACGGTGGCAGGTGCTCCGCGCGATGCCACTCGAGCATCTGGGAGCCAATATCTTGTTGCCGGTCAAACATGTTGAGGCGCATCACACCGCGCGCCAGAAACACACGCCGCGGCAGCGTGAATTCTTGTAACTACAGAATTCATGTAGGTAGCTTCGTCAATATCCATGTGAGTATTTAGAAAGCCACAGCGCACTAAGAGAATACCTTCATATCCTGGATCGCGTCGTACTCTGGCGACACATAGACCACGGATCCAAGCACTTCGTTCCCATCGGCATCACGTGACAGCTCGTAGAACGTGAACGAGAGGCGCATTGGCGAGTACGTTGGGTTCCCAGGGTACCAGTACACGCGGTATGGCGCCACGAGCACGCTGCTGATCAAGGAATCCGGTGCCGTACTGTATTCGATAAAGTCACTGTGACCATTGTGCTGCCACGACGCCGAGCTGGTGGAAGCAACATTAAATAAAGCAATTAGCCAGACAGGCAGGTCTACACATTAAAGCTCAGTAGCAAGGATGTCCAAACGTACGTGCTCCAGTAGCACGGCCGGCCGCGCGCGCAGCCGCACTTGAGCTGGATGCGCTGCGCCCACTCCTGGTAGATCACCGGCTGTTGGGCGAGGATGCTGCGCGACAGGAAATCCACTTCGATCTCGCACGACGATCGCGTGAGCGTGTTCTCGGGCACTTCAGCCGGATTGTCCACCGACGAGCAGCCTGTTTTCATACATACATACGCACCAGATAGGCACCAGCACTGCGTTATTGATGCGTGAGGTCGATGCGGTGAGCATTAAAACACGCACCGCGCACATCGCGAAGAATCGGGAGATCGTCGCGTGGCGGCAAGGCGTTCAGCCTCAGCAGCCGCTTCCAATCATTGGCGCTTTTCATAACAGGTAGAGGGCGGTTGTCTTGCGCCACGGTGACCAATCGGCACGCCAACGCGCGCCAGAGATCTAATAAAATGATGTGCACAACGAGGCAGAAAAAAAGAATACGACATGATCAGCATGCGCATTTTCTAGTGACCATTGTAGCAAAGACTAGTGACGTACGGAACTCGCGGAGCAGCGCACGCAGCCACTGGGACGTGCACTCGAGCGCCAGCAGCGCGTTCACGTCCGCGAACTCGAGCGCCTGCGCCAGCAGCACCGGCGGCAGCTCGCTCCACGACGCAGCTCTTCGGACAAGCGGCTTCGCGGTCATCTTTTGGGTATTCGTGGGCTCTTGGTTCCTGAACTGAGAATGGACAGTGCCAGACTCCCTCGTTTGAGTGACGTATAAAGTTGTGCGTACTGTAGAAGTCGTATATGAGAACAGACAGGGTTATTGATGGATTTTGTGTCAAATGCAAAGAGCAAGTCAGCCTGAACCCTACCTGATTGGATAAAATTCGACAAAGATGTACCGCAAAAGTCTGGTATAAGAACAAGGTCAAGTTGCTTAGTGGCGACTGTGGCGATGCTGCATGTGGAGCTTGCAAAGTTGTGAAAAAGCTACAGCATGATTGCACTTTTGTCGTATTCGTAGACGGCGACTCTATCTATGAACTATGTATGCTACCATCCATTATCCTACCAGCAGCGCTCTCTCTTTCTTTCTCTCTCGAATCTACATGTTGATGGAGCAGGATGAGCAGCAGCAGGATCAAAGATCCCATCGGTTGACTTCTTGTCGGAGCAACTGCTGAAATCTCGCCGATGCCGCACGCTCGCGCGCGATTTCTTGTCGCAATCGCTTGATGCGCGCGTCTTCTTTTCTCGCGTGATGCGAGAACGGCTGTTGTTGCTGTGAACGACTACTGAAACTCGATGACGACGACACGTCAGCAGCAGCGACACCAAAGCTACGCTTCAAGCTTTTCAGCAAGAGCGACGACGTTTCCAGCGCTCTTCCTTCCGTTTGCTTCACCTTCTCCTTCACTAGTTGGTTAACTTGAGCAGCAGAGTCGGTGGTGACTGTAGCCTCACTGAGCTCGACGGTGTACTGTGGACGCCAATCTACTGAAACAAATAGACTCAAGTCGTCCACACTTTCAAGGAACGCGCTGTAGATCTCGTGGAGAAATTTCTTCCATGGCAGCATCGTCGTCGCCACTTCCGCAGGGACCAACTTGGTTTCTTCGTTGTCGGTCATCAGTGCTCCATGAATGGGAATCAGCTGGTTGTAAATGAGCTTCTTCAGTTCGAAAGTCGATACTTCAGCTGGTCCTCGCGGACTCGAAGCGAATATCCGATCGATGAACGATGCAATCTTCGCGAAATACCGATTGCATACGTCATGACGCTCGAGCAACTGTTGGATTTCTGGTTCAATCGTTGTCGACATGAGAACGGACACCACTCTTTCGAACGCACGCCAGTTCTGGTCGGTATTCTTCCCATATCCAGGTACTGTGAGGATGTCCTGCAACTCTGTTGGAGGGTATTCGTCACCGCCAATCGCGATCTCCGCGCGAAGGTCGTCATAAATGCTGCGAGTCACTTGCTGCACATCCTTTTGTACGCTGATACTCGACGTCACACACCGATTGATCGCAGAACTGATGCCATTTTCGAGCAGCTCACGCACATCCAGGTTCTTCAATTTCAGTGGCTCAATCCATCTCTCGGAAAGCGAGACAAGCGCTCGCTGGAGTTGGTCGATCAGAGGCACGTTTTGCTTGTCATCTCCTGACACGAACTTGACATCCATGTTCACGAATGGTGCAGTCTTCGCCACTAGTTGCCGGATTGATTTTTCCAAACTGCCAAGTGCCTCTCTTGTTGCTGATGAAGAAGAATCAATGTTGTCCAAAATCAGCACGCAGACTTGACTGTGGCGCGGTATCACAGACAGCAACACTCCCACATATTGGAACCACCGCTGGCGTCTTCCGCTGTCCTGAATTTCACTCAAGGCAAGAGGCAAAAGTAAAGCTGACGCTCCAGATACGGCTGCTTTGTGGTGCTCGCCCTCGAAGTTGTCCATGAAGCTCGCATTGACATAACGACAGCAAACTGCGACACCGTCTGCTTCGGAGCAAAACACTTGATACGATGTGGGAGCATCGGTAACCGAAACTCCAAGTCTGGAAGCGCACCATACACCGAATGAAGAGATCTGATCGTCCAAAAGGTCTGCAACAACGAGCTTCCACCCGATCGGCGATGAATCAGATTTGCGCGCTTTCCGTAGTTGAGCGCCGACGATGGAGAGCACATCCAGACGCCGCCAGCTATCGGCAGTTGTTTCGACTGGATGGTCTGATGCAAGTTTGATCAGTTCGCTTGGGTTGCGCAGTCGAGTCCCGATGGTCGACGCTGCATTTACATCTTTGAACAACCACTGGATCGTGTTCTTTGGCTTGAAATGAGACACGCCATTAAGGAAGCGCGACGCATCGAGCTTGACTGGCGCAGGAATCTGCTTGCTTGCCTTCACGTATTTCTTCCAAGCATGGAACCGCAACTTCAGTATCGCCTCCTTCTGCTTCTTAATGCGAAGTTTGCGCTTCTGCTCGGCTCGTACACGAGCAAGCTCCTCCTGACGCTTTGCTTCCAATGCGGCTTCACGCTGCAATCGCGCTTGCTCCTCAGCAGCTTGCTGGCGTCGTCGTCGCTCAAGTTCCTCCGCAGCTTTTATTCTCGCTTCTTCTTCGCGCAATTCTGCTTCGCGACGCCTCTTTTCTTCGGCAAGCTTCGCCTTCAGCGCTTCCTGTCGTCGAGCTTCAGCCTCTCGTTCTCGCTTCGCTGCTTCTTCCGCTTCTTTCTGTTGCTTTTCCAGCTCGGCAATTTTCCGTAGCTTCTCTAGCTGTCGCTGCTTCTCCTGTTCACGAAGTTGCTCTTCAAGTTCCTGCTGACGTCGCAAAGCTTCAGCCTCACGTTCAGCTTGTTCACGCGCTTTCGCTTTTGCTTCTGCTTCCGCCTTGGCTTCGCGGTCAGCCACTTCGGTAGCCGCTGCCTTCCTCTCTTGCTCAGCACGCGCTTTTTCTTCTTTTTCTCTTTGAAGTTGCGCAATGCGTTGCATTACCATTTGCTGATTCCGCTCAAGTTCTGCCTTCCGTTTTGCAATGGTTTCCAGCTCATGCATTTTGTCGTCTCGATCTGCGACGTCTTGATCATAATTTTGACTTTGACTTGTGGCAAAATCATGCTGGTTTGAGGCAGGAGGTTGGATCATTCCATTTGCTTCGTGAGAGTTGCCTGATGACGAATAGTCGACAAAGTACGAGTACTTATCTTCGCACAGAGGTTGCGAAGGATAGAGCCTCGCTCGCTCCTTGAATTCCAAATTTTGAATCAAATGGCTCAGCGCTGGGTATTCCTCAGGATAGTACTCAGTCACACCGCGGCAGATATCTCGTCTCAAATAGTCCCTATTTCCATGGGCACAAATCGCGTGTGTATGTAAGCCCCGAGTTGTTCAAAGGCACAAGCACTTGCAACAACACAACATGCGAGCATAACACATAAAATCGTACCCTTGCTTTTGACCGACGTAGACTTTACTTCCGCGCACTTCAAGTGGTCGCTTGTTTTTTCGCAGTTGGATTTCTGTGCAACACGTGACGTTGTTAGCTTCGGTAACAAACAGTAGCGTAATTCGGCAATCATAGCAAGATCCGCACCTGTCTCAAAGTCACCGCCAAACTGAACCATGTAGGATTCCTCATCGTCTTCATCTTGCTGAGTGATCTCTAGTCCGTGCTGGGAACACACGGAGCCTGCATGGTCCAAGTCGTCAAAGCAGAGCAGGTTTGTCAAATCCACGAGCGGATATGGCTGATTGCGGAACGCACGGTTCATGCGCTGCAACGCCGTAGATCGGATGCTGGGAAGATACCGAAACAATAAACACGATTGCAGATAGGTCGCTTGGCGGAGCAGCACGAAGAACTGGAAATAGTCGCTTGTGTGCCGAGCCACAAACACTTTCATCGCGAACTTCACTTGCGGACTATCCACGATCGATTTGTGCAGTCCCTTCACGAACTTCAGCACGTCGAGACCACGACCATTGTCCAAAGTACACAGGATGAAGTACGCGCGGAACTCAGCTTCAAATGGACTCAGATACGACGGATCGCCGAGGTTTCGGCTTTCATCGTACAGTTCGTTCAGTGACTTGAGCGTTTGACCCAACTGCTCCATGTTTTGCTGGGCAACGAAACTTGGGACTTCAATGAGTTCATGCTCGCTCAAGATGTGGTACCGCGCGACTCGTTCGTGCACATCCAACACAATGGGGTGCACTCGCCCGCCAGCACCGCGGTAGTTCTGTAGCACGAAATCCTTTCGGATCATACGGAACCGATCCCAACAGAAGTTGTACAACTCGATGATCTCTGGTAGACGCGGAGGATTAAAACGAGGATCAACCCCGGCGCGTTCTCGGTCCATGATCTCCTGCTCAATGTAGAGCTGTGTGCGCCGCAACACGCCTGGAGGTCGCACTTCCGACGGAATATCCAACTTGTGGTCTGCAGAACTGCGCTGGAACCGTTTGATGATCAAGTCGCGCTCGCGACCAGGTTGATCTGGGAAGCATTTTTCAAACACACTCAGTTCGTCTACGCGGATGTGGAGCTCTCGTTCAGCTGGGCTGCACATGTCGACACACGTCCCATCCAGGTTCACGGCCGAAGACAACTCGGCTTTGTTGGAGTCATCGTTGCCAGATGCAGCAAAACTCATCGACGATGATGGTTCGCCAGCAGCAGGAGGAGGAGAACGTTGCGGTTTCTTTCGCGTGCCTGGTGCAAACGGACCCGGGTCCGTGTCACTTCCGTCAGGAGGAGCGTGACCATTGCTTGTAGGTAGAAGCTTCTTTGACATCGTCATGGTGATTTTCGCGCCTTGCTCACCAGTTGCACCGGTGCTGAGAGGTGGGATGCGCTTGCTTTTGTTGCCAAAGGTTTTCTTTGACGCTCCATTCATACGGGCGTCCAGCAAAGCTGCTCCGCCTCCAAATGGATCTGCAGACGAAACGCCAGCGCCGCCACCAAACGGGTTCCCACTACTTGGTTTCTTCTTTTTGTCTCTTCCAAAAACAGTTTCTGCAGATGATGATGCTTGGCCAGATGGTCCTGGTGACACGCGATTCGGTTGACCAAACGTCGTCGCAACAAAAGGATTATCTCCACTACTTAACGAATCCGAGTCACCCTGTGGACCCGAGTTCGTCTTCTTCCGTACTCGAATGCCTGCTGCCTGGGACCCAAACGCTGTTGATGGTGGCGAAGGCGCAGGAGATGGCGTGGCGGATGAGCCAAATGTTGACGAATTTCCAAATGCTGTTCCTGAGGACGGTGGAGGACCTCGCGGTTGCTGTTGTCGTTTAGAGCGCACTTGAGGTTGGCCAAACGTCGTGGCGCCATCGGGGACCATTGGCGCAAACCCAAAGCTATCGTCCGGTGGAGGCATCGGCGGCGGAATTCCATTATTGAATCCGCCGCGGCCAAATCCGCTTGTTGCATTCTGGCTCCCAAAAGTTGTGGCAGTCGTCCCCGCAGTATTGCCATTATTGTTGCCGAATGTGGTTGCGGATTTGCTTGTCGGCGGTCGGTTGTTGAATGATGCGCTACCGAATGCTGTCGATGGTGCAGCCGGTGCGCCAAATGCGCCACTACCGCCAGTGGAACCGCCTCCAAAGCCAGACGCTGCGCCAAAAGTCGTCGTCGTCGCCACTCCACCACCGGATGAAAACGGGTTGCTTGACTCGGCCGATCCGCCACCAAACGGCCGCCCAAAGCCCGCGCTTTGGCCAAACGCAGGCGCTACGGGTGGAGCCTGAGCCAAGTTGCCAAAACTGGTTGTCGTAGCAGCGCCGCTTGAATTACCGCCGAACGGATTACTTGCTGGACCTGAGAATCACAAATGCGCATGCATTTAATACGCAAAACGAGTCAACACAGGTGAATGACATGTACATATTCGAGCGATAACAGCATCAATCGAGACAAACAAACAACCATTAAATGCACCTTGCTGGTTGGATCCAAACGGATTGCTGGCTGGCATCGCTGACGCGCCAAAGCCAGTGCCTCGTTCTGTCCACGGAAACGCACATACAGACAAAAGAAATTACGCACACCACCGACAACGTTTACTTCCTCTCATACACACACGAACAGCAGCACAGTATCCAATCTCCTTGTGCACTTTGCAACGCTGCATGCCGTTCTGTTTGCCTTTGTTCCTTCTCTTTCGCTCGTGCGCTCGTCCTCCAATACCGGAACTCGAAGCCCAACAAAAACAAACGAAGGCGAGCACACAGCAGCAGCCACGCCACACACACGCATACACGTGTAGATCGTCTCTTCTACTATATAGAGCCACTCACAGACACACACATGCACCCACACACCTTGCGATCCAAACATGGGCACTGTCCGCACTTGCGCTTGTCTATCGCAGCGCTTTTTGTCACAGGCGAAAGGGGGGCGTCGAGGGAGTGGTTACGCTTTCCTGATCGTAACGTCATAACCGGGTACAATGTGTAACCGTGTAGGACACAATGGTACAGTGTACCGTCGTCAGCACAGTCGTTATTTTTTGTGCCCTTTCCCTTGTTTGGTGTGGTGTCCCTTAAAATTGGAATGAGAGAGCGACCCCCTGGGTGCGAGGTGGAGGTCGACAGGGGCATACTGGGTCCAAGTGAATCCAGGGACTGGTCCTCCTTGGCGTTGGTGAACCACCAATTCTGGAGCTCTTGTGTGCCGTTCCTGTCGCGGCCAATTGTGAAGCGCCAAGTTCCAAATTGACAGCAACTTTCTGAATAACTTCCCGCGAAGGTAAATGCATGGATAGGGCTCTGAGGGCGTCCTGCGAGTGCGCTGCCAGCGAACGCGGGCGGTCTCTCTGTACGATTGAGTTGGCGGGATCGCCCATGCGAGAGTAGCGAGCAGCTCCACGCGCATGCAGGGTGTGAAGATCGTATTGAAAGCACATGACGACAGGTGATTGACGCTTTGTTGTGGTTTCTATGGCAGTTAATCAAAAATGGTGAAGCACAACAACGTTATCCCAAATGGTCACTTCCACAAGGACTGGCAGCGTCGCATCAAGACTTGGTTCGACCAGGTAAGCTCTTTTACCACTTGAAAAGCAAGGGACACGGAGAGAGAGAGAGAGTCGTGAGGCGTGAAAGCATACGCGATTACCAGTGAAAGAGAATCACAGCGCGATGAGCACCAACGAAACAGATATTGTGCAGCAGCTATCAGCATGACGTAACGGAGTCGACAACACAGCAAAACACGCACAGCCAGTCAGCAGTAGCAGCATTCATTCCAGCACAATATCTGGTGAGGAGCTGCAGCACAAAGAACCCAACATCACACCTGCATTCGTCTACGGTCAAACCAAATTAGCAGGGCATGTAGATACAGCAACGTACAGCGCTCACCAGAACAACGGCGCCTGCATGGCACACTACTCGCGACTCTCATTTCCTCTCTACTCTGTCCAAGTTGTCAGTACCCACAAGGCAAGCATGTGCTCACTCTTGATTTGCTTGTCGTAACAGGCCGCCAAGAAGAAGTCTCGTCGTTTGAGACGCAAGGCTAAGGCCGCTGCCATCGCCCCTCGCCCAGCTGCCGGTCTCTTGCGCCCAGCCGTGCACTGCCCAACCGTGAAGTACGCTTCCAAGGTCCGTGCCGGCAAGGGCTTCACCCTTGAGGAATTGAAGGAGGCTGGCATCAACCGCAAGCAGGCTCTTTCGATCGGCGTTGCCGTGGATTTCCGCCGCACCAACAAGTCGGTGGAGTCGCTCCAGGCCAACGTCCAGCGCCTCAAGGCGTACAAGGCCAAGTTGGTTGTGTTCCCACGCAAGAACATCAACAAGCCAAAGAACGGTGACTCGGCTCCAGAAGAGACCAAGAACGCCGTGCAGCACACTGGTCCTCTCTTCCCAATCGCCCGCTCGGTCGTCAAGTCGACCACCGCGGTGATCACGGACGAGATGAAGGAGGAGAGCGTCTTCAAGACGCTCCGTGTCGCGCGTGCGGATGCGCGCATCTTCGGCAAGCAAAAGAAGCGTCTCGCGGACAAGGCTGCTGCCAAGGAATAAGCGGATCAATTTGACTAGGAACGAAGACTGACAGCCTTGTGGGAACTATTGGAACAATATAACACACACAATGGACTGTTGGGGTGCACCACCACTTGCCAAATACAAAAGAAAGTTACCATTCTGTCCTCCAATTCCTTTATGACCCCCCCCTCTTAGATACCATGCGCAATGGCTTTGTTCTCAGGACACCACTTGAGTTCTCACCGCTGCAGAGTGGCCATAAAGTAAGAGAGACAAGGGAGAGGTGGTTGTATGGCATCCAGCGACAGTTCTCGCCCAAGTAAACAGCGCAGACGACGCAGTCGAAGTCGTAGCCCAAGAGAGCGACGGCTACGATCGCGTTCGCGTAGCCGCAGTGACTCTCGAGACAGAGCGCGACGACGTGACAAACGCACTTGGCGCAGCGACAAGAAACGTCAACGAGGACGAGATTCGTCATCCTCATCGTCTTCTGCTTCCTCTTCATCCAGCGATGATGACGAGGTGTACACCCGCCGCAAGAAGAAGAAGAAAGCCTCTAAACAGAAGAAGCATGGCAAGCGCGACCGCGACTCGAAGCTGCTGCAGGCGATCCGCCAGACACCGTCCGAGCCTTCATCAAGTTTGAACCCAAGGCGTTCAACAGGAAAAGATGGAAAAACGCTCCCAATACCCACCGCAGCAGGAGCGCCAGTGTCGTTCTTGAGCTTCATGAAGCCGCTGTCCACGGGGTACGACGGCGACCGCGCCAACAACAGCAACCAGTTCTATCGCGGGTGGACAGGGCACAACGCTCTGGCAAAGGACGAGCCACGGAAGAAAGCGCTCACGCGCCTGGAGATCCTGGCAAAGGAGCAAGATAGCGACTGAAGGGAAGAAAGGGACATCTCGTTCGTCCTTTATTTGGCTACTACACTCATTTCTTAACATTGACGCTTACACTTTCACGGTGTGCTTGCGTATTTCATCATTGTAATTGCCAGCATCCTCGACGTTGTGTTGTCGTTCGATGTCTGAAAGCAGTGGATCGCGCTCAGTGGTGCCGCCAACAGCGACACCACTCAAGTCGCGGAGCTGGTCGGTGCCGGCGTCGCTGTTAACTTTTTCAGGGAGCACACAGAGAAACACGAGCACGAGCAGCTGGCCGACGGACGAGATCGCGACGAGCACCCAGAGGTGGCGCCAGTCCACGAGCTGCGTCACGGGGTCGGAGACGATGCCGAGCCCAGAGACCACCCAGGATGTCACGACACCCGACACGACGCCGCCAAAGTCCATGAACGACAGGTACAGCGCATACGTCAGTCCATGAACCTCCTTGTTCGTGGGGCAGTAGAACGTGGCCACGACGAGCAATTGCAGGAGCGCGAATTCCGACGTAAACGCCGTCACAAACGATTCCGCGGCGCTAAATGTGCAAATGGACACGGGCAAGTGGTTGACGGCCACAGGCGGCGCGAGCATCAGTCGCGGCAGTCCGGCGATCACAGAGCACACTGTGGACGCGACAAACACGTGGCGCACATTCCGACCTGAGCACCACTTGGCGTACATGATGCACGACAGGAACCGCCCGACCATGCCCGCGAGCGACATGTACTGCAGACACTCGGGATGGTCCTCTAGCAGCGAGAACGTGTACTGGTACCACACGGTGCCGTCCCCGGGAAGCGCGCTGCAGAGGAAGAAAAATGCCATCGTTGGTAGCACGGGTAGCAGGATGTCGTATTTGCGCACGATGTCAGCGATGAACGCAGCCCAAGACTCGCGCAGGCTCGCAAAGAAAGATTCACGACCAGGGATGCGACCTGGTGCTGCTGATGACGAAGATGACGATGAAGCGACATCCCCACCACCACTACGAGACACAGTAGAAGGCGTCGATGCTCCATAACGAGTCTCGTGGAGACCAAAGACGCACACGAGCGCGGCAACGAGCGGCAGGACGCTCGTCCAGCAGATTACGGCGGTTGCCGAGATGCTCTTGCTCTTGTACACTGGGATCCCAAGCAACAGTGCGGCGATGGACGCGGCATTTTTCGTTCCGTTCGCGAGCGACTGCACCTTGGCACTCGTTTCGCTCGTGGCGTCTTCGGACGCGACGTCGACGAGGAAGATGCCGAGCATGATCTGCGCGAACGCCTCGAAGACCGAGTCGAGGATCTTGACCACGAAGGCGCCTGAGACCGACGTCACGAACGCGCCCGTGCAAAAGAGCGACAGCGCAGCACCGACCTCGCAGAGCACGATGTACGACTTGCGGTGGTACCCGGCGATAGGAAAGTTGTCCGAGACGAGCCCGTAGAGCGGCTTGAGGTTCCAGGGGAAGAACGCGACCGAGTAGTAGATCGTCGTGGTCGCCGGCGGCATGTGGATGATCTGGAAGAGCCACTCACCGTACGCCGTCATGGGGAACGTCAGGAAGAACGCGTGCAGGAAGTAGAGCGCCAGCAGCCCCATGGGCACGCCTGCCAGCCAGCGCCGCGCGCCGCCGTCTTCATGGTCCATGCTGCTTGCGTCTAGGGTCTCTGTGGCTCTGTATAGGCATTCTGAACCCAAGTGGTGAGAGTGATTATTGTGTCTTGTACAGTAGCTGATAGTTGTGAGAAAGACACAATAATATTGAGTGACATTGTGAAAGTGTTGCAAACAGTACTTGATTTTCTAGTGGCGATTCATTGGTTCGCAGCCGCAGCGTCTTTTAATTGGCTGAAAATGCGAAAAGACATTCATTCGCTCACCATGAACGACAGATAACAGGTGACACCATCGAATATTGGACACCATCGTTGCTGCGTGAACCTCTTCAGTGCTCTCTCTATTGCTCTCTATTGGTGGCGCTGGCGTATACGCAACGATGGCGAACAACAAGAACTTTAACGTGGACGACGCCGAAGACTTTGATGACGGCACGAAGGCCGTGACGTACGACGCGGAGCTGCCGTCGTCCGACTCGGAGAACGAGAACGCGCGGTTCACGTCGTCGCGCAAGCGACGCATCCAGTCCAAGAAGCTCAAGCAGCGCGAGCAGGCGTCGTCGCTGCGCGTGAAGAACTGGGAGGTCGATGACCTGAACAGCAAGGAGTACGCTGGCAAGGTCGTGCAGCGCAAGCAGATCAGCGGAGAGCAAGGCGACGAAGAGGATGACGAAGCGATGGCGTCGCCTGATGAAGCCGAGATGGAGGAATGGTCCGAAGCCGAACCGTTTGGAGAATCGGATTCCGAAGACGACGACGAGCAGAGTAATGGCAATGATGACGATGATGAAGAGAGCGACGATGATGGCGACAAAGACGCCGAGAAGCTCATCCGCGGCTTTGAAAAAGAGGACTCGGCGCAGTTGATGAGCTCCAAGGACAGCGAGAAGGTCGTGGAGAAGGCGGTCCATGTGCGCCACCAGAAGGTCCTCTGGGAGCGCTGCTTGGAAGTGCAAATCTACACGAAACGATTACTCTCGACGACCAAGACGGTTGCGTCTTCTTCGGAGCAAGATGCGGACGAAGATCCAGCAAAGAAAGCGCTCGTCATCGACCAGTTGTACTCGTGCATTGACGCGATGTCGAGTCTTCAAGATAAATTATGCAACATCCCTGAATTGTCGCCGCCTGTGGATGCGGCTTCCAAGAAGCGCAAACGCACTGTCGCGGACCTCTGGAGCCATGTTCAAGAGAGTAACCAAGCGACCTTGCCTCAGTACAATGACATCCTCAACACATACACGCGCAAGACGAACCTGGCTGGCGCTGGAAGCCAAGCCAAGAAGTTCAAGGCTGTGAACCAAGACATCTTGTCGCAGGTCGAGTCGGTGCTCGCGGACGTGCAGCGTGTCAAGCGGAAAGCGCATGCGCCTTTGGAGGTGGACGCCGAGAATGGAGGCACCACGACTGCTGAAGAAGACGATTCGGGCGAGTCCGATCGCTTGGATGAGCTCATGTACGACGACTCGGATTTCTACCAGCAGCTCCTGAAGGAGTTCCTGGAGAGCGGCGGCGGCAGTGGCCAAGACGCGCTCTTGCAGCGCACACACCGCAAGAAGAAGAAAACCGTCAACCGCAAGGCGAGTAAGGGACGCCAGCTTCGATACACTGTGCACCCAAAGCTCGAGAACTTCATGTTTCCAGACCCGTACCCGAAGCCCGAGATGGATGTCGACGAGCTATTCCGCTCCGTGTTTGGCCAAGTCTCTTCGACAGCGTAGAAGGATAGCGCAAGGGGATGACGGATGCACTGGCGCGAAAGCCTATAGACAACGAGGACATATTTTAGATAAGTATATCAAATGGCAAATGCGAGTTTGCTGGTTCATAAACAACAGCACTGATTGCATCCTCGCGCCTATGATCTTTGGGAACTCGGTCTTCACATTTGATTTCAACAAAACGCGATGTGTTGTTCAGGATCGATCATTTTGTTCACCGCGTGTGGCACTATGAATATATTCGTTGGCTAGAGCAACGGTGTCTTCCTACAAAACGTCGTCCTCTTCTTCTTCCTCCTGTTGACCTGTAACGTAGATCTCCTTTAATTCATTGACCTTAGTCTCCACGGCCGAGAGGCGATCGTTATTGACTCCATGCGCGCCTAGTTTCTTCACAATACCAACGAGTTGGATGGCTTTCTCAGCCACATGGATCGTCGTGTGCGCACGAAATTTCTTTGCACGGGTCGCGGTTTCCAGCAAGCGAAACTCTTCCTCAGCCAGCTCCATCGCGGCATCCGCTAGCACCGTCGAAGAGTCAATGAGCTCAGTGCCTCGTTCGTCGAAGCGTTCCGGGATGCCGTTCTCTCGTAGCCGCCGGAGCTCGGCCCCATACAAAGTGTTTTTAAATATCTTGTGCTTCAGCTTCACAGTATCCTTCAAAAGCTGCGTAAACTTGTCGATCAACTCGGGTTTGTTCTTCATCCCAGCGCGAAGGGTCGCAGGTGCATTTATGATCTGTGCGCGCTTCGCAATCAATTGACCGGCATCGCGATCTAGAAATGAGAGCGACCACAAGCGGTTGTACGCCTTGCCTGCATCGAGACGCTCCTGCTCGGAAAAGTACCAATCCCGAGTGTCTTTGTTCTTGATTAGCAGTCTATGCAAAAAATAGCGAACAATTTCATCAGCTCCAGATGCAACGAACATCACGGAGACAACAATGAACTTTCTAAAGCAAATAACATGTGCCCGTACCTTGCAGACCACGTCTGAACAGCATCCACACCTAAGGAGAGGCCCAGTGCTTCCAGTTTCGGACACATCTCGCTATAAAACTTGATTGCTTCTTCATCAGATGCCAGTTTCTTCGCCAAGAGCTCAGCAATCATGCGATTGACTTTGTCGCGGTTGTCGACGAGCTTCTTGTTGCTTTCTTTACGAGCCTTTTTCTCGAGCTGCTCGATCATGCTCATGCCGCCAAGACCCTTTGTCGTTTGTTGCTCGTCGCCGAAAATGTCATCAATCGCACTCTCGGCGTCGGCGAGCTCACGTGCCATCTGATCTTCCACCGAGCGATGAGGAACTGCAAATCCCTCGCCACTTCCACTGGGACTTCGCCCGGACAAATGCATGCCGCCGCCACTGGACACTGCAAGCAACAAATGAAAGGGAAATGAGTGGGCAAATCGATATGCATGTAATGATGACAACGCTTTTTTTTTTGAACGCACCGTTTTGGATGATCTGCTGGTGTTGCATAAGGATACTGAACAATTGCTCCATTGAAACAGGTCCTGATGTTCCATTGACTGCGCCGACAGTTGCTGGTGGCGGCTACATCAACATTAACCAGTGAGCAAAACGAAGCATCTATGCAGCTAGAGCAGTCACACGTACCCCTGGATCGTTCGGAGACACGTCGTCTGGTCTGTTCAGAACCGTCGCATCCATTTGCTCTGCTGACATTTTCAGCTGGGCTTGCTCCAGTGGCATGCCCATTTGGAGTAGCTTGAAGTATTTTTTAAACGCCGGATCGTCTTTGATGAGAAGCGGTACGTATGGAGGCGAAGGGGCAGTAGCTGGAGGTAACATCCCCGCCGGGAAAGACGGCATGCTCATTCGCATTGCGTTTGGATCCAAGTAGGGGGACTTGTCAACTGGCAGTGGCGGCTAATGAACGTGCCAAAACGATATCCGCGATGCAAGGTTACAGAGTCAGATTCACTGGTGAGTGCTGCGAGCAAGAAAAAAATGAAATCAATCCAACGTACCCCGGGATCATTTGGTGACACTTGGGTCGGATGATCCAGTAAGTCCGGGTCCACGCCATCTGCTTCCATTTTCAGCTTAATCTGTTCGATGGGCATGTTCATGCTTTTCAACTTGAAATACTTCTTGAATACAGGATCATTGCCGACTGTGAGCGGAATGTAGGCACCTGGAGCTGGCTATAGACCATAACGCAAGGTAGACGACAAAATAGAAAGAATATCAGCGAAAAGTGGAATGAAAGGAATACCATCAAGTCATCGTAACGTACTCCTGGATCGTTTGGCGACACCTCATCGGGTGTGTCTAACAGTGATGGATTCACACCATCGCCTTCCATTTTCGCTTTGATTTGCTCAGTGGGCATGGCCATATCCTTCAACTTGAAATATTTGCGGAACTCGGGGTCGTCTTTGACCAGAAGTGGGCGGTAGATACTGCGCACGCCACCGACGGCTCCCACCGGCATGTTTTGTGTCTTTTTCTCTAGTTCTTGCAGCTTTTTCTGCAATTCTTTGATGTCCTTGAGCTTCACTGGCGCTGAGCTGGACGTGGTGCGATCTCGTACGGACGATGGCTGCGAAGTCGCTTTCGATTGAGACTCCATGAGCTGCGCGATCTGCGTCTGCAGCTGATCAATGATTTTGTTATTCGTGATGGACTCGGCTTTGGACGAGAGCTCCAGCAGCTTCTTAATCTGATTTTCCGTGAGTCCAGGCACTTGCAATCCGCCGCTGCCTGGCCCGCTTGAGCGGCGCGAGCTCACAGATCCTGACCGGGAGATCGATGCGTGAGCGACGTCCTCACTCTCAGAATCGCTCTCTTCTTCTTCGGACGAGTCTTCCTCCTCCTCGCTCTGCTCTTTCTGCATTCGAGCTGCCATATACCGTTGAATTAACACATCGAACACATTGAGCATGAAGAAGAAAAGAGTGTGACGTTGAAAGATCGTTTTACCTGTGATACAAAACGCGCGATGCTGCTGTGCATTGCGACGCAGACAATTCTACACGCACACGGACCAAAAAAGCGCACAAATACATAGCATCAATTAAGCTCTCATCACAAAAAATACACAGTGCATACGACATAGCGCATGAGCAATACTGCACAATGGCACAACACGTACCTCGCTGCAGTAGTGCGCCGAGTGGCAGATGGAGCAGACGACCGCCGCGTTCGGCGCGCCGCAGTGCACGCAGTCCTCGTGGATGACGGCTGCGCGCGCCGTCATCGCGCTCGTGAGGCGGCTCATGAGCTCGTCGTCGCTGTCGCTGTCCGCCATGCTCTCTCCACAGATGCTCTCCTAATGGGTCGTGTTCCACTTGGATGAATTCTCGAGTGGAAGTTGAACCAAAATGCAAAAAAAAAGAGAACGCAGAAACGGGTCAAGCTGTTGACACGAAAGAAGGAACCCATTTATCCAAACCCGGGCCTGAGTTATGCCCACGGGTCAGTAGTTTTACGTTGTTTTTACCAAAACTGCTGGACGGGTTGACCATCATGGGTTAGAGTTGGGTTTGGCTGGAGTCCGGACCGTGGGTTTGGACGATGGATATTTTTACGCACCAGCGCCAGAAAGAAGTGCGCCATCATTGCCGGAAATTCAGAACCGTTTGAGAAATTGGGTGAGTTTGCGAAACAAAAGGTCACTAAATCGATCAATTCGACACCAGGTCCCCCATTTGCTTGAGTGTCGTGCGCTTACCAAGGAAATATCACAGCAGAACACGCCTTCGTGTTTGATAGAGAAATATTTAGTGGACGTGCAGACTGATTTGTCTTAAATATCTGTGCCAAACGATTCATGACGATGCGCTCGATGAGGGCTACCAGAGGTCTCGAAAACGTCATTGCACTGCTGATCATAAATTTCAACGAATGTATATTCATACACACATGCATGTTCATGCAGTACTCAATTCGCTTACTCTTTCGAGATGAAACTCGAATCGTGGCTTACGGCCTGAGGAAAAAACTCTTCGGGGCGAATGCGTTCGACAACGGGTTCCGAATTGGATAAGAGCCACTTGGATGGCGACTTGAGCAGTTCCTTGATCTCGTCACCAAGCGACGATTTCCGCCGTGGACTCGTGGAACCCGTTGAGGCCATTTTCGCCTCGAACACCACGGCTTGCTGCCTCAATTTGGTTGGCGATGTACTCTCGCTCGTAACTATTTTCCAGCTCGTCTGCTTTTCGTGCGGTGAGAGTGCCTGTATGACGCGTTTCGACGGCGACAGAGACTTCCACTCGCCACTTTCGCGTTCCATCGTTTCAGCCGATGCCACCAAGATGTCGGGGACAGAGTTGGGATCTTCGAGGTCTAGGTGCAACGATGACGGCGCTTCCCGCTGTCCGCGACGAATCTCATCGATCTTTTTCTCGATCATCTCTTGCTGGCTGTCCAGTGTCTCGCCACTCGCACTCACAGACGCGTAGATACTCTCTTCGTCCAATTCCCTTGCACCACCAATGCCCTCGGTATGGACTTCCATCGCATTCAAAAGTTCCGGCGTTCGGTGAATGCTGAATGTGCCCTCCTTGTGCGTCTTTACAAGTTCATTGAGTCGCTCGCGGTGCGGAACCCAGTGTGACGTTACCACATGGCATGCCTCCATGTGCCGTGCATTCAATCCTTGCGGAACAACACACACTTGCTCAACCGCGTGCAACAGCGCTGGCATTTCTTCACTGTGCAATCTGCGGTTGTTCGTACACCGTTCGGCAAACCCACAAGCCTCTCGAGCATCTCTCTCTGGATGCCTTCACAACGAAGCAGAGCGGGTAGTCCTGGTCGTTTGTCTGCGTCACCACCGAGTCCAGACTCAGCACCACATGGCGGTGCGCCAATGTGTCGGTGCTACTCAGAAACTACACGAGCTCATTCACGTACAGCTTGAAGTAGCGTCGCCGCCAGTTTTTGATCAGCGCGTTGTCGCGACTGCGCTTCTTCAGGTAGCCTTCTTTGAGCACGGGGCGAAAGTCGGCCATTCTCTGCTTGCTCTTCTAAAAACAAGCCGACGCAGCACTCTCACGAGAGTCTCGATCGGCACGCTGGCTCCTCTCCCTCACACTCTCTCTCTCTCTCTCTCTCTCACACCCTCCTTTCCTTTCTCTCTTCTCCGCTTGCACTCTGTTTCTCTTCGCTCTCCTTCTTCTTGGACGACCTGCTCTGCTGCGCGTTCCCCCCAAAGAGAAGATTGAAGAATGACCGCTCGAGAGCCGTCACAAGAGCGTGAACAGACGTGCGCGCGCGTCCCTTCCTGCGCTCGTGTAATTACGCGTATTTACCGAACAGAACAAACCGACACACCCTCATGGCGACCTGCGCCGCGCACTTTCAAAGTGCAGCCACTTTGGCTCGGAAACGTCCACTTGTCGGTTGCGCTCATTTGTCCAATTGCTGCCACGCGACTTGGAGTTCTTCCACAAACCGCTCATACACCAAAATCTCCCAGCAGCCCTGCAATGGTGAGGCGTCTACTTGAATTGCACGTCGCGATCACCACTGTGTTCATAGACTGGTCATAGATGGCGGCATTTCGGAAGACAACTGGTCCAACGTCACATCACGTTTTCTTCGACTTGGGTTTCTGGAAAAAGAGAGGAGGTGGCAGGTCCCGCGTAAACACATTCCTCGTCGGTGCTTCTCTGGAGTGACGAACATTACTGCTGTGGTGTCTCTTGTGCTCGTCATGCATCGCAGTCGGGTGAGTTTGTCGCACGACACGGTCACTCGAGGACACCTTTGGGTTGCTCTTCTTGCCTTCGATGCGGATCATGGGACTCGCGCTACGGTGTGCGAACGAAGCCTTGTCGTCTCCGTTTACGTACAAATGATCTTCGTCGCATTGAACAGCTGTCTCGACAGTCTGCGATCCGCACATCGCATTCTCTTGTTTGTCCGTCGCACATGTCTTAGAAGTATCCATTCCGGTATCCTTCGCTTTTGCACTTCCAATACGCTGTTGATGATACTGGTCTCCTACTGTGCTTTCCGCGTCAGCATGCTCTCCTAGTGTCGCAGGCGCTACCTTTTCCATCGATTCACTGCGCGATCGTGTCGGAGACGTCGAACGGGATTGCACACATTTGTCCACCTGCAACCCGATCGCATGCACGAGATGCGGTGCGAGCGCTTGGCCGAGACAAGAGAGCGTCACGACACCCGTTGCGCTTCCGACAACTCGATTCGCATGGTCTTTGAGCCCCCACGTGCCGCTGCTGCTCGCCCATTCGCATACACGAAATCGCATCTCAGTCTGCAATGACACTGTCTCGTATTCGTTGCCAGTTTGAGTCGCTTTACGGAGCAACCCCGCATGGAGTTCAATGGGGATGCTAGCAAACGCCACGAGACGCGCATTCCCATGGTCCTGATGCATGAGCAGCAGCGCAAGTGGCACCTCGCACTCTCACTGCAGATCGATCGCCAAGTGATCCGCATTGGCTTCAAAGAGACACGACTTCCCATGCTGAAGCTTCATGGCGATGTCGCCGCCATTATAGCTATTTAATGTGTCTTGTTCACCGTGTGCGGCTGTTTGGGCAATGCTCAGGGCATCAACGGGATCAAAGAGCACGATCTCGTACTGCAGCAACTGGAAGCCGACGGAGAACAGCAGCGACGGCGCTGCCACCGCCATCTTCGCGCCGCTTTCCTTGCTCTCCATTCACTTGGTTGTTGATCTGGATGTGCTGTCTGTAATTTATCTCGTAATTTAGTTCTGTTGGCGCCAAAAATAGCTTTCGAGCCGAGCCAAGCCCAGCTCCGATAAATACTGCCAACCATTTTCTATTTCAACCAATCAGATGCCGTTTACCATTCAACAATACCGGTACATGCTTTACATTGAGCACAAACATATATTGCATTGCATTGTTGCCTTGAGCTAGATCCACCGCACATTTCTGCAATTGCGACAAGATGGTGCGAGTGTTGACGATGACGATGGCGCCGCTGCTGCGCGCGCGCACGGTGATCCGCAACGCGCGCTTCTTGAGCGCAGACGCGGCGCACCGACTCGTGCAGCAGCGCGTGCAGGGCGAGATCGCGCTCGTGGCGCCGAACGCGGAGCAGCCGCCGTCCAAGACGCGCGTGTTGTTCGTGACCATGGCCGAGAATAACGCGCTCCAGGCCGTGCTGCCGTTCCCAGTGTCCACGCACGCGCTTCAGGACTTCCACGCCAGGCCGCAGGAGAAGTTGTACCTCTACCCAAGTGGCAATGACGCAAAGTACGAGAGCGAGCGCGTGCTCTTGGTCGGTCTCGGTGCGGCTGAGAAGGTGAACGACGAGCTGCTGCGCAACGCCACCCACGGCGCGTTGAGTGCGTTGAAGGCGAAGCGCGCAAAAGATGTAGTGCTCGAGCTCCCAGAGCTCAAGGAGTCGGCGCTGAAGCAAGAGCGCATCGTCGAACTCGTCTCGCAGGTAGGTACTATCAGGTGGTCGAGACTGAAGTGGCTTCGTATATCACTGACTTGGTGTGTCCTTCTTTGGATCGTGTGTAGGCATCGATTCTGTCTAATTACCAGTTCGACAAGTACCTGAGTGCCGACAAAGACGAGAATGGCGACGACAAACTCAAGCTGCCATTGGAGAAGATTTACCTGGCCGCGAGCGAGGAATTCCAGAAGGTAGGTAACTTTGTTTCCTCAGTTCGGATCGCGCGAGGAAATTCTTCTTATTGACTCAAGCATGTGTTGCTGCGTTCATTGTGCGTTTGTGAGCGTAGAACGTGACGGAGCAGATCACGCTCGGAGAAGAGACCATCTTTGCGCGCAACCTTGGCAACGAGCGCTCGGACATTGTGGACCCTGCGTTCATGGAAAAGGTCGCTCGCGTGTCGGCTGACCTCCCCAACATGTCGTTCCGCGTGCTGCAGCGCGATGACCTGGAAGCTGAGGGCATGAACATGTTCCTGAGTGTCGGTCAAGCGGCGACGTGCCCACCTCGTCTCGTGATCCTCGAGTACCGTGGCAACCCGGAGTCGGAAGAAAAGGTTGCGTTGGTCGGAAAGGGTATCACTTTCGACACCGGTGGCTTGAACCTCAAGCCGTCAGGCTTCATTGAGGACATGCACACCGATATGTGCGGCTCTGCTGCTGTGCTTGGTGCTGTGCGCGCTGCCTCGCGCCTTGGACTCAAGGTGAACATTGTCTGCGCGTTGGCGCTCGCGGAAAATGCCATCGGTTCCAAGGCCGTGAAGCCACACACCATTGTCAAGTCCCACAAGGTGCGATCACTTAGTAGGTGTGATGCAAAAGCAAATTGGATCGTGGACGTGCTCAAATTGCTACTTTTTACTCAATGCAGGGCATTACGGTGGAGAACAACAACACGGACGCCGAAGGGCGACTCGTGTTGGGTGACGCACTGTCGTACATCCAGCAGCAGTACAAGCCAAAGAAAGTGATCGATGTCGCGACGCTGACGGGCGCCTGCATTGGTATGTACATCCTCAGTCTTTAGCTTTGTCTTTTCGTTGTGGACGACTGACCAGATGATTGCTGTTTTGCTCTTGTTCAGTCGCTTTGGGTGAGCACTGTGCCGGAACGTTCTCCAACTCGGATGAGCTTGCGCAACGCTTGCAGGTAACACCGTCGCCTTCAAGTTGCTGGCATCTTGTTGATCTGATACTTCAGCTGACAATTCACTGACCATTCGTTTATGTCCCGTGTATTGCATTAGGAATCGGGAACGCGCTGCTACGAGCGCAACTGGCGCCTGCCGATTCTCCCTGAGCACTCGGCTGAGCTCAAGGGCTCTCAATCCGACTCGCGCAGCACGGGCAAGGGCCGCTACGGTGGTGCGTGCACGGCGGCGGCGTTCTTGAAGCAGTTTATCGACAAGGACGTCGACTGGGCGCACATCGATATCGCTGGTCCGTCGAACTACAGCGCGCCGAAGTCGTACTTCCCCAAGGGTGCCACGGGCTTTGGCGTGCAATTGCTCTACACTTACCTCAAGGACTACGAGCAACCCCAGCAGTAGACGATCTGAGTTGAAGTGGTTCACTCAATAAAAGAACTAAGAAGGCACGCGGTGTTTCAATCTCTGTTTTTCTCATGATGGTTATACGAGGTCACAGCATTGTTGGAATCGGCGGAAGATGAAACATGTCTTCTTGTTGCTACTTAGCCTTGTAAACCTAGCCTGCACGCGTGTCCATTGCATTTAGTCTCAGTGTCAATCGCAAAAACACATTGAGGTCAAGAACCAGCACATGAATCTGTCAACACTTTTCATCCCATGAGACCTTAATGAGTATGAGAGAAGTGCATGCTTCTATCCACGAGCATGTGACACAAGCGGAGGCTCACCCAGAACCAGGAACTATATAAACTGTGCGTGCTGGCAAACATGTGTGTGGTAGTTTATATTACTGACCAAGCGTCCAACCTGGACTGTTGCTGGCTCCAAGCATCTCGTTGTAACCTCGATCAAAGTTTCTGAACTCGAGGCTCTTGGCTGAGAAAGTATCCTGCTTCGTGCAAGTACGCCGGCAGCATGGCTCGCAACGCGTACTCCTTTAGGCGCCTGTCTTCACGTGCTAGGCTGTCGCTGACCCACGCCACGCAATCGCACTCCCCCTGGTCCAAGTCTCGCAATGCCGCGCGAGCGGGGGTGGGCTAATGCAAGGTGCGGATATATCTCTTGGTTTGATTTCAGCATTCCACGAGCTATTCTCGGTCGATGCTCGATGGTGCATCGTCGGCTGTTACTGCTGCCCCGCCTTCGAGACGGGAGAATAGGAATTTCGTCTGAGCCATCCTGAAATAGACGGAAACCAGAGGGTAGTGGCTCCAGACACTTTGTTCTAACTCGCTCGCTTGATGAACGCACACCCACGAGAACACGGAGCTCCTTGTAACACGTATTGATAGAAAGCTTTCCTTGTCAGCACGAGAGAACAACAAACGATGACACGGGACCGCCACGGAAGAAGGCAGCAAACACTGCCGCCGGTCGATTACTCATATATACTTGAAACACATGTGCAATCTCTGCTGCTGGCAGCACGGACGAGTAAGGTCAGCACAGGCAAAGAATTTCTTTTGAATCTGTGTCATTACGTCTGAGTGGCTTCATTGACCATCACTCCAACCCGTTTGTACCCATTTCATGAAACCTTTGTGCTCATTTCGCTTTTTCACCATTGCAATTCGTTATTTTTCAAACACGATGGCAAACCAACGCATGCACATCAAATGAAGCAACAGACAACTCCTCACAGATGAGCACTACGCATTAAACCAATAAAACGGCAATATTCCTGACGGAGAAAATTCATCCTTTTGCTGTTGCCTTGTAGCTTCGGACGCTCTCCGTGCTATCACTTTAGGGAAGCGCACCGTGCTGCTTCAAAAGCGGGACGAACTGGCCATTCTTGTGAAGCGCCTGGATGTCGGAGTTGCCTCCGACGGATTTCCCGCCGATGAAGACATTGGGCACTGTGCGCTGGCCAAAGTGCATGCAACGACCATTGAGTACAGATCATACAGCCTAGACTGGCTAAATAAATGTACATTTGCTACCAGTGATTTCAGCGAGCGCGTCTTGGATCGCATCGCCATCGTCGACCTGATCCAACTCGATGGGCTCGAACTGCACACCCAGTTCGCGCAAGAGCGCCTTAGTCTTGGCGCAGTACTGACAGCAGCTCTCCGAAAACATCACCTCGGAGTTCGCGGCAACTTTGGCCTCCACAACCTCTCTTGGACTCGGCACTTTTCCTTTTGAAGTCGTCTTTTGTGTGTCTGTGCGGTGGTTGGTTAGTCGCTGTGGCACCTTTTGATGAAAATCGAGACTGAGGTGAGAAAGCGTTGAGGTTTGTCAAGTGAAACACGATGTGCTCGAATAATGCTTATCTTCCGAACAATTTGTGTGTTCGGAAGATAAACATTAAAGGCGATGTCTTCAAAAACGGTCGGTACCCAAAGTAGACAAGGGCATGCACCCGAAATCGAGGCATCATCACATCAACACAGCATTTTTTGTGATGCCCTGAGAGTCTGTTTTTTGACTGGGTAATTTGCTGGAGCCTGACATTCCACCAACTGCGGTGATGCATCCGTTCTCGTTTCACATCTGCCATGTAGCTGCACGTTTCAGTTCTTGCACACTACATCGTCAATCAATCCGAAATAGCACCAAGAATCCCTGATGATCACCAGCGTCAAGAGTTGGAGCCAACTTCACAATAAAACTGACCCTTCAAAATAACCCACACATGCCGGTATTCATACCGGTTTCTGTCCAACTTATAAGTGGCCGGAGCCATTGCCATTGTTCCAAACAAGTATGGCAGCAGCAGCAGCCAAGAAGCGGCGAGACAGCGCCTCCAGCACCGGCACTGGCGCAGCCAATGGCTCTGGCGCCACGGTCCCAGACACCCCGACGCAGACCAAATACCGCGCGGCATGCGTGCGCTCGGGCAACGCCGTGGTGCTGGGCATGCGTGTGGACGCGGCGATCAACTGCGCTGGCATGGCGCTCGTGCGTGTGTTTCAGGGCCACGTCGAGCTGCTCGGCTTCCAGCCGGCGCTGGGCACGTACTACTCGCTGTACGCGCCCAAGTGGAATAGCTTGGTCGTTGTTGAAGGTCGCACGAACGCGAACACGCGCTCGGAGGCCACGAAGCAGCTGCTGGACGCCGCGTACCAGGCACCGTACAGCGACGCGAGTCGCAGTCTCTTGACACTCGTCGAGCCCGCGACCGCGGCGGTCCTGGAGATGGACGAAGAGCACGCCGCAGACGCGCTCGCTAAGGAAATCGCCGAGGAGTTCCCGATTGTGCTGGTCTTCCGTGCTATCCCCGTGTCGTTTGGCAGCGTGACGTGCTATTATGAAAGCTCCAGTGGAAATGCGATGCCTTCGGAGAAAGACAGCAGTGCCCAGGTCGTGCTGCCTGGGTTCAAGATTATCATTACAAAGGAGGAGTATGCCGAGCTACAGGCTGCTACCGCGAGTGTGGAGAAAGAGGAGGTACCAATGGTGCCTGGGAGTGATCTGCAGCAGTATCACGACTGGAAGACGTCGGCGCGCGTGCTCTCGGAGCTGTTCGTCGCGGACGCGTTCCGTACGATCCAGATCACACCTCGATGGAAAGCGACGGCCGATGCGATTGAGACCAGCTTGTTGGCAAGCAATATCGAAACGAGGCAGCAACGTATCGTCGTATGTGGTGCTAAGGGCGTGGGTAAGTCCACGTTCTGTCGGTACCTGGTGAACCGTTTGCTGTCGCATTACGGCATGGTCGCATTCCTGGACACGGACTTGGGTCAGTCGGAGTTCACGCCCCCGGGACTCGTGTCGCTGCATGCGCTCGTGTCTCCGCTGCTCGGTCCGGGGTTCACGCACATGAAGTCGCCTCTGCGCGCGTTCTTTTGCGGCGCGACAAACCCAGGCAACGATCCGCTGTACTACATGCAGGCTGTGAAAAGCCTGCTGCGTGTGTACGAAGCCAAGTGGGGCAGCATTGACTCAAAGACCAAGCAGGCGAACGTGCCACTTGTGATCAATACGGACGGGTGGATCAAGAGCATGGGTCACGATCTGCTGTGCGCCGTGATCCAGGACGCCAACCCAGACCACGTCGTGCAGCTGCTCGCGACGACCAAGAACAAACAGTTTACAGTGCCATCTTCGCCTTCTTGGAGGGTCCATGGCGTCGAGCCGTGGGATCCGTTTGGCGCCACGCAGCCATCGCGGTCGTCAAAAGACATGCGATTGTATCGATGGCACCACTACTTCTTGTCCCAGAGTTACTGCACCACAACGCAACTCCCGCGCGCACAATTGCAGAATCTGCACACACTCTCAGAGAAGAATCGCATCGACGACCAGATCTGCCGCGCATTTGCTCGGTTAACGCCTTCTGTCGTGTCGTTTGACGCGATCGATGTGAGCTTTGCCGGGTCGTCGGTCGCGCCGAGCCAGTCGCTGTTTTCGCTCAACAACAGCATTGTTGGTCTCTGTATCAATGTCGCAAGAGAGCCACTTCATGAGGGTAGCAGTCGAACGGGACCACCACGGATACTTCTGAAACCTGCGCATGCGCCGTGCCTGGGTGTGGGTTTGATCCGCACCGTGGACGTCGAGGCGCGCGTGCTGTACGTCCTGAGTCCGTTGCCGATCGACATGCTCGCGCGTGTGAATCTGCTGGTGCGTGGCAACTTCCCTCTCGAAGCGCTTATCCTGGGCAGCAGTGCGGCCAACGAGCCGTACGTCGTCACGGACGTGCTCTCGTCCGAAGGCACAGGCGCAGCCGTGATGCAGAGTCGCAACAACATCAAGCGCAAGCGCGACGCACCCATGGTGGCTGGCGGCGCCAGAGCATGAGCGCGTGGCTCGAAAAAACAGAATAGAGACCTTGTTCATATTCATGTTGTATACATTCCTCTTCTTTCACGAAGTGATGATGCACACTTGAGCATTCTTGCTGTCTACGTAGAGACGCGTACACGCGTCGTTGTCTCTGTGGCGGACATTGAAGTTATCTTCATGACTCCAGAGTGCCGTCAATGCTGCCAGCGAGTTTTCGCTCGTTGCACGAACAGAAGCAGTCAACCGATCGCTGCTGCTTGACCACCATTGCGGGTGGCGGATCCACTTCTCAGCATCGTACCACCACAGGATCGCCATGTTACGAACGCTCATATCATCGTCACCACCTTTTTGTGGACGTCCATGGCGTTGCCGTGATTGCATTGGCAGCGAAGAAGTCGCGGCAGATTCGTCGAGGATGTTGCTGCGCAAGTACCCAAGATCTTCAATCGTCACATCGTAGAGCTCCACGAGCTGTCGAGTCGCGTCCATGAACAGGAGCATGAACAGAAGCACCAGAGTGGCACAAACCAGGATCCGCAGGACGCTTGGCATTGCTTGCTTCACGATCGCTGCGCTGTGGAAAATGAAACATGCAAAGAGACACAATCACGTGGGAACAAAGCGCCAAATCCAACCAGACATTGTCGAAATATAGAAAGATCTCGTTTTGGTGGTGCCAACAGCGAGAAAGGCAGCACGACGATCACTCCTCATGCAGTAATGGCATGCATGATGAAATCGAGTCTTCAAGGCAAATTATCTCTTCTGTTTCTTTCTATTGCGGATTTCTCTGCACAAAACGCACAAGAAGCAGCCGAAAACACAAGCCACATGCCAGACGTGTTGGGCTTTTGTTGTTTTCGCTTTGCTTTGCTGTGTTTTTGCTTATTCACGGAACGAGAAATCCTTGTCCATGGCGATGGCGTGCGGCATCGAGATCGCCCCCATGTGGTAGTCACCACACGAGACCCTAAAGATAAGCAAAGAAGCGATAAAGCGCGTGAGTTTCAACGCATATCCAGCTGACAAAGCCGCAGGTCTGCTACGTACGATGTGACGTTGATGTTGGTGAGCGCCGCGATCTGGAGAGGTTGCAGCTGGTTCTTGCGGTCACCGTGACCGAGGCAGTTCGACGAGCCCTTGCCGAACGTAAACACCTTGCCGTCGGCCGAGAGCGCAACGGTGTACGTGCGACCGCACGCGACCTGCACGATCGTCTCGCCCTCGAGCGCCGTCATCTCGTGCGGCTCAAGCCACAGCTTCGAGCCCCACATGTACAGCCGGCCGTCGTCGGTCACGGCTGCGGCGTGATCGTACCCTGCGGCGAACTGCTTGACGCTGACGCTGTTGAAGCCCTCAACGAGCGTCGGGATCGCTTCCATGTTGTAGTGATCCATCGCGAGACCACCACCGACACCCAGTTGGTTGTCTAGATCACATGGACGCAATCGCAAGAGAGCAAAGTGAGTCCATCAACTCGGATAATCTACGCAACAACACACATATACGCACGACTGTTGACGCCCCAGCCGTAGAGTTCGCCCTCGTCGGTCAATGCGAACGTGAAGTCGCGGCCCGCGGAGATCGCGACGACATTGTCGTCCGAGAAAAACTCGATCGGCTCGGGGATCTCAAACGTGTCAGTCTCGCCGTTGCCCAGACGACCGTACTCGCCGTTGCCCCAAGCCCAGATTTCACCGTCCTTCGATAGCGCCACCGTGTGGAGCTCGCCACACTCGACCGACGCGATCGGCACGCCCTGATCCACGAGCGCGCGCACGAGGCGCGGCGTAGGCTCGTCCTTGCCGCCGGCATGGCCCAGACCACCAGCGCCTTTCATCGTGGAGCCGCCCCAGCCCCACGAGTACATCTTGCCCTCGCTGTCGACTGCGGCCGTGTAGTAGTCGCCGCACGAGATGTCCACGATCTCAATGCCTTCAAACGCCTCCATAAGGCGCGGCACGCTCTCGAATTCGCCCGTGCTTGGACCCAAACCCAGCTTGTTGTATTCGTTCGAGCCCCACGTGTACACGCAGCCCTTGTCGTCAACTGCCATAATAGTTTGACACAAATGCATTAACCACCACGGTGCCGTGATAGAAGAGTATCAGTCAAGTAAGCGTAAACGTACTTGCAGCGCTGTGTGTGGCGCCAAACTCGAGCTTGACGATACTCTTGCCTTCAAACGCTTCGAGGCGCTTCGGCGACAGTTCTTCGTACGCATTGCGGATGCCCGCCTTGACGAACGCGCCATGGCCGAGCTGACCCAGCGATCCGGACCCCCAAGTGTACACTACACATAGTCATAGCCACACAAGAGGCAATACAATGAGCGCAATCGCATCACTAAATATGTCCATCCAACTGTGATGAAGACGCACCGCCTTCCACGCGACCTCTTCAAGCACAGAGAGCAAGAGAAAGGGAGACGAACATACCGCTGGATTGTGTGGAGAAGCGCGCGTGGGTGAGCACGGCGCGGATCGCGCTGCGCTGCGTGGCCGTGGCCGTGGACGCGCGCGCCGCGGCGGCTCGCACTGCGCGCATGAACAGCATCGTCTTCGGATTCGCCTTCTTTGTCACTGGGTGGGAGGCGTTCATTGGCTGCGACCGCTCGAGCGACCTTCGCGCAACTTTCTCGATCTCAACACACTTTTCCGCCAATCACAACGCTTGAAATCCACTTTAGCGACATATAATTCCAGTATAGTGACTAAGTTTGTGCAATTAGTGACCAGGCACGAAAATGATCACGACAGGCAATGCGAAGGGGTGCGATGCCCACGGCCGCGCGATGCTCTGGAGCTCGCAGGGCCAGCAGGTGATGATGCAGTGGGAGCAGCAGTACATGCAGACGTGCGCCGATGCGCTGTGCATCCGCCGGAGCGACCGCGTGCTCGAGATCGGCTTCGGGCTCGCGTACTCGGCGACGCACATCCAGCATTTCCGTCCGCTGCGCCATACGATCATCGAGTGCGACGCCGCCGTGATCCAAGATGCCGAGAAGTTTGCGCGCGACCACGAGGGCGTGCATGTAATGCGAGGCACGTGGCAGTCGCTGCTGCCGACGTTGAGTGAGAGCGACCAGTTTGACTGCGTGTTCTTTGACGATTATCCGCTCCCCGAGCTCGAAGCGCTGGGTATCACGCAGAACCAGACGCGGTCATTACGAACGCGGTACGTTGCTTTACTGTATGGAGATAGCTGTATTTAGTGTAGCGACCTCACGCTCATCGTGACTGCTGATGGTAGGTCGCGGTGGCACGATTTTCTCGATGCTGTGCTTCCGCATGTTGCCGTTGGCGGCCGCATCACAGGATACTTGGCGCGTGACATTGACTTGCAGCGCCGCGGGTGCCACGTTGAGACCAGCGCTGTTGAAGTGACGGCGTCTGAGAATTGCGAATATTTTCCCCACAAGACCGCGCTGGTGCCCGTGATCACAGTGCTGGATCACTGCGCCTCGATGACACCCGGACAACACGTACATAGCGATGGGTCAATATTCCCACGCCAGGCATCCAGCAAACTGCGTGAGATGGTCGTGAGCAACTCCAATACATCGAGTAACAACAGTACAAGAAAAGTTGCGACATCACACCGACGGATAGAAGACATTCGCAGCGTGTTACAGGAGCAGGAGCTTTTGGAGAACGATCCTCTCGAGTCCGAGTCGATGGAGGAAGTCAGCGGTGTGGGTGATGCAATCGCGCAGGACTCGAGTCATCGCTACAATGACGCGAATTCGCGGAAGACGTACCTCGCTGCACTGCGTCTCAAAAAGCGTCAGGCATCAGCGCCAACAGCAGCACCGTCGGCTGCGATTCCACCACCTCCGCTGCAAATTCACATCGAACCAATGAGCATTACAAGCTCCCCATTGCGCGCGATAAGCCGACGTACTGGATCATGAAACCAGCGCCACAGTTGTGCATCATTTGCCTGAAGTTGCAATCAGTTTGACGATTAGTATCCATTTATAGAGCTCACCAAAACTGCAACATCGTCTATTGCCTCTATATCAAAATACACAGGTGATCTATTCATGCTCCTTTCCCATCCTCCTGGACACTTTTCCATTTCGGGCAAAAAAGTCAAGACCAGGAAACGATGGCGGACGACGCACAGTGGCGGCGTCCCGTCGTGCAGCCCCAGGACGTCGTGGAGATGCTCGCGAACCCGCTCTCGACGCCTCGTGCCAGTAGCAGCAGCAGCAACGGCTACGCGGCGTCGTCATCCTCAGCACCACCGCGGCGCGTGCACAGATCCGCTTCCAATGGCGCCAAGCCGTTTGGCACCAAGTCCTTGCGGCCACCTCAGAGCAGCTACGCCAATAAGAACCCGTGGCTCACCAAGCGCGTGTACCAGGTCGCTGAGTACCGTGAGGACTTTAATCGACCCCCACGCGGTCTCAAGAACGGCACGGACGGCGTCCCCGCGCCGATCCCCGTGCCGCTGCACTATGGCGAGAAGTTCCGCGAGTACGAAGAGAAATTCGTCGCGTGGCTGCACAAGAAAAAGGTGACGCTGCAGGATCTGCGTGGAGACGCCCGACGGGAGCGCGGGTACCGCATTAGCTTTGCGAATATGCGTTTGCTCGGAGACGATCCAAAGAAGCCGCCACGTGCTCAGCAAAATAATGAAGGTGCTACCCAGGATGCACCGCTGCGACCAAGGAAGCGCGGCATCGTCCGTCTTGGTGACGATGACGATGGTGGTGATGGCAGTGAGGGCGAATACATTGGCGACGACGGACCGCCGCGGAAGATTCATATCAAGAATGAAATGCCGTCCTTGGCTCTGCTCGCTGAGCCCAAGTATACTCCACCAGCAGACGCGCTGCTGCTTCCGCGGTCCGATCCCAAGGTGCCAGTGCAACCAACAGCACCTCCTCCACAATCAGTTCCTAATGGCGCTGCTCTCAGCAGTAGTAATCACATCTTTACGCAGCAGTGCAGGGCTACGTTGCCTGGTCCAAAAGCACCGCATGCTGCGTTTTCAGCGGCTTATGTGAAATGCTGTTGTCAGCAGTGCCTGCGCGACTGGAACATTATGCTGACAGAGCGGTTGGATGCACTGGAGAGCGAGGTGCGCGTATTGCGGAAGACACAGCAGACGGCTCCTGCATGCAACGGCCATGGCTGTGACGTCAGTCATACAGGGACGAATAACATGCAGCAAGAAGGCGCAGTGCCAGACATGGCGTACGTAATGCTTTTAAGGTCTCTACCACTTGTCGCTACCGATTGCTTGACTAACCTCTACGTGTGTTGTTGTTATCCAATTGCAGAATCGCTGTGCCAGGCTATGATGCGTCGCCGAAGAAAGAGGTCACAAGCGAGGACACGAGTGAGGAAATAGCGCCAAAGCCGTTCGAACCGGAGCAGAAACATGGTAAGGATCAGAGTGAGATCGGCGACAATCCCGCCACTTCTTTCAACGATCCAGTGGAACCAGTCAATCAGGATAAAAGTGATGCCGATCGCACCAACTCCGCTGTCGCCTCCGACGCAAGTTCATTATTACAGCCAGGAGAACCTCCGCAAGAATTGCCCACCGTTGACGAGACACCAGTCCTGCCAACTTCATGCAATGCGGTTGAAACAGCAGAAGTCCCAGCGTCTGATGAAAAGTCTTCTCTTTCCAGTAGTAGTAGTTGCAGTAGTAGCAATGTCGTAAAGCCTCTTCCTCCGTCGTGGCCACAACGTGATCCGATCCAAGCGCAGATGCTGCACGAGTACAACACACTCAACGGCGAAATTTTGCTCAACGAGCAGGTCGTCGAAGCCTCGCTCCAGCGCGTACAGACAACGATGATGACGGACATGGAGAGTGCAATGCAAGAGCTTGAGCAGATTGAACAGATCAAGACGTCGATTCAGAACGAGATGGCAAATCGTGACGCAGCGTTGGCGGTATTCATCGCGTATACATGGCGGTTGCGTTCACAGGAATTGGAGGCTCGGATGCAGCAGTATGGGACACTGCATCTCGCCCACGTTCACCGCGCGAGCCATGGAAAGTGCGCCGCATTGGCATCGCAGCTTGAAAACAAACAGGCATGCGTCGCACGTGTCAAGGCGGCACTGGACGCACTGCTGACATCGAGTGGAGGTGGTGGCACTCCTGCTGCTGCACGTATCGATGAACTAAGCGCATTGGGGACGGAACTGGTGCAGGCAGAGCAGGCAGTCGTGGCTTTAGAGCGTGAGCAGATGGACGAGTTTATGCGGCTGTTCCAGTTCAACCACGACATCCGCAAGCTTTGCAAGACGGTGATGATGGCAAAACCAGCGTCCGCATGATGCGTACTTGATTAGATGGCAAATCCGCGCACACGACTCATGGCTTCCGGTATGATACAGAGGATGTATTCTGAAGTCAGTCAAGAGTGATGCTGGATGAAGGAGCTGCTGCGACAGACAGATCAACGCCCAGAGAGAGATAGAGAGAGGGAGAAAATGACAATCGATGATTGCTCTCTTTCTTTTTTTCTTCAGATTCAGGAGCCAAACTTATGTCTAAAGTATGATAAAGTGAGCATAGAAAAAGGTTTCAGAGAGCACTAATGCGTCCACACGACCCAATGACGCCGAGGCGCGTGGCGTGGCATTCAGGCATCTCGACCATGGATCTGACTTCGCCACTGGTGTCAAATGACGCTAATTCGATACTACTCACCAACAACGAACTCGACTGCGTGCATGATGCGAGCACGTGTCCGGACTTCGCTGCGAATCAAGACGGCGCCAACATCAGCTAAGCGCAGTGCCGTTAAAGCGGGTAATCGAAGCCACAGATACAAGGTTCTACTGGCCACTTCTCGCAAGCGGAACGTCGTCAATGCAATGTTGTGGTACGTTTGATCTGAGACGTTCGTTGACCGCTACTGTAGACGAAATCGACGCTTGGAGAACGGTAATCTCGTGGCTGCTGAGGTCTCTGTCTTTGACAAAATCGAGCAGCGTGAGAGCGTTGACGCCAGCACTAGTGACCGCCGTGCTGATCCGCCCGTCGAACTCGAACCAACCAGTTTGCGCCAGCACCATGCGCTCGTAATGCAGGAGGCAGAAGAACAGCAGCGTCGGTCCAAAGAACGCGTCGGCCATGCGCTTCTGCAGCACTCACGCCGCTACGCGCTCGGGATCACCGTCGACGATGCGCAGTGCTGCAGAAGCGCGTGATGTTGTACCCGAGCACCGCGCAGCTGTCGAAGATGGCGTCCAGCGTGGTCGCGATCATCTCACACGTATTCGTGTAAAACGCCGCGACTTCGGCTTCCAACTGGATCTCGTGGCGCGTCACGACACGGTATTTGTGGATGGATCCGTTCATCGAGTTCGAGTCGATACGCAGTGTCGTTGGCTCTTGGAGCACGGCGCTGAGCTGTGCCGGAGTGTGCATGCGTCTGCGCAGTCGACACACGACCATCCGGTCGCTGTCCGACTCGTCGTTCAAGGCGCTGGCTGAACGCGCTGGGGGTTTCTTGCATGGGAATCAGCGAGTCAATGTTCTTGCTCATCACCTGGACCTGTGGATGAAACGAAGGCATCCGGTTCTCGCCGCAAATCTTCATTCGTCCGCATCACTTCGATTAACACGCGTCACTAAGAAAATACCACGATTCTGCAGTACACGCGACGTTTTCATCGCGATGTAGACTGCTATGGAATATCTCAAGGGCAAATATCAGATTCCCAATCACTGTTTCTCGCTGTCTCTCCCTCTGGTAACGCGCGGATGCTTGCACTATCATGCAGACACTAGTTTTGTCGCCATGGCCATCCGGCAGAGCGTGCGAATGTCGTGACTGAACTGGAGCAACCGCATAAACTCGTCCAACTGCTCGAGCTCCAACGTCACGACGTCCTGCTCAGCCTGTGTGAGTTGAGCTCCCAGCGCGCTTAGCTTGTCGATATGCGCAGCATCGCCTTCATTCACGGATACAAGCACTGTGTCCAGCATCGCCTTGACACGCACGATGCACGCCTGCTTGTCCTTGATCTGCGACGCCAACATGGCGCATCTCTCGTGGCTCGCACGATGGACGTGAGTGATGTTCAGCGTCCCACACTGCTCCATCTGAGACTCTAATTCCTGTGGCCGCGACCGCCACGTGTACGCGATTAGCATCGCCAACGCAGCGTCACGGTTGGCCATCTCGCCCCGGATTGAAGTCTTGATTTGCTCAATCTGCTCGAGCTCCTCCATTGCACTGCTCATGTCCGTAAGCATCATCGTCTGCACGCGCTTGAGCGAGTCGTTGACGACCTGCTCGTTCAGTATGATCTCGCTGTTCAGCGTGTTGTACTCGTGCAGCATTTGCGCTTGGATGGGATCACGTCGTGGCCATGATGATGCAGGAAAAGGAGGAATCTCACAACCTGCAGCTCCAGGCGATGGTGGTGAGGCTGTTGCCGTTGTCGTCGTATCTACCAACGTACTGGATTGAGAGCTGTGAGTGCTGCTGTTCTCGGGAATCGGCACATGCGTCATGATCGCCAAATCGCTCGCTGATCTCGAAGTACTCACAATTGGCTCTCCAGCCACGTCTTTTGCTTTCGGATCGTCTTGATTGTCGCCAGACTTCCCAGCTTCCTTTGTCACTACAGGTGGCGATGCATCGCATTCCTTTCTACACATTCATGATAACAGCATAAAGAGAGATGGCAACAAGAGTCAGTATCTCCAACACACTCAATATTGAGAATGCAGCACATTCGCAGCAAACGTACTTGATATCGGCATCCGTGTTAGAGGCAACGCCGTCGCCTGGATGCTTCTCGCACTTGACGGACGCACAATCGGAGGAAGTTGAACGAGTGGTAGTCGTTTGCTCCAACTGGTTCCACATATTTCGAAGCTCGTTTTCCATCGACTCGAGTCGTTCTGTGAGCATCAGGTTCCAGTCGCAGAGGCATGCGCGACACGCGCACGCCACGTACGCGGCGGCAAACTTGTGGAAGTTCGCGGTCGCTTTGGGCAGTACAGCCGTACATTGTGTCCAGCAACGATTACTGCTCGTTGCGGCATGGTCAGTTGCAGCAGACGATGCGACTATAGTGGCTGCAGCATTCGTGTGAGATGCAGGATCGGATTCTGGCGGGGAATGGGTGTCAGTATGGTCAGTATAGCCAGGCGATGCAGTAGGCGGCAGCCGCTGTTCTTTAGATGGTGATGATGATACCGACGGCGGTGCTTGATATTCTGCCTCTGGTCGCTGCAGGACAGCTCTCTTGCGCAGCCGACCGTCTTCATCATCATTGCCGGCAGAGTTACTGCGCTTCCCGTTCGGCAAATGCGCTCGCAGTGGACTCTGTAGATGCGAGGAGGGTGGCGGTGTTGATAAAACACCGTTGGCGTTGCCGTCGTTGGCCGACGTCGTCATCACCTTTCCGTGCTGCACGCGCAAGTTGGCGAAGTTTATGCGCAGACTGCGCTCGTGGTTCGGGTCGCGAAACGCGTCCTGCAGCGTCATCTTTTTACTGCGCAGCCACGCGATAAACTGGTGCTCGTAGTCACGAAACGTCTCGCCGGCGCGCAGCGGCACGGGGATCGGCGTCGGGAGCTCGCCCGGCGCGTATTTTGTCTGGCCCTTCTTGCGCGTCGCAAAGATACGCGCGTACTCCTCCAGCGTATACACGCGCTTGAACAGCAGCGGATGCTGCTGCTTTGTGCGCTGCTGCGAAGGCTGCGGCTGGCGATTGCTGTGGCTTGCCGCGTGCAGCGACGGCGGCGTGGAGGACGGATAGAAACGCTCTGTGGACGACGCTGTGGACGACGCTGTGGACATGACCACGCCCTCGTGCGGCTGCGCAATGGGCGGCCGCGAAGAGTCCGTCGCCATGCTCGTGCTGCGCGATTGTACCTCTGCGCCACTTGTTGCGTCTGACGAGACGAACAGCAACATTCACTCTGGCGATAGACGTACTGTCACACCCATATTAGTACCCCCGGATATACTTTCTGGAGTTTCGAGTCTCGTGTGGTTCTTTGACCTGGAACTGTGCAGTTGTGAGTCAACAGATGGCTGCACTTTCTAGCGCAGCTCTTCGTTTAGTATCTTTATTGTCGCCGTGGTTTACCAGATGTGCTTCGTGGCGTCCAGCATGAACACGTTCCTGATGTACTACGTGGGCTCGATCGCAGTCACGGACCTCGTGGACCCGCTGTTCATCCTGCTCGTCGGCGCATGCGCGATCATCGTCATGCGCATCGTGACGAGCAAGTTCGTGATGGAGAGTCTGCTGCTCGTGGTGTTTGACAGTCTCGGTCTCGTGATGTTTGCCGGTTCCATGGTCGCGGTCGCGGACTTTGTCGACCACCCGGGTGCTGCCAAGTTCCGCGTCAAGCTCGCGCTCTCAGCAATAACTGCTCGCTGCAGGGCAGCGTTAGCTAAAGTACTCGCTGGTTGGGCTTGCGCAGGTCGCAACCCGGCGCAATGGTTGTGTTTGGGTTCCTAAACAGCAGAGCGCTTTGGCTTCGTCGGAGGTCAGATAGCAAAGATGCTGCTTGGACGTCCGCGATCGTGTCTCGCTGGACCGCGACGAATGCACAGAGATCAGCACTTTCCGTGTGGTATTGCTGTTTCAGCATCTTGATTTTGTATTGAGGTTCAAGGTGAGATTGACAGCTCGTATGAAACACGGAATGATGCGACGACTGATAGAACAGCTGCAGGATCACACGTGACGCTTTGCATCCGCGACTTTTGAAGACTTCTTGCGCGAATTCAAGCCCCTGGTTTGTCAATTTGACCCGTCCAAGTCATTTCCAAGCACCGTCCGGGATCCCTACCGTCCATTCGACCGAATCCATGGGTGCGCGACGAAGACATAACTGCATGCAATGTCAGAACCCACTATCTGCTGAGCGCTCATCGGAATGAATTGAGCGGCCAGCCCACTCCACAGAAAACGTTTGTTCGCATTGGTCACTACCACCTCAACTCACGAAGGCGGTCATTTGCAGTAACTTCGAAAAGTGCCGGCAAGACCTGATCAGTGTTCGCCCATGTCCTCAGCATTGCCTTGCATTGGCGAACGAGACTCTTCACTATGCAATTTGGTATGGCCAGCCCTCCATTGCGAGCTCTGCGATTGATCGCTGTGGAGCTGATGTGAGCAATGTGGATGACACGAATCTGACGCCGCTGCATTTCAGTGTCATCCGAAATCATCCAGACTTGGTGCGGCTGCTGTTATGCTTTGGTGCCGATGAAGAGATCCTCGGTGGACCTTGGAGCGGCAGCTTTGTGGACTGACGCCGCTCGAGACGGCGCAGAATTGGCGTTTCCGTGATACCAGCGCCTCTCGTCTCGCGCAGGAGAGAGAGATTTGCCTCATTTGCAACATGAAAAGCGACAAACTCGCGTTCAGCAAAGAAACGTGTGCGCAATGCTCGTTAACCTTCTGCCATCGACCGCATGCTGAGTGTATCCGCAAGCATCCGTGTCTGCGGGACCATGTGGCAGTGCTGCAACGGAGTTATGTCAGTTCGGGATCCGAGGACACATCACTGCACGAAGGCGATGTGACAACTTCAAAGAGTAGCAACAAGAGTCGAGCAGCATGTGACCAATGATGACGTGGAGCTGGGAGTGTTCGAGTCGCTCGCGAGTTGGTTCGGAAGCAGCTCAGACTCTGGTATATCCGCAAACAAGCGCGACAAAGAGCGTGGCAACAATGAGGTTGAGCGGCAGGTCGAGGAGCTGAAAATTGCGCTGCAGTTCCCAGATCATCCCGAGTGGTACGGCAATGCCGTGGACTGCCACACGGTGTTCGCACTCTTTTCACAGCGTCTCGAGTGCAGTTGCTGCGGCGGATTCTTCTGTAATGCGGACTTATATATCTCGTCCACAGCTTGCTCAAGTGCTCAAATTGGTGAGAAATTCGAAAAGCATTCTTCCTCTGGCAGCTCACTCTGCGTTTTCTCAAAACTCAACATGTCTGATTTTGCGTTCTTTGCGTGAGTGCATTTCTTACTGCGCGCCACTGCCTGAGGTCGTTGTCGCAAGACAACCATGACCCCGATCATTGTGCTCAACGGATCAACCTGTCGATGCCAACAAAGAAGGCAAAAGGGGAAAGCATCTGACATTGTGAACGGGGAACCGATGACAGCGATGATACAAGCCACGAGGGAGTACGTGCCTGAGATCTAACGAGTTTCCAAGCGCTGCAAGGCGGAGATTTGGATCCACGGTGCTGATGAAGCCTTGGTGGTCGTGTTCGTGAATATAAACAAGGACAGAGTTGTGCTTTGATCAGATAGATGCCGTGATCAATACACGATCTCTGTTCAAAATACGATTCGAGCAAAAATCTGTCGGCTCGTTGGGCGAGTGAACCACAAGCTGCCGTTAGATGGCACTGGTCCCACTCACACCACCTTGTCCTTGAAGCGCCAGACTCATTCGAGATCTTACCCGGTGAAGATACCGGCACCTCGCCAATGGCGACATGTACAACGACTCTTTGGCATCGAAAGCAGTGCGCACAAGCTGTTGAAGACCTGGCGAGTGAGGACATTCCAAGGCGAGGTGGCGAAGCGAGACGAAGCATTGGTGAGGTTTATCATATGCAAATGGCGGTCGCGTTCTGAGGGGCTGGAGACTCGGATTCAGCAATTCGGGACGCTGGATATCCTGCGCATCCAGCGTGCGAGCCACAAGAAATGCACTTTGTTGGCGTCGCAGGTCCAGGACAAGCTGGCCCGTGTCGTCGGCGCCAAGACGGCGCTGGATGTGGTAGCAGCATCCTCAGGTGGTGACGACGGAGCTGCCTAAATCGAAAAAAATGATTGCGCTCGGGAGGGAACTCGTGCCGGTCGAGCAGGATGTCGCGGGCATGGAGCGTGAGCAATCGGACGAGTTCACGCGGTTGTTGCAGTTGAGTCACGATATCCGCAAGCTCTGCAAGACTGCGCTGAAGAACAAACGACGTTGATACTCGGGAGAGGAAATCTTGTTGCTGAAGTCGTTGTCGTTTGCTATATGTAGCATTAGGAGATGACACGAATACGATCGACAGCTCGAATGCTCATTTTTGGTACTGTCCTGTCTTGCTGTTGATAGTCCACAATGTCTTGTTAAATAAATAATAGGTCAAGTGCGTCGTACCTCTCTGTCTTCCTCTCTCTGCCTTCTCCGTCTTCATTTAACTGGCCTGGGCTTCATAGTTATGGGGCTGCTGTGGCTCAGCTGTAGTACACGTGCTTGGCGTAGGGATGGTACACGATCACGGCGACGAAGAACACAGCGACGCGGTCCAGCACCCCGCCGACGCGCGACTCGGGTGTCAGGTAGAACGCGGTCGTCGACACCTCAGCCACTTGCTTCATGTTGCTCAGCAGTGCGCGCGACCACTGGCCGAGAATGACAGCGAGCAGCAGCACGATCGTCTCGACGGCGCCCAACGACTGGTTGTGACCCCATATCCTTGACAGCAGGATCATGATCCCTGCGAACACGACCGCGACAACGAACGCCTGTGCATCTTGGAGCGGTGCGATCGCGTGTCGAGCCTTCAGCACCGCGTCCACCGTCGTCGTAGCAGCAGCTGAACGAGTGGCAGTGGATCGACCTTTCGAACCCTTTGTGATCCCCCAGCAGCGACGACAACACCGACAGATCTGTGGACACCTGGTCTTGACGACGCGCGTGAGCCAGTGGCCGATCTCGGACGCGAACACGACGAGGAAGAAGAGCGCGAGCTTGACGCGGAACTTGGCAGCACCCGGGTGGTCGACAAAGTCCGCGACCGCGACCATGGAACCGGCAAACATCACGAGACCGAGACTGTCAAACACCACGAGCAGCAGACTCTCCATCACGAACTTGCTCGTCACGATGCGCATGACGATGATCGCGCATGCGCCGACGAGCAGGATGAACAGCGGGTCCACGAGGTCCGTGACTGCGATCGAGCCCACGTAGTACATCAAGAACGTGTTCATGCTGGACGCCACGAAGCACATCTGGTAGACCACGGCGACGATCGTGTCGAGCTTCGAGGGCGCGAGGCAGCCGAAAAACGCCGACAGGAACGCGCCGTTCACCGTCACGGCCGTGAGCATGTGCCACCCAAAGGGTTTGTTCTTGGTCTCGTTGAACACCGAGTGCTCGATCCAGAACGCGAGCAAGAAACACGCGCCAGCGACGCACACGGCGATCGGAAACGCACACACGTACCATCTGCCGTCACAGAACCTTGCTGCGAGGTCGGCCACGGCGTACCGACTCGGTTGCATCTCGCGCAGTCGTCGTAACTGAAACGCTGTTATTGGGTTTGCATTGGTCGGGAGGCTGCTGTAGTCATCGTTCTCCCTGTCTTGTTCGTCGCTGTTATCATTCTCACCACCTGTATCACTGTCAAACTCGCCCTGTACTCGCGTGTCATCGCCACCATCTTGTTCAATCTCCACCAGAACTCCTGTGTCTTCGTCGCCATTCTCCCCTTCCTCGTTATACGGCGTCTCCAAAGAGAACAGCAGCTTCTTGCGCAGTCGGAACGCGAGCCAGCTCCACTCGAGAGCGCCGACCGCCAGCACCACGTTGCCCAGCAGCAACAGCAGGTACGCGTGCGACGTCTCCACGGCCGCGAGCACGAGCGCCGGCACGACGCCGAGCGTCAGCACCTGGAAGAGCGTGAGCGTGCACGACGTGGGGCCGCAGAGCGCGTGGCCCGGCGGCAGAGGAGCGGCGGCGGGAGGCGGGAGGCTGTGAGGTGGGGGGCGGTGTGGAGAAGGCGCGTCGGCCGCCACCGCGAGCGCCACGTGGGGCGGCGCCATCACCACCGACAGCGGCGGGTCCATGCTGGCATTTACTACGCGGTCTGCAGTGTTGCGGAATGTCGGCGCTGGACTGACTGTTCTGACAGGGAAGGAAAAAAATACGTAAACTACCGCTTGAATGTACGCAATTAATTATTAATTTCCGGTTCGATGGGAAGTTATTTACGGACTGTAATTTATGCGTTTACTTTTCATTGTTTCTGTACTGTATTTGGTCGGCTGTGGGGATGGGATGGGAGGGACCAGTCAAAAACTAACCACCAAGACCGCGAGTATTACGACAAATCGCGACTTTCAGCCAATCAGAAGGAGTTATGTCAGAAAACAAATGGGGTTTTGCTGGAGTGGGGGTTTCACATGCTCACATAAATTCAGGAGTTTGCGACTGCCACCTGCTATTAGACAAGTGATAGATATAAAAATAAACCACGTGTGTGTGTGCGAGCGCACATGCATAAAGAAAGTCGAAAAGGCGTTGCGCATACGCGTATGAGTCGTGATGCGAGAGACTTCAGGAGAACAACAGCGCGCAATTATTTCTGTTTAAAAAACTACAGAGCGCACAATTATTTCGTACTTTTTGCAAAGAGCCGTTTACTCTTCCTCTTTTTTTTACGCCACGCGGACCAACGCGCGTAATTACGTGCTTGCAGTTTAGCAGCTGTCGCATCCTTCTTTTATGTGTGTGACTTTCCTTTCGCCACTTGTAAGCATTCGGATTGGCTCAAATATCCGCATTTTCACCAATCAGAGCGATTATTGCGTCTTCCCTCTCCCCCCTTTCCCCTCCTGTTTGTTTGTATACTTTTTTAATCTCTGTCGATTAAAAAGAAAGCTGGACGCCGCCCATTAACGTTAATTGCCAGGAGCCAGAAGCACACGCTCCGAATTCGCGAACATGCTGGGGCGCGGAGACACCGCGTCCTGCCAGTCGCAGCCGAGCGTGCGGCGGAAGCGGCCGCTGTTCCTGACGCGCGTGGCGCGCAACGCGGGCGCGCTGGCGGCGCTGCTGCTGGCGCCGGCGCTCGTGGTCGTGCTGCTGCAGGCGTCCTGCGCGTACGCGGTACTGTATCTTTGCCAGGCGGTCGTCGCGTTTGGCGGTTTGGAGCTGAGCTGGTGGCACTTCCGGATCCGCAGGCGGCTGCTGATCCCGTTCACGTACGAGCACGAGAACCTCAGTCGCGACGAGTACGACGCCGTCGTGCTCGACCAAGTAAACCCCAGCACGTGCGCGGTCGCGCCGCTCGCGACCAAGTTTTTCTGTGGAAGGAATTGGCTCGCGGTGTGGTGTGTGAGCGTCATTGTGACTAGTAGTGTGGTGGCCATCGTGTGGGCGTGTCAAGGCGCGATCGTGAACGTGGAGAAATCGACGATCGGGTGGCGCATAGTGCTGAGCTGCTCGGCGCTGGCCGCGCTCTCGTGCTCGTTCTGCGCGTGCTTCGCGCCGACGCCGCGCGACGGATTCGTGATCGTTATGTACCAGACGTGCTTCACGGTGTCGAGTCTCAACACTTTTCTCGCGCACTCGGACGATCTCGTGAACGACCCGGAGCTCCTCGACTCCCTGTACGTCGTGCTTGTGGGGGCGTGTGTGACCGTCGTGTGGCGCATCGTGGCCAGCAAGGACGTGCTCGAGACGCTGCTCACGATCACTCTCGACATGTTTGGGCTCGTGTACCTGGTCTCGCCGATGATGGAGATGGCGGACTTCGTTGACCACCCGCTCGCACACAAGTACCGCGACAAGATCGCGACGTTCTGGCTCGTGATTTCGGCCGCTGAAGTCGGCCATTTCCTGTTCAAGAAAATAAAAACGCGGTTCCCAAGCATGTTCCAGAAATGCCACCATCCGCTGGCCAAGTCTGTCTCGACCACGTACGACCTGGAAGACTTGGTCGTGTCCACGTGCTTTGGCGTTGCTGGGGCCGTCACCGCGATCATCGCGTTCCCGGAGCATTCGTTCGACGTCTGGGAGCTCGTGATTTTGACTACAGGCGTCATTCTTTCCCAGATCAGCCATTTGGCCATCGACACGTTCAAGGCGATCGCTAGAGTCACACCAGCGCATGACGTCAAGTGGTCATTATGGAACAACGGCGTCATGACGCTCGCGGGTCCATATCTCGTCGGCGCCATTCTCTTCCACCCATATATCAAGTCATTATTCACGGAAACCTCGGATGCAAAGCAACACATATTTAACTAATTAATTCCGGCGTCAGTAGCTTCAGCTGGGAACATCTTCCCATCGTAGCTTGGAGCAGCTCATCAAACTTATTTATTTGAAATCCCTTGGGGGGAATACAAAATGCTGTAGTTGACCGTGTTTGTCACATTACCACTCGCGGGGTAAGATTTCAGCATTTTCTTTCTATGGCTTTTATTACTTTTGTTCCGCATAGAAAAAACGAAGGAGAGTAGCACGACCGCCGCAAATCGTAATCACATTCCAGCCCTACGGCTTAGGAAACGACGGCCCATCCTCCTGATGTCTCGTTTTCCTCAGCCTTGCTTTTGTCTGCTGTCTCATGTTCGTCGCCGTCGCTTTCGTCCTCCTGCTCGTGCTCTTTTTCTTCTTGCTCTCGACGGCGGAGTTTCTCAGCAGCATTGAACACGCCTGTGTTCGTTTAGAAACCAATTTCACAACAAATCAATCTATTGTGACATTTTTTTCAATGATCAATGCAAAAACCAACAAAAACGAAATAAACAGCATACCGTTGGTTTGTTTTCTGCAATTAAAGCAGCGCGACGTTTTCTTGAAATGCTTGAGTGCGCATGCTTCGCAAAAGAAATGCCCGCAGCTGTTGCACCAAAGGAAATATGACAACACACACACAAAGGATCAAGGTCAGACTTTCCATAAGCCAACCTCACTTCTCCAGTCCACACATTCCTAGTGAAAATACAAAAACACCTACATGGTCTCGACGGCATTGCGGAATGGTCCACGGCAGATCGTGCACGCGAATTGCTCTTCGTCGTCACTGTGGATCACATATTTGTCGTCATCGTCCTCATCGTCTTCATCTGGATCTGGCAAACATAGAGAAAATTCGTCAGCATACACATATAGAGTACATCTACCATCACGCCAGACACATATCTATAAACGCACTGAGTCCCTGCTGGAGCTTGAGCTGTCGCTTTTTCTCCTTCTCGGCCCATTCTTTCTCGATTTGCCATCCAGATTTGTAGTCGCCACGGTCGTGGAGGAATTTACAACTGTCGCCGTAGCCACAGAACCCGGTCTCCTTGTAGTCTTTGCAGATATCTGGCTGGTAGTCAAACCGCGAGATCGCTCGCGCCCACGTCTGCGCACGAATGGGACCTTGTGTCCTATTGAATAAATACAGAAATACACACAGTTCAAAGGCAATGTACGGTTCCATAGCAAACATATATACATACCCGGTGTACTTGTTCATGCCGATCTGGGACTCGTTCTTGGAGATATAGTTCTTGTAGCCCGCCTGGCCCTTATAGATCTTGCCGCTTTCCTGATCGGCGCTGCCGTCTTCGTTCCGCTTGATATTGCGCTCCATAATCGAACGCGCATCTCTACAATGTTGTCATATTCATATATACGCGCACATAGAGGTGCAGTCAAACACACCCACACACATATGCAGGACAACAATGTGCAATTAAAACACTACAAACCTGTCTTTCTCGGTGTCGATCTGGGTCTCGTAGGTCGCGTCGCCAGCGTATTTCTGGGGCACGATCTCGCGTTCCGACTCGATCTGACGCACCTGCACCACGTTCTTCGCCTTCTTACCTGCACCAGTCTATACAGTACAACACCGCAATAGTGCATTATAGAGCACGATTAGATCGCTGCATATACACATGGCAATGACCAATGGTGCAACGAGAGAATGTACCGAAAAGGTGTTGATCTTGCGGCGGTCCGAGACGATGGGCGCGATCAACTGATCGTCGTCGTCTTCTCCAGCAGCGGCGACACCTGCGCTTCGGTTCCCTGCGTCTTCCTCTTCGTCGTCGGCAACGCGCTTGCGCTTGTTCTTCTTCGTCTTGGAGCTCCTCGCTGCGAACATCGTGCCTCTTGTTGTTGGATGACACTGCGGATTTCGGCTTTATGGAGTCGCATGATGCCACTAATAGAGACCACAGTGCCATGTCACTGAATCAAATCGAATAACTGGTCAATCAACCGGTTTTCGACCGATTAGCCAAGCAGTGTAGAGGTTCACACAGAAATCAAAGCAGTGCTAGAAACCAGTTGAACCGGTTAACCGAATATTCGAAGCTTTCGTAATCAAGGTGACATCCCCTAATAGAGAAAAAGGGCGGTCTGTCCGACCACACTGAGATATTGATCTGCTGCATGCGTCACCAAATTCTTTTCATCCAACCAAATCGCGTCATCTTGCCTACCTCCTTCTAATACGCGCTATGGTTGGCTGATTCTTTTCAACCAATGGAACGAAGCGTTCTGAGGAGGAGGAAACATGCAGTGCCAACTCCTGTTCACGCACTGCCGACGAAACGTGTCATTCCTGAATCCACTCCCCAAGTGTCAAAAAGAAGCAACAAGATCAAGATGCCATCCGCCCAAGAAGTCGTCGAAGCCAAGATCGCCGCCACGCCAGTGGTGGTGTACTCGAAGAGCTACTGTCCGTACTGCTCCAAGACCAAGGCGCTGCTCAAGGAGCTCGGCGCGTCCTTCGAGGTCGTCGAATTGGACCAAATCAACGACGGCGATGACCAGCAGAGCGCGTTGGAAGCCATCACTGGTGCGTGCCGTTCGCTTCCTGTATGCGTATTTGATGGCGTTGTATTCGTGTATATGGCGCGTTTGCACTGACTTTGTGTGTGTGTTGATAATGTTGAAAACGTATTTAGGCCAACGCACGGTGCCAAACACCTTCATCGGTGGCAAGACCGTCGGCGGCAACTCGGACATCCAGAAGCTCCACAAGAACAACCAGTTGGTGGACAAGTTGAAGGCGGTCAGCGCGTTGTAAGTAAACGCATGTCGCGCTACGAAGAAACACGTAGTGAGAGAGAGCATGAGCACAACGACACACAACTACAAAACCCAGCTCGTCCTCGCTTGAAGACGATGACCATCTCCTGCTACTGTCGCACAGCAAGAGGGGTACTTTCGTCCATGATTAAATAAAGTATTGCATTCGAAAAAAAGTGATCACATGTCTTACCACCGTGTTCGAAGATCATAAATCTCGATGATCGCTGACAAGTCTGCATGCACTTGGGGAGATTTTAGAAGGACGACATGTCCACACCGGCTTTAACAAGACACCTGCCTATATGTTGTAATTTATCGTATCTCTTCAAGCACACATTTCTATGCATTTTTCCTGTACAGAGGGGTCACAGTACTACTTGCCAATGTCGTCCTCCATTTCCCAAAAAGACATGCGCGCCGCCATCGCTCGTCGCACCATTGCCGCCGCCTCGCGCGTCCGCTGCGTGCGCTACTTGTCCGCGCAGGACGCGACTAAGCCACTTACGCCCGGAGCGCTGGGCGTGCGCGCGTGCGTGCTGGCGATCCTGGAGCAGCACAAGATGCTTCTGCGCGGGCTCGACGACGCCGTGTACACATTCCCGAGTCCGCTGCTGCAGGCGAGCATCGGGCAGCACACGCGCCATTCGCTGGATCATCTGCGGAAACCGCTTGAAGCCATACGCGACGACAAGGCATCACGCCAGCAACTGAGTGACGACGACGGTCGCAGCGTCATCCGGTACGACTTGCGGGAGCGCCACACGGTGATTGAGAGTGATCGCCACGCCGCGATCGAGCAAATCGAGGGGCTACAGCACAGGATCGAAGCCATTGGTGCGTGCTGCCGCACATATGAGTGGTGTATATGCAAGTGAACTTGTTAGATAACTGGTATTTGCGCGTTGTTTTAGATGTTCCGTTGTTGGACCAACGGCTCGACGCGGTGTTTATGCTCTCGGCGGACGGCCAGGAGTTTGCGTTCGACTCAACGCTGAGCCGTGAACTGGCGTTCGCGGTGCACCACTGCATCCACCACAACGCGCTCACAAAAGTGCTGCTGCGTCACCATTTCCCGAACGTGGAGGTACCCGAGAACTTTGGCATGGCGCCGTCCACGGCCAACTTCAACATCCTTCATCCAGAAGCAGCAGCTGAACACAGTGCCACGCAGCAGTGAAAAACGAACAGCAAGGAGAAAACAGGTTTTGATTCAGGGAGGAAGAAAAGAGCATGTGACGTTGTAAGTGTCGATTGGGATGAAGCTCATTGATAAGGATGTATAATTCGATCACCTCTTGAGGCTTATGCGCTCCCTGTGCCTGTTCGCTTGCTGAAAGACAATTGTCAGTTCTAGCACAGCCATGTTGATGGGTGTACCCACCGCCAAGATTCCCCGTGCTGCGAGCGTTCCACTGTCTCCAAATTCAGACGCGTTGTTCGTCTCGCGTGCGTGTTTCATCTTCTGCTCGCGAGTTCAGCGTTCAGCTCGGAAGTCTCGTTCGTTGGAGTGCAAGGGATACTCCAGAAAGCTGCAATCGATCGCGAAGTCGCTCGAATCGCTCTGGTTGGTCGCCGTGTGCATTTCTCTCAGGTGGTGCTCTCACATATCAGGATCGAGTGCAACTTTGGCTGACTCATAGACGCCTGCTCCAAATGACGAATCTGCTGAAAGGGACATTTGATTCCAAGTCGGTAGGCTTCTCAATCGCTTGCACACACGCTGCAGTGCACAGAATGTGGATGTCGGGATCGAGACATCAAAGGCTATGCGCTGCTTCCATCGCATGAGTTCAGATGAGTTCCTTTTGGTGGCGGTGCCACGAAGGAGTCAAATAGATTAACTTCGAGAGACTATCACAAATATTACATGAAAAGGATAGTTTCACAGTTGTGTTTTGCCAAAGGTTCTATATTACATTAGGAGATCCATAAATTTGTTCTCTGCATTTGTTTCGCCAGCATCGAAAAGGAGCCCACCAATTGAACAGCAAGAAAAGGACGGAAGGCACAACTCAACACCATGCGCGGCACGAATAAAGTGCCTCCTCCGTTGCCGTCCTCTGCAGCACCGCTACCTGTGCCTGCGAACGCATTCGCGAACGACGGTAACTTCATGGCGCAGTTCCTAGCCGCGAACCCGCCAGCGTCCGCGTCTTCCAGTGAGGGGAATGGCGGCGGCGACAGCAACAAAGACGCCACCACCGACGTGGTCGTGGCCGCGGAGCAGGACGACCACGTGAAGCAGAGCGTCGCGAAGAACGACGGCAGCTTCATGGCGACGTTCCTCGCGTTGCAGCACAAGGAGGAGCGGCGCCAGCAGCGCGAGAAGGAGCAGCAGTTGAGAGCCGACAAGGACACAGTCGCCACGCAAAAGGTATCTTTTTCTTCTTCTAGATGTTTGTATGGTATTTCGCCCATTACCACGAGAGAAATGACGCTTGCGTGCGAAGACTGTGTCTGGAAGCAGCGATGGGAAGCCCAAGCAAACGCAACAACAGAAGACCGATGCGACAGCGAATGCTGGGACCATCGAACAGCCCTCTACTAAGAAGAAGCGAAGCCGGTGGGATGCTGGTCCAGCTACTTCCCCCGCACGGGCCGCGAAAAGCGCGAAACATATCGATGGCGATGAAGAAGTGAAAGCAGCGGCATTGCTAGCCGATGATGGCGACCTCGACGACGCGCGTGAAGCGAGTATCCGCGCCAAGCAGCAGAAACACTTGCAGGAGCTGCGCTTTCTGGAGCAGCGCATTCGCGGGTTCCACCAGCAGTCGCAGCTTTCGAAATCGGCACCGAGTAGCAAAGAGCACGAACTCGCGATGCTCTCGGAAGAGCGACGACAGGAGTACGAGCGCCTGGCGCAACTGCTCGAAGCTGAGAAGGCGTACAAGGATTCCCTTGAGGATGCCGAACTGGGAACCATTCGAGACGGGACGCTGGAGCACCGTCGGCGCGCGCGTGAGATGCTGGAGACGCTGCAAACCGCAGACGCGCTGACCACGCACGCCGAGGGAAAGCACCACCTCGGCGATTTCTTGCCTCAAACAGAGGTACGACTTCATGAGCATGAGCGTGTCAGGGGTGAACTCCGCTTTGCTTAATCCTTTCGTATTTTTCTTTTCGGTCATAGCTCGACAAATTTATGAAGGAGGCGCAAGCACTGACGAGCAAAAACAGACTTGGGTTAGGAAACAACGCACAGTTGACAGACCAGCAGCAAGCTGGTGGTTCAAACAGGACCGCAGTCGCCGCCAGCGCATCGAGTAGCACTTCTGCTGCATCTCGCGGCCTCGGCCATGAATCCACAGGTCAGCTTCAAGAGGACGATGACGAGTTTGATCAGTACAGGAAGCGTATGATGCTCGCGTACCGCTTTCGCCCAAATCCGCTGGCAAGTCTCTTTAGCTTCATCCCAAGTGCCATGCTGACTTCTCTTGTTAACCGAGCGCTCACTTTCATCGCTTGTTTCCTTTGTTCGATGTGTACAGAACAATCCGAGGCGACCATACACTTGACCTGAGAACACTTACTTATGCCCTGTGCGGTCGTTGATGTGTGGTTCTCGGCGGCACTGGTCTTTGCGGACGCACTTCTTCGTCTTTCGCTGGCGACGACATGGACTGCTGCTGTGGGAGCAATGCTGGAGATGCCGTGGGGGAAGTGGTAGTAGTAGCATTGCTACTCGTTGGACTTTGTACCTTTTTCTGCAATCGCTGCTGTTTGATCCAGACTTGGTCTGCGAAATGGTGCGCTCGTGTGTGATTCCATTGTAGTAAGTAATACGCCTTCCATGCGATGTCTAACTCGTCTTTCTCGAGCTCTTCGTCCAATGGAGACGTTCCGGACTCGTCGTTTTTTCTGGCTATGTCTTTCTCGGCTGTAGACGATGGAACACTGCTCATGGCCAGGAGCGAAAATTTCTTTTTCTTTGCGTTCTGACTGCTCGAGTTGACGCCGAGAAGTTGCTGCAGTTTATCGAATCGTAGGCGGCTGCTTTGCCAGCACCGAACGCCCTCTAGCGCGTTGTCAGCCTGGAACGCAAGCTCAATGTGGTCCTTCATGTCTTTCGGTGCAAGTTCCACGATTTCTGTAATGTGAGTGCAGCTCCCTGCCGGTTTGCCCCCAGCAGCCATGATGCGAGCTGACCGAGTGGAGTATTTGAAGCGTTTGCCGCCAGTAGCGAGTGTTGGATGCTTCGAAAATCCATGCTCAGGAAGCGTTCATGCATCCCCATGATATCAATATCATCCACAGCTGCTTGCAATAGATGCCTCCAGTGTGTTCCTCGTCCTGGATCTTGGTGGTTGGCGCCTGCCTTTGCCATAGAGGACGCACACGTTTGAGCGAGCCGTGTGCGAGTGATGCTGCTGGAGCCAGAACTGTTGTGTCCACCATTGCCAGAAGGATCGCTCTGGCTCTGAGATCCGTGTGCCGTCATCACGTGAGCGAATTCGTCAAAGGAGATGCGACCACTTGCATCCATGAGGGCTCCTTGGAGCGTGTTGCCCAGTCGCTGCTCCATTGCACCGTGCATTTCGATCCACGAGCGCACGATTGTCGTCACGGCGATATCCATTGGCAGTACCGGTGCTTCCACGAACTGACCATTCGGAACGTTCAATGCCGCTCCTCCTACAGCTGCAGACAGATTGTACGGTCCAGGGGTAAGCGGTGTCAACAGCGAGACTGTCGCAAGAGTCGATTTCTCTAACAGAAACTGGAAACGCTCTTCCAGCATCGGCGCCACGATATCCGTAGCTGATGGGAACGATACGACATGCAGCATGAGCGCCTTGACAGATTCGAGCAGCACGGATGGAACAAAATTGCAGGATGATGTCGAGGAAGTTGAAGAAACTCCACGCCTTGTCGATGCTACAGCCCCTGTTGTCGATTGTGGGCTTTGGTGGTTTGAGAGTCCCCACCCTGCTATTTCTTCGGATGCCAAGGTCCAGACATCGAGTGAAAAACCGGCATTCTGGATCAGTTTCTTGGAGACCGACACATGCAAAAGCACTCGCTGGCAATAGAAGAGGACAGGAAAGACTCGAGATGGGAGTATTTTCCGTTTACCGTCCTCCTTGTTCTGCAGATTGTAGAGCTTGGACAGCAACGCGGATAGGTAAATCGTTTCCGTCGCAACCGCTGAACTCTGTGCACTGAAAATCGGTCCGGAAGGAACACTTGGTGCTGACCCTGCTGCTGCTGCTGCTGACGGTGAATTTGACAACAAAAGCTGGATGCTCGCGAAAAATCGGACAAACTCGCGCTCGCATTCATAGATATCTCCACGTTCTGCATCGAAAATACTCGCGTAAATAAACTCCACGAACTCTTCACAAGTCCATACGCTCGGCAGTCTTGAAGATGAAATTGCGTCCATCGCACTACTCAGCGATACCGGAAGCATTTCTGCTGATGCCGAACTGGTAGCCGCGGACGAAGAAGAACTGATCGCGTAGACACTATCGAGTGCCTTTCGGTACACCCAGTGAATTTTCTCCACGATCTCATCCATTGATAGTGACGTCGCAATGGATCGTGGCAAGTGAGCTGGAAAGGCGTTGCCTCCTTCCAGTACTGGTAACAAGAGCAAGTCTCTGATGTGCCTTGGGAGCTTCATGACGGCTTTGTTGAGTCGGATCTGGACTTGATTTGATACTCCTCCGAGTGCCTCTTTGTCTCGAAATGTGGCGCTACCCCGCCTTCGACCACTTCCGAGAGGAACTATCACGCTTTCATGATGGACCTCGATGCCAACGCGGAGTTTCGTCGTCAATCCGACCAGCAGAAACGAAGACGATGAGGAAAAGGTGGTCGCAGCGATTGTACAGTACGATAATGAGCGAAGGAAACTCTGCCCATTTCCTTCCCCCACAGCAGGGAACTGCGTCCCGAGACTTCGGTGCTGCGGTCGAAGCCACCTCAGTTTGCGTTGCCACGCCGATGAGTTAGATGTTGAGCTTGACGCTGCGCTCTCTCTCGTACGATTTGGGGTACTCGTAGTCCCGGTTTCTGCGTACAGCACCTCGATAGCTCGCAATGCGTCGTTGGTTTCGCGTAATGTGTGCAACTCGCTTAACGATATTTTCTCCATTGGGTTGATCATCGCGTTAGGCGAGAACACACTCGAAGAGAGCCCAGTTTCCTGATTGAAATGGGAACCTTGATGGTCTCCACCGATGCTTTGTGCATCGACCTGATCACTGGGATGACTGATGGCTGTCGAGTTCATGACATCGCGAACACCGCGCCGCTCATGCAGATGCAGGTGGCTTCGGCAAAGCAACGCCAAGTGCGCAATGCAGACAACCTGGAAGCGCAGGCGGAAGTGGAACCAGCAAAACCAGGCGCGAGCCGCTGGTAATCGTTCATTTGAGAAGGGAAACCGCTCTTGTTTGCTTCATCGTCGCGGTTCACGAGTGCCATGACGTCTGCACCTTCATCGTCACTTTCGTCCTGAAGATCTCTTGGATTCTGAAGCCACGTCGTGATATTCACACAATCTTGAAGGTGCGCGATGCAGTTCACAATGATCGATTTACAGTAGCCATGCCACTGCTCCTCGCGCTCCAGGTGCAGAAACTCTCTCTTCTCAAGGTTGCACATGCTCAACGAACGCATATTTTGCGTTTGCAGTTGAAGTGCGAAACCGGTATCGATCCGGTATATTTGCCACTGGTATCAGGGGTATCAACATGCAGGTATCAAGAAGGTATCAAGGATCAAAAGTGTCCAAGTCCGATCATGTTTTGGATGATGCTTTGTGGGGAAACGTATTGAACCAACACACGCACGAAATATTACAATACTATTTCAGAGTGTTGGCGTTGTGCAAACCTGGACGATGGAACGATGCATGCCATTATCAATCCAGTGTGCCATTATCAATCCAGTGTGACGTGATGGATACTTGATATGCTGCCCACCATGCGATGAGTTTCATGTCTTTGTAGTGGATTTATTTGTGCTCAGGATATCTTGTTCGTTTTCGATGTAACATAATATACCTCACCTAAACAAAACACAAAACAAAAAAGAAACGGACGCTGAGGCGAGACCACATGAAAAAATGAGCGGTTGCTGAAAACTTTGCGTCTCATTGTACTGTAGTGCTTTTGCTGGCAGAAAGCGTCAAATTGCGGGATACTCTGTATCTGATACGGGAACAGACTCTGTGTGCGAGTTACGAAGTTCTTTTCAACTACAATAATTCTGCACTTCTCACGCTATCCACAAGTGAAAAAGCACCGCCGAGTCATGAACTGTTGACCGACTTGCGAAAAGGAAGATGAAATAGTTTTGTGTTTAGACCCTAATTTTGACTTGGCTTATTAAAATGTTGATGTAAATTCTTGAAGCCTATCGACTGTAAAATCAGCTCCCTTCGCCTCCGTCCTATCTTTGCAAAACAGCAAAACAGCAAAACAGCAAAACGAGAAGAAAGTTAAGATGAATGACCCAGAATTATAACACCACACATTTCGTCACAGCCTCCCATTTTGACCCGCGAGACATCCCACTTTTCTGTTTTGGCTTTTCGCATTTCGACCCAAAACTCGTGTCTTGTCCTGTGCTTTCGCTTCGCTTGTTGGGAGCAATGCGAAGAGCAACCCTGACGAACTATATGTGCGTCCATGCAACCCTTCCCACTTGTCTTCTCGTATAAAGAGATCTCGCGCACACACTGATCTCCTCGCGCCCCGTCTGCTCATGAAGTGCAAACGAGGCAGCGGGGTGAGCAAAGGAATCGTAACTGTATCACCCTCTGTGTTTAAACAGCCTCACAAGACAGGCAAGCTCTACTGTAGTGTGTGAAGTCATCCCCCTCAAGAGAGCACCGACAACACCGCGATCGGTTACGAAGGGAGATCAAGTCCACATCAGGGATCACTTTCACGCTGAAAGCAGTTGACGCAGTGTGGTGTTTCTCACCCACATCAAAGATCAAGTCAAACATCATTCTATAAAGGGTATTAGGTGTAACCTGCTCGCTATGGCTGGGTTCACTTTCACTGGGTTGCAGAAGGTCGAATTTTGTTTCCAGTCACTTCCCACGTCATCCGTACAGTTTTACAAAGACACGCATTCGAACGCTTGTTCGCTGGGAAACTCGAAAGCAGATTATGAGAGGTCTCCCGCAACCATCACTGTGCGGCTATCTTGTGCGAGCATTTTCCAGGTACCAGTTTATTTTTGAGCGTCATTTTATTCATTATTTCAGCTTTCCTATAACCACACAGAGTGTGTGCGTGCATCATCAAGGAGTTATGGTCTGTTCGCAGCTTGCGCACAAGTTGTTGTTTTTTTCCATCTATATATATATATGTTCCTGAGCTTGATGGCATTTGTGCCACTGGCTGTGACTGAATTGTTCTGACGACAAGATCTCAGCTGCAACGTGGCCAATTCTGTGCAAAGAGTGCCTGCGCTCAGGCTCATTTAAGTCCAGAAGAACCTGACCAAATGTGGATTAGCAGCGATTGACTCATTTGCCCTTGACGCCACTTTTATTTTTTGTTTGACGTTGTTGTTTGGTGCATCATGTGCATATAAAGAGTGCGAATCACATCAGAACAGTGACGATGCAGCGAATGCAGTCGTCGATGAGAAACACCGTGCATTTGATAACTTTATAGGTGCACACGCCATCTGATCCTCTTCGGCACGGACGACAGGCTGTTGCAGATCCTCTCGTCACCACAATAAGCCTCGTCATGAAGAGAGAACGGGCGGATCAACATGCAACATGCTTGTACGTAGGTTGACGAGCGTGCCTTGACGTGCTCGATGACGGCATAAAGAGAGCAGGCAGTGTTTCGAAGACACAGACTTTCGTATTGGATTTTTGACACGCGTGCTGATCCGTTGTTGAAGCGCTTAATGGCCCCATGCCAGCACACACTCACACTCACACTCACATCCCCGAATGCTTACAACAGAGCCCTAGCCCCCGCCTCGACTGCATAAATGTGGAAAGAAATGTGCCCTAGCCCTCTGACAACTTACAGTACTCAATCGAGCGGCTGTGTATCGAACTAGAAGACGGGACGTGTGGTCAGAAAAGGCAGGCAAGAAACATTGGAAACTAAAACAGAGGTTTAAACTTGCCACTGCACCTGGTAAAACGAGACCAACTCTTTTCATAAACGGAGAATGAAAGCCGCTCTTTTGCCAGCTAGAGTCGCTGTTGTTATAACTGTTCGTTTCGAAGAGGCGATCGTGTGTTTCCACACATTTAAATATGTGTGTGCGAAGCAAGTTGGTATGAATGGGTTAAACGTTTTGTTTAATTGGAGTGGGTCAAATGGGGAGACATTAGTCACCGTGCTCCCACCGACCAGCTGGCAACTGGTCATGGGTCCGTTTCCAGAAGGCTTCGAATTCTATTGCTTCGGTCACTCGTTTTTGGCAAAGCTAATTCTATTTCTTTGTGTAAGAATAATGAGGAAACTGTCCGGGTCGCATCCCTTTCTTGTCGTTCGCCACAACCCTGCTGCCCTCTCTCTCCCCGCCTTCCGTTCTCATTGTCCCTTTTTGCATAACCTTATATCCTCGCCTCATCAAGGTTTTTCGTCGTTTTTTTGTATCAGCCACTGACCCATTTGCAAGGTGTTTCTGACTTCTGCATCCATCCGACGAGGTTTTACTTCTTACCTCGCAACAATAGAAAGAAAAGCAAAAACGATAACCGTTCCAGAGCGAACAAGAGAAAGAGGCAGGAAAGGGAACGAACGACGGCGACACAAACCACAACTTTACCAATTCTTGCAGCTGCGATCTGTGTCGAGCAAGCGAAACAAGCAAGCAAGCCGAACAAGCAGCCCAGCAACAAGCAAGCAACTAACAAGCAAGCAAGGGGGCGTAAATTACCGTCGCCCCCCGCGTATATATACAGGAAACTCTATTTTATAATGAGCCACCGACGAGTGGGTGCTGTCGGGCAGCAGGGCCGCATGGCGTCGGAGAAGAACTCGCTGCACCGCTGCGCCATCATGCTCTGCACGAACCCGGCGGTGTCGGAAGGCGTCTGCGCCATGCATCTGTCACGCCCCGGTCGCAGTACCGCGCCGCCGCCGAACGCGGTGCTGGCGTCCGCTGGGTACGCATCGCCGGGCTTCGGCCACCCGCACCACCACGCCGCGACGTCGGGCATGTCCCCGAGCACTCCAGACGGCCACGGCACGCCCGACCGGTTCTACCGCTCAGGCGCGCACATGGCTATGCAGCCGCGCGCCGGTCCAGCGTCCAAGAAGCAGCGCACGACCACAAATGCATCAGGCGCTGGTCTTGAAGCTCCAGGAAACCACTACCCGCACTATCCAAGCCACAACAGCAGCGGCATGGCACTCACACAAGACAGCTTGAACCAGATAAACCAGAACAACCAGTTGCGGTACCCGAAGGCGCCGGGCGGTCGCATGGGCCTCGCATCGTCGTCGTCCTATGACGACAACGCGTACCTGTCGCACACGATGCGACCGTCGGGGTCGACGAACGACTCGGTGCACTCGGAGTCGGAGAACTCAATGGACGCAGACAAGGAGACGAACCAGCGCCGCGAGCGCAACCGCATCGCCGCACGGAAATCCCGGCAGCGCAAACTGGACCGCATCTCGAACCTCGAGGACGAGAAGATGCGGCTCGAGCAGCACCGCGACATGCTGGTGCAGGAGATCCGGTCGCTCGAGAAGCGCGACGCGGCCAGCGGTGGCGCTGCCAGCACGTCGGTCGTACCGATCCCAGACAAGGAGTATGCGCACCTGCAGGGTGTGCGTATGCGCATCATCAAAGCCGTCGAAGACGCGTACAACAGCGGGAACATCGCGTCGACGCTGCCGTTCTTCCGCGACGACTCGATCGTGAGCGGCCCTCAGAACTCGTCGGTGCACCTGCGCGGCAAGGACGCGCTCGTGCTCGACTACCTGTGCACGACGTACCTGTTCAGCGACATCCACCTGTACCACGCGAAGATCGACAGTGGCGGTCCGCGCAGCCAGCACTTCCGCGTGCACTGGATCTTCACGGGTCGCGTGAAATCGGCGGGCGTGAGCATGAACAAGGAGTTTTTGGAGCTCATCGAGAGCGTCAAGGGCAAGCGTGTGACCATCGAGGGCGTGAGCAACTTTAGCTTCAGCGGCGACAAGATCGTGTACGTGCACCGCACGGCCGACCAGGCCAAGTTCCTCTCGGCGCTCGTCAGTCTAAGTAAAGAGTAACGGTACTCACGTGCGGTCCCAAGCAAGCAAGGTGCAGACAACAACAAATGGCGAGCAAGCAAGAACTGTTTGCTGCAAAGTGTGCAAGAAATATTCTGATTGTAATTGCAAAAAATGCAAACGACAACAACAAATCAACACGAGCAAGGATGCCGTTTCGTGCGAAAGCATACGCAACTGTCAACCAAGCGTGGATGCTTTGACCCATATGTATATATAAATATATATTCTCTCAGCTAGGTGAGTGTCTGTGGTGTGTTGACTATATGTTGTTGTTGTTGCTTTTACGTGGTTTGAGTATGGAAAAAAAAGTGGAAACAAAAACAACCATGAAGCTGTTGTCGTGTACAGCTTTGTTTATTCCGTCATGATAACGATGGATATGCACCAATGGCAATATGGAAAGTCTTGCTTGATGTATGCGTCTACAGCTCCTCCTTGGCGGCCTCGTCCTTGCTGGTGGCTTTGGCGCCGTCGCACTCGATCGCGGGTGCCGCTGGCAGCGCGTACAAGTTGCGGAGATAGTCGAACACGTCCGTGCAGTTTTGCTCCTACAGATGTATAATTAATCCGTACACATGCACACACAAAGTGTCAGTGGTTGCATTATACAATGCAGAGCATACAGAAGGACACTGACCTTGTAGACTTGGCACGAGTTGATCGCAAAGGGCTCGACGTGCTGCACAAAGTGGCGCGCGCGGACTAGAAAGACAGGGAAAAGAAGAAAAGAAAAACGCCATATCACAACGTTAGAATAGAAAAAGGCCACAGAGGGCGGCGTGCTCATGTTGAAGTATATAGAGACGTACTCGCACCGGGGAACTCCTGATAGAAGCGGTCGCTCATGAGTCCCAAGCGGTGGAAGTAGACGAGCTTCTGGTACCAGTGGTAGATGCGCTGCCAGTCGTGGTCCAGCTTGCGGTCCCAGAGGCGCGCGTCGCTCGGTTTGCACACGATCTGCTTGTACGAGAGCTCCGTATCATGCGAAAACGCCTCCACAGACCTATACAACGCATATACATATATATATATGTGCGCGGGTTAGTTGCTTTGCAGCGCCGTGTACGAGAAGGGCGTCAGGACTCACTGGATGGCGTCGTGCATCTGCTCGGTGCCGTACTCGGCGTAGAGCGTGTTGAAGAGCGTGGCCTCCGTCGTGAGCTCCGTGAGCAGCACCATGCGGTAGTAATACACGAGCGTCGCGAAGAGCATCGTGGCCGATACGAGCAGCGAGAGGTGCGCGCCCATGCTGCTTCTCGATATGGCTTCGCTTTTCCCTGCTTCAGCTGCAGAGTTGCTTTCTCTCTTTCCACAAGCCACAACCACGCTTTGCCACAGGAAAGAAGGCTATTTGGTGGGCTGGAGCACAGTATCTTACTAGTCTAACACGAACAATATAGTGTGAAGCTTTAGTTAGAAGCGACTCCATCACACACAGACACACACTTTTGCTGAGACTTGACGTCTTTCTGCTGCGTTATCTTTATCTGTTGTACAACAGAACGCACGCATCTGTCAGCAGATTCGCTTGTGAGTGCGTCGTCGGCACTTTTGGGTTGACGCGTATGCGGTCGTCAGCCAACGAGCAAGTATATGAGTTATCCCTCGTCAACAATGCATGCGGCGTCCGCCACGGTCTGTTATGCTTGGTGTGTTTCCAACATTCTGCATTCACGCATGAGGATTCAAGCAGCACCATTAAAAAGGGACACGCCATCAGGAATGATATGCACGCTAGATTTTGGATAAGAAAGATATAAGCCACACGTGCTGGCACACCCATTCGCAAAAGCAAAGTGGTCCATCTCGCGCCTGTTATTCCATAAAAAGCAGGGCAAAAGGAGCCAGAGCAGGCGGTACGTACATTTCCTTTGATTTTCAGCAGAGTATCAGCAATTCCATAAAGCCCACACAGTATGAATGCGCAATGCTGACGGCGTGTCATATTGGCTCGACAGAGATGACACGGTTCCACAATTGGAAGACTGCAGCCAGCTCACATGCACTGACGTATTTGTTGATAACCCACCCAAACCAGTCAGTCTCTGGCAGAAATATAAGACTCTACTGTACATTCGTAACGCTGTCGAGTCTTTGCCAAGCAGCCAAGATCTGTCTGTCTCATGGTTTTCTTGCCATCCAGCCAGCCAAGTCACGAAAGAAAGAAAGGAAGGAAGAAAGAAAGAAAACAGATTCACCCCTCTCTCCGCGTAAATTACTGCATCCACACGTGTCGTTTGCACAAGGAAAGATAACCGTAGTTTACCAGATGCAAACGTGCAACGTGCAGGCGTGCGTACGCAAGTTCAAGTTGCAGATCCAAGTCTGACCGATGGATGGACGGCTCGCGACCAGGCAAGTTGCCGAGCCACAGCTACGGCACCAGTGCACTCGACTGACAAGCACACAGAGTTTGCATTGAACTTGCGCGTGCTTCAAGAGCATCTTCAACATGGCAACTGGCGGAAAGAAAGAAACACACGTCGAAGTACACTCGAGACAGACCAACGTGCAACAAACCCGATCTTGCGCAAACACGCACGGCTCAAGCGCACGAGCCACCACGCAACAACGCGTTTCCGTTGGTGCATTCGTGGCCTGCAATCGAGTGGCGTTGACTTGGAGTTGCAGGATGCAATCGACAAGTTTGCTCCCGTGTTTACATGTGGTCGTCCCGTAAATAGCGCCTCAGGTTGTTGCACCAGAACACAAGCGACGTGGCAATCGGGAGGTGGACACATGTGCTGAGAGTGTGCAAGTGTACAGATTGATTGGCTGGCGCAGGTTTGTTGCACTTGTTTACTCCTGTCGTGCATGTGCTGGCGCTTGCGGGGGATGCGCAAGATTCGGCTGAAAGATATCGAACAACTCGCAACTTGCGTGGCACATGAGCTGCGTCTGGTTGCTGATGGCAAGCAAGCGATTCTTGCGTTTTTCGCGTGCATGTTGAACAAACGCCGTCGGCGAAAATTACAAAGCTGCAAGTGATGACAGTGCTGCATTTATAGCCAACCGTTTGTCTCTGTTCGTATACATCATTTTGTTTCCCGATTGATTGGCGGAAATGCGCGTTCAGAGACACGGAGCGACTAGGGTTGCTGCACGCACACGCGTGCCTTGCTGCGAGCGTGCAAAACAACTTGCCCAAGATATCGACCGCAAAAACCCAGCAAACGAACGCGTGGTTAGGTTTGCATTTCTGCTGCACACGTCTGCGAGTTCAAGTGTGTGGTGGTAGTTTACGAGTCGGCAGAAACGGCCCCGATTGTAGGATTGGCCACAGCGGTTATATAACCTGAGGTCCCGCTCCTTTGTCGCCTTCTTTCTTTCCCAGCAACGGACAGCAGCCCAGCCAAAATTGGACGGCAGCAACCAACCTGCTCACGCCCATCCAAGGAGAGAACAACAACAACCGCAAGAAAGGAAAAAGAGAAACAAAAAAAAAAAAAAAAAAAAAAAAGCGCGAACAAAAATACCCAACACACCGACAAGCAAGCAAACGCACTTGCAACAGACAAACAAACCAACAAGAGCTGCAAGCAACAACTCCACCCCCAACAAGGTGTTGTCTTGCTTGCATCTCCCCGCACATCGGCGCAGACTCGTTTTTTTCTTCTTCGCTTTTTTTATTTTTCGTTCTCGCTAAAGGCGCGCACGTGCTTTCGCGGCACGCCTTCATAATCCAATTCAGCGTGCTCCACATGCACCACGCGCCGTCGTCGCCCATCCGCGCATCGTCGTCTCCGTCGCTCTCCGCCGGTCTCGCAGGCTTCGCGCTCTCGTCCGCGTCCCCCTCCCAGCAGCAGCAGCTCGCGTCCGGACTGCACGCCGTGCCCGCGCTGTCTTCGCCCGCGCGTCCGAGCGCCACCCCAATCGACGTGACCGCCGGCAACTCGGCCATTGGTGCCAGCGGCCGCAAGAACAGCGCGGACGACCTCGCGGCCGAGAAATCCACGCCGCCGCCCTGCACGACCGTCTCGGAGGCGCGCTTATTGTACCGCAACTGGCGCACGGGCTCCCACGTCGGCGCCGACTTTAGCACTGTGAACGACAGTTCGTCGGCAGAGTTCCAAGCGCCGAGCGACATGAGTGAAGTGTACGTATTGTGCGTGTGAGGCATTGTATGGACGGCGTGCTTTATGAAATGCTCACCACCTCCTCGTCATGATGCTGTTTCTTATAGTCACGTGCCCGAGGTCCTGAGCCGCTCGCCGTTTGAGCAGGCCGTGTTCGGCATCCGCTCGTCGCCCGAAGCGCGCACTGGCCGCTCACCAGACCAAGGCGGCGCGCCGTCGTCCTCGTCCTCGTTCATGCGCTCGCCCGAGCAGCTGCCGCGCATCTCGGAGAAGGTGGAGAACGTGCCGCTGTTCGCCAACTCGTACGACCCCGACCTGCAGGCGCGCTTGCTCTCGGAGCAGATCGCCACCGAACAAAACTCGCCCTCGAGTGCTTCTGCGGGCAACAAGCCCCACGGCGGCTCCTACGAACGCTCACAGCGCGCGTCGCCCGAATCAGACGCGAACCTCACGATAAAGAAAGCGCGGAGCTACCAGGCGCTGGCGGATCTGGAGAAGAAGGGCTACTTCCCGTCGGCGCCAAAACCCTCGGCGCTTGGCGTCCAGCGCGGCCTCAAGGACTCGGTCGTGAACGATATGTGTCGCGCCGTCGTCAAGCACATGGTTGGCGACGTGTACGTGTCGTCGTCGGGCCAGCACGGCACGAAGAAAGTGCTCAACCATCTCTACGAACCCGTGTTGCAGTCCGTTCAGGTATGTGTGGCTTTGGATATCAATTCTGCGCATGAGGCTGAAGCCAATTGCAAGACTAAAGTTTGCGTATTTGATTGCAGAACCACTTCCGTCGTCTTCCAGCACGCTATGCGCTGTCGGTGAACCCCGACGACGTGCCGATGCACATGCGCCTGCTCGCCAAGCACAACCGGAATCCGAATGAGATCAGCATCAATGCGCAGCTGAAGAAGGATGACGATGGAAAGTACGTGTCTCTGTGCGATGATGATCGTTATTTTGCATGCATGCAAGCGGACCAGAAAGCTCATGCGGACTTGTGGAATTGCTTGTGCATTTGCTGCTTCAGTATCATCAACAATGTGTGCGAAGTGGTGGTCGTGTCGCTCGACCGAGACAGTTTATTAGATGCAATCACGCGCGCGCTGACGATCATGAAAGGCAGCATCATGGACGCGGACGTGATGACGACGCACGACGGCGTCACGTTGGATAGGTGCGTAGTCATTGCATGCATGCATTGGGGACTCATGCGCGTCGACTCCCACTTAGTGGCAAAGCGTCTTTTTCTCTCTTTTCTTTCTTCGTGCTCTCTCCCCGTGATGTTGTTGTTCTTTATCCAGTGAGCTGACGTTGTGCCTGTGCAGATTCGTTGTGAAAGGGATGTTCATGACCGAAGATCGTCAGGAGGAGCTCAAGAAGAGAATAGAAGAGAACCTGTCGCGGCTCAGCCTCGGCGACGACGACGAGCGATCGCCCACGGCCGCGAGCATGTCGATGAGATCCAGTGGTGACACGTCGACCGACTCGGAGAACGTGAACCTCGCGGAGAAGCTCGGCGTGCTGCAGATGGTCGACAAGAACGAGATCAAGAACGAGTGGAAGCTCGACTTGGCGGAGATCAGATTAGAGAAACCAGTAGGAAGTGGCCGATCGGGCAACACGTATAGCGCATGGTGGCGCGGCACGCGCGTCGCGGCGAAGGTGGTGAACACGGCGGACCAGAATGGTGGTCTCGGGGAAGAGATTCTGAACGAGTTCCATCGCGAAGTCGCGGTCGTGAGTAAGCTGCGCCACCCCAACATCGTGTTGTTCCTTGGCGCGGCGATCAACCCACCGCGATATTGTCTCGGTACGTTCATAAGCCACACTGTTCATCGTGCCTCTTTCTTGGATATGAAAACTTGGTTTTAATTGTCTTGGTTTGCTTTGTGTCTCTGCAGTGTTCGAGTTCATGGAAAACGGAACACTCACAGATTTGATTCGCGCGCGAAAGGCGCCGATCGACTTTTTCCAGATCGCGCGTGAAATGGCAGCGGTACGTTGCGACCCTTGTGTGAAGATTCCTTGTGTTGTTGTTCACTTTGGCTGAAGTTTAACAATGTTTCTGTCCATGCTTTATTCTGTAGGGAATGAACTATTTGCACTTGTGCTCGATCATGCACCGAGACCTCAAGTCGGGCAATGTGCTGCTCGACAGCCACGGCACCGTCAAGATCTCCGACTTTGGGCTGAGTTGCGTGCTTGAGATTGGGAAGTCGTCGGCCGATCTGACTGCGGAGACGGGTACCTACCGCTGGATGGCGCCTGAGGTCATTCGCCACGAGCCCTACTCGACCAAGGCAGATGTGTATAGTTTCGGCGTCGTGCTGTGGGAGATGATCACGAAAGACCAACCGTTCCGTGGAATGACCCCAATTCAAGGTATGCGAGAAGTTTGTTCGTATTTCGTTGCGTAGTCTACTGTGATCACTAACTCTTTTTCGTGTGATGTCGCTCTCGATTAATTAGCTGCGTTTGCGGTTGCCAGGCAGCAAATGCGTCCTGCACTGCCTCGCCACACTCCGCTGAAGATCGGTGAGCTTGTGGAGCACTGCTGGCACCAGGACCCAGCAAGGCGCCCAGACTTTTCAGCGATCCTGGAAGCTCTTCCACTCGTGAAGAGCTCGTTGAAGAAGCGCGACTTCAAGAACTTGGGCTTTGCGCTCCCATAGTAGAAGAAGAATAACTGTATTGATGAAGTTTGTCAAGGCCAAAGAAACAGAGCGATCATATAATTATTCTCCATGGTGTGAACTGGTGAGTCATTTGCTCAAGTTGCGTGTATGCTGCTGCTGCTCATGGAAGTCCTAAAGTTTGCCAGATACGCAATTGTGCGAGGACACAATGAATCACTGACATTTTCAGGCATTCATCCACAGTGCAGCCTCTACAGCGCCACGAAGAAACAAAAAGCTCAACTTTCAACGAGAGAAAATGCTATTTTGGGGAGGAGAGACCAGTTTAGGCATGTGCACCCCAACAAAAAAACGATCGCTGCGCGTCGGTGGCAGTGACAAATGCTAGACACTTTGCTGTTGGCACAAAGCCAAAGAGCAACCAAGCGCGTCTGCCGTCCGTCTTATGCCGGAACGAACTTCGTTTGACGACATGCCCGAGACACAGCTAACGAGCGTCGGTCCGAGAGTGAGTCCGATCAAAGACACGCTCGTGTGCGCGGCGAGCCGGAAGACGGAGGCGTGGGGCGATGACAAGACGACCGGTTCCTTGAACGCTGCTGCATCCCCCCGAGTGCGGATTCACTCCGTCGGCGTCGATGAAAAGGAAACCGCTGCAGAACATCGCCGTCTGCCTCGTCCTCATGCAGGCGCTCTGGGCGATACTTGTTCCCGTGAAGAATATCGCGACGGTGTTTTACCCGAGTACGAGGCCAAGCGAAGCTCGCACACTGTCGCTCAAGTACCATCATGACCACGAGCAGCCCCTACTGTTTCCAGGTCAGAAGCTGGTGCCGCTGCTCAATCAAGTGCTTGAGATCACACTATCGAACGACATGGTCCGCCAGGAACTCGAAGAGAGTGGAACGTTCGACATCGACCGGATCTACAAGTTGGTTTCTCTGGATGATTTTGCAGTGATCTCGCAGTATTACGCGCTGATTCTCCAAAGCTCCGAGTTTCCTGGCGCAACGTTCACCCCTCGAAGTTTTTCGCCATCGTCCGAGAATGAAAAATTGTCGATTCTTTTGCGCGACTCGGCAGCGACAGCGACAGAACCTCGCGACATCCCCATCGACCTCGTGTGCTCCTCGGAAAACGCGTTCCTGAAGGCGACCAAGTGCACACACCCGGATGGATCCCCGTGTCCTGCAGAATACCTCCAGGACAACGAGACGCGGACCTACGGAGACATTGATCTTCACGAGATCTCTGCAAACTCCGGGCTGGAAAACAACATTGGGTTGCTCTACATGGTGGACTTTATCCATCAGGCCATGTCCGCGTTATTTGCGGCACAAGATTGGTCAGCCGCTCTAGAGGATCTGAACTATGTGCAAGAAATTGAAAAGGCTCTGGAAGCGGGGGGCTTGAGCAGCTACAAGGACAACACGCCGTACATTTACGATCGAGACGCGGGATGCCCCATCGGACTCGTGGTGGGACGACGAGCGCGAATTTGCGGTGTGGTTCAAGACACAGGAGGCAGATTTGAGCACAGCTCCGTTCCGAGTCTTTGACAAGTACTTGAAGATCAGCAGCACTGCCAAAGTGGCACCCGTGGACGACAACATTAACACGCGTTGCCATCGCGCGTTGCTCAAAGTGATCGGGAAAATCGCGTACTTGGCACTCGTGGGCTTGAGCAAACCGACCTCGTATCTCATGTTCATGGCCGAAGTGCCGATCGAGCACCGCACGTGGCTCCTCCATCAAGTCTACAGGAAAGAATTGATCGGCGAGAGTTTCTTTGGCGATCGTGTGGCATTTCCATATCGCAATGGTCCTTACACACGCAAAAACGATGGAAGTGTGTGGGTCGTGGTCCCGCTGCTTCAAGCGATGGTGAAGTACTATGGTAGTGACCAGACACTCGCGAGCATCCGCACGGAGCTCGATCGCTCGTTTCCAGATTTCGTTAAGACCAGCAACGGCGACATTCAGTTCCCAGATGCCGCGTACTGCCACATCGATGGACTGAGTTTGTCGACCCAAGTCACGGCTGCGGGCGATACAGCGAAGGCGATGTACGAGAAACTCGCGCCTGGCATCGAGGCAGGCTTGACGGACCTTTTGGCACTGCTGCCTAATCTGGTGACGCAAATGAATGCCGCGATGGCAGCCATGAACACCTCGCCCATTACGTTGTCGCGTGACCAGATCCTGGGCAGTCCCGTGATCACGGCAGATACCGAGGGTCTCGGTCCGCCAAACGACTGGAAACCGAGTGCCTTTATGGCCGGGATGCTCAAGTTCTGGCCCCCGAAGACGCCGCTGGACGAGACGGTGCAGCAACTGCGCGCGAGCACGCGTTGCTATCGGATGCTTGACCTTCAGTTCATGAAAAAGGCGACGCGATGCTTTGCAGAACCGCGCAATGTGCGCGTGTCATGGCGCGCGGTGAATTCCGAGCGCATGCGCGAGTTCTTTCTGAGCAACTGGTCCATGGCCGTGATACTCAACACCATGGCGTGGGTGGTCGTGCTCAAGTATCTGGAGAAACTGCGGAACGCGTGGCGCGTCACGAAGTTCGAATGCTTGGACGTCGAAGTCGCTCTGCAGCTCAATCTCCAGGGCATGGGCGTGCTGAGCATCACTCAGTCTATTGCTTCTCGTCGCAACTTTGCCGTCGCTCATCAGTTTCCACATCGCAAATGACGACGACGTTGAAACGTTCCTGCCGCGTTTCAACGACGAGCGCATATCGAAAGTCGCGATCGACTATTTCGTGACGCTGAGCATGAGCTGGTTCATGAAAGTGGGCTTTGAATTCTGCAACGACCTCATCAGTCCGCGGCGTCCTGTGGACTGGTACTACCAGTTCCGGCTCCGGTGGTTCTTGCTCGCGTTGATCTTCGCCTTGCGTTCGCTCGCCCCAGATTACAAGCGTGACGGCGCGTACCAGATGTGGAAATTGGTGGCGACGTGCATCGTGGCGCTGTTCCTGGACGCGTGCAGCACGGCCGTGATGTTTCTACCGGAACGACGCGGCAAAGTCGTGGACGGCGATCGCAAGGACAGCCACGACGCCGTGGTCGCAGCGCTGGTCAAGCAGAACCTGCCGTTGAATCGCTACGGCGTGCTGGGTCGAACCTCGAGAGGGTGGTCGAAAACGGGGCTCCTCGTCGAAGGCTGGAAGGTGGTCACGACTGGGAAGACCAACGGAGGTGGCGGAGATGGCGATGGTGAAGTGCTGCTGCGTAAAGGAGCCGGAGAGATCTTGCTGCCAAGGAATGTCGAGAACTCGAGTGAAGTCGTCACCCCAGCAGCACATGGAGACGAGAATGACAAGGAAGAAGAAGAGGAAGAAGATGTGCCGCTTCTGACACCGTCGAAATTGTGAGAATCCTGGCTCTGGAGATTAAAAGTTCATGGCGGAATGGATCGGCAACACCGTTAGAGAGAGAGAGAGGCGACTTCCGTCGTCATGCGAGCGTCAGCATGCATGCGTGAAGCGAATCTTTCCAGCTCCACACCCATGAGCATGGATGTAGGAGCAGAAAGGGCAACACAAATACGAGTATGTGTGTTTGCGCCCATCCTCCGCAGGCAGAATTGAACTTTGACTCCAAAATAGAAGTCCGGACTGGCATATCCATACAAACTTGCATATAAACCTGAGACAACCACTTTTTCCTCTGCACTGGTTTTGTGAGGAGATAGAAGTCCGGGCTGGATCTGCCCAAATCTGGTTTCATGGAGCGTTGACCTCGTCGCGGTCGCTAAGTTAGGATGAATGTTCAGGGCGACGGGAGGGACTGCAAGGTATGATTCTCGTGATACATGACGCTGCCGGTGTGGTCGCCACCGCACAAAACCACAACTCGTACTATCGACAAAGCATGAGAGCGTCAACAAACTTGAATGTATAATGCAATTTCGACCTTATGAGCTTCAGGATCACTGATTCTAAAGTTAACTGAATTGCTCAAGTCATCACCGCTTGTTCTCAAAGGCACCTTTATCTTGAGCGACCTCGAGGTTGGAGGAGGGAGCGCGTGTGTGTGTTCGAAAAAGCAACAGCACATCGGGCTGCAAGTATGGACATTTTTGCAAATAATCCCTATTTGCACCTGATAATTCCCTAAAAGTACCTAAATCGATTCAAACTATTCAGGTGCAAGTAGGGGCACTTTCAATATAGATGTTTGTAAGCAGAAAAAGCTGTTATTGGCATCTTCACATCCATTTACGAGTGGTGACGAATTGCTTACAGAGTTCAGAAGGTGAAGCTTACCAAACGGCTTGCGACGCAAAATCCTTTCCAAGCAGAAGTCCGCCAGCTTTTCCAACGTCTTGTTCCATGAGAGAATAGTCCTATTTTAAGATGATGGTGTGGCTCTAGTCAGCAAAACTGCGAACTGGAGCCATACCTTCCCCAAAATATGCCCCTAAATCAACCATTTTGAAAAGCGCCTCAAAAGATACTTTTCCTAAAGCATTCCTTTATCAACAGCGTCAAACGACTGAAGGATGTGGCATTCGCCACATGGAATTCACCACGCAGAACAAATTGCACACATCAAAGCCAGGCAGCGATAAATAGAAGTCCGCTGTCAGAAGAGCCCGCTCTTGTTTGACAAAACCTCAACGTTTTGGTTATAAAAACATGTCCCTGCGCCACAGTATCCGCCATGCATTCAAGGAAATTGGGTTTCGCCCACCACCATGTATCCCGTCAGCTCACTCCCCCCTCTCATACTGAAAACCAGATACATTTATTGATAGCATCGCAGTCTCTAATGTGGTAAAAAAAAGGTGCAGCCATCTGTCAAATAAAGATGCTTGCTTGTTCGCTCGCTCGCTCGCTCGCTCACTTGCTATCCTGCCTTGCATTTGATTGAGACGAGGGATCGGCTGCGCTCCTCCCCTCTGCTCTGTTTACCTGTCGTGTCTCGAAATGGACGTCATTCCCGCACTTGCCGTCCGTGGCGCACGTGGTAACTGCAGCGGTCTCTCGTAATCTCGTCCACTGTTGCATTCATTCTACAGTATAAAGCGTCCTCCTCGTGAGTCTCACATAAAATGAAGTTCCCCACGACAACGCGCATGATTCCTGAGCTCGTCCTGAGCGAGACCGAGCAGTCGGAGTACGTGGGTACGGCCGAGGCGCTCGTGGCGCACACGCTCGCGCAGTACGACGAGTACGACCGCGTGTACGACCGCCAGGTGAACAAGGAGCAGTGGAAGCCCGTCAAGCATCGCGAGCACCTCACGGTGTTCAAAGAGCGCAAGATGTTCCGCCCCAAGGTCATGCTCGAAGCCACGTTCGCCGGCTCCGCTTCTGCGTTATCGGGCTCATCAGCGCTGCCTGTGAGGGGCAGCGTGACGGTGCCGACCCCGTACGCGTCGTCGACCAAATGGTCGGTGCCGACGCTGTTCATGGTCGGGACGATTGCAGGCACGCTGGACGACGTCATGTACGGCGTCGCCACCTTCGACGCGCCGTCGATGCTGCTCAAGACCACGTACACGCACGACGAGCTCGTGGACGGCGAGATTTTGAACCAGATCCACGGTCCCACCGGGGATGATCCGTTCCGATTCCTCGGTCTCAAGTGGATCGTCAAGGGCAACCCCGCGGTCGTGAGTCCGATTGTGTCGCCCCGCGACCTCGTCTTTCTCGAGTCCACAGGTATCCAGCAACTGGCGAACGGAGACCGCATCGGCTACCACTTGATGCACTCGGTGGATCTTCCTGGGTACGGTCCGTTGCAGAGCTCGTCGATCCTGCGCGGTCGCGTATCCTCGTGCATCATCTTCAAGCAGCTCGAGAATGGCACTGTGGACGTGTACATGAAAGCCAACTTCGAGCCGAACGGCAAGGTCGGCGAGTCCGTGGCCGTCATGTCGGCTGCCAATGGACTCATCTACTGTTGGCGCTCCGTGTATTGCGCGCAGCACAAGAAACTCGCGTGGCTCCTGCGTACACGCGGCAATCACGAGAACGAGACCGACGGCGACTCGCGAGCGTCGAAGATGGGCTGCGCAACGTGTGGCAAGCAACCACGAGCCTATCGTCAAGTGAGTTCGTGCAAGTTATGCCACAATCCAGTGTGTCAACATTGCCGCGTCACCAGAAAAATCAGTTTTGTGGGTCAAGGCGCCAAGGAAATCGTGCGGTACCCCGTCAATTTCTGTACGAGCTGCGTGGTGAGCACGACGCAGAAGAGCGCGTTCGCGATCGCCAGGGAAGAAGTGCTCACTGGACGATGGGGTAGCAAGCGTGAAGGAGAGCTGATGAAGAAGACGAAAAAAAGCGAGAATCGGTCGCGCTCGAAGTCTGGAAATACTAGGATACCGGCAGTCTCAGCAGATGCAACGCCAGCCTGCGCTCCTCATGAATGGAATAGAACAATGTCGTCAAACTCAAGCGTGCTAGAATCATTCTACAGCGCCTCAGTCAGCAGCCAAGATTCATTCGACAACAGTGTCTCCGAATCGTCGCATGGTGGGAGCCAAGGAGACCCTGAGCCCGGAAGCCTCGAGTACCAGGAGCAGCTGTATCGTCGCATTATGCAGCTCCAACAAGCCGCTGAGAGCACGTACCAGATCGCGATGAGCAGTTCTGTTGTGCATGTTTCAAGCTTCAGGGAGAGGGAAACGCGTCGCAGCTCAACGTGATTATTCGATTCTGCTCCACTCATTCACGATGGCGAGATACCAGGCAACCGAATTCCAATCGACAAAATGGCGACAACGGCCGTGTTCACGACAATCTCGTCGCCTTGCTGACCGAAATTTGGATTTTAAGCGGGCGGGTGGTGACAAACGCAATTGTGCGTGTCAGGTGGAAACTCAATGTCGCAGTTGCAATAGAAGAGGTGGGATCTGCTCTCTGACTCACAAGCCCTTTTGCTTCGTCTGCAGCACAGCCAGCTGCACTCGCACTTTGTGCTTGTGTCCATCAAAACAGCAAAGTCAAGCAAGCCGCGATCAAGCTGCGATGATGATCTGCTGATATGGCATTGCTGCCTTTCTGTGTTGTGACGATGTTGTGGAGCATTTGCAGATATGAACTAACAATGGTGTTTGGTATAGCCTACACATGTGTCTTCTACTGCCATGCAGCGTCCACAGATGGTGAAGCTCTTCAATTCTTCCGAAAGAACAAGAATACGCCCGGATGCGAACCAATCGTGCGTACCGACTCCAATTGCCACCACAACCAGAGTAGCTCATGGAACGTTTGACAGCTCATCAAATTGAAATGGTGCCACCGAAGGGCTCGGCTCACCCACTGTCAGTGCAACGTCGCGATAAGAAACCTGCTCTACACCGTAACTGGACCAACACGCGAGCGTCACGTGAGGCTTTCGAATAGAAGTCTTTGCACCTTTTCGTGTTTCGCTAGTCATTCTCCGTACCTGTAGCCTATGACACAGTCTCTTTTCGATCTGTCTGCACAGCCAGCAGCGAACAAATCTCATCGAAACCGGGTCTCACTCATTACAACCTTCCGAATGGAAAGAACGAAAAAATTAACACTTGCTCTATGAGTCAATGGATGTGCGTCGCGCTCACACACGCTCTTTCGCATAATCAACAAGTTGAGCAGAGATGACGTGCTGCACGGAGTCATCCCGAAGTCGTCCAATAAAGTATCACACCACCATATAAAGAAGGACGAGGTCTCAACACGATGGAATGAGCGAGCGAGAGAGAGAGAGAGAGAGAGACCTTGAATGGGTGTCCAATGCACCAACCCCGAAAAAACGACTCGGGGGTCAGACGAAAGGGGCCATTACCTACGCTCTCTACGAATGTACACTGACCAACCATTCGTTCCATTGTGGAAGTAATGCGCGGCAGAAAACGAACGCGTCGTCGGGTTGTCTGCAGCCAACATAGCGGGAGATGTGGAGGGAGACAGATCTGAATCTTCACGGAAATAGGGTAAGTTAATACGAATTATCCCAAAATAGGAATGTGGTCGACGAGTGGGTTAATGATCACGGAGCCTTCAAAATCTTAAACGACAACCTTGATTGGGTTCAGAATACCTTTTATAGTAAGACTAGTGCTATAGAACCCTAATATCGCACAAATAAGAGGGACCCAAAAACCTGAGATGATCTCGTGCGACTTGACACGTTCGCGGTGAGGCATTCGTGCCATTGCAGCTTGTCTTCTCCCCCTCGAGAGCCTGTTGCAGGCCTCCATCCTCCCCCCACTGCTAACAGAATCGAATTGGCTCAGACGCACTCAATCCAACTCATTGTCCCGATGAAGTTCCCCACGAAGCAGCGCCTGCTGCTCGAGTTGACGCTGTCCGACAGCGAGAAAGCACACCACGTGACGCTCGCCAAGACGCTCGTGTCGCACACGATCGCGCAGTACGAGGACTACGACTCGGAGTACAACCACCAGGTGAACCGAGAGCAGTGGAAGCCCGTCAAGCACCGCGAGAGCCTCACAGTGTACAAACAGAAAAAATGGCATCGCCCAAAGGAGATGGCGCCGAGACACGGCACACACAGCAGCAGTAGTGACAGCGCTTCGTCGAGTGCCCAGTCGCGGACATCCTGGTCGATCCCAACGCTGCTGATGGTCGGGACGATTGCAGGCACGCTGGACGACGTCATGTACGGCGTCGCCACCTTCGACGCGCCGTCGATGCTGCTCAAGACCACGTACACGCACGACGAGCTCGTGGACGGCGAGATTTTGAACCAGATCCACGGTCCCACCGGGGATGATCCGTTCCGATTCCTCGGTCTCAAGTGGATCGTCAAGGGCAACCCCGCGGCCGTGAGCAAGATCGTGCGGCCCCGCGACCTCGTCTTCCTTGAATCCACAGGTATCCAGCAGCTGGCGAACGGAGACCGCATCGGCTACCACTTGATGCACTCGGTGGATCTTCCCGGGTACGGCCCTTTGAAAACGAAATCGATTCTACGAGGTCGCGTGTCTTCCTGTATTGTCTTTAAGCAGCTCGAGAATGGCACTGTGGACGTGTACATGAAAGCCAACTTCGAGCCGAACGGCAAGGTCAGCGAGTCTGTGGCCGTGCTGTCGGCTGCCAATGGTCTCACGTACTGCTCTCGGGCTGTCTACTGCGCACAGCACAAGAAACTCGCGTGGCTGCTCACAAATCGGTACAAGCGATCTGCGACCGTAGCGAGTGACCTTCGCCACTCAGACTGTGCCACGTGCGGCAAATCGGCGCGCGTGTTCCGTCGTCATCTGACGACTTGCCAGTTGTGTCGTGGGCCAATGTGCTCCACGTGCCGCGTCACGAAGCGAATCAGCTATATCGGCAGTGGCGTCAAAGAGATCGACGAGCGTGCGATCCCGTTCTGCAAAGGCTGTGTGTCTAGCACGAGCCAGAAGAGCGCGTTCGCGGTTGCGAGGGAAGAAGTGCTCTCTGGCCGGTGGGAACGCGGCGGGAACGGCGTCATGACGACCGCGGCGATGATGTCTGTCTTCGGACTCCCATCCGAAGAAACCACAGAGAGTAGCAGTGCTTCCAACGTCAGCAGCCACAACGGACGCAGCATGTCTGCCATCAGTCGGACCGCATCGGCCTACGGCGAGCCCATTGAGCTGCTTGACAAAGCCAAGTACCAGAACCTCATGGCGCCGTCGACGCTCAGCACGTCAGACTTCAAGCGCACGTTCTCGTCCTATTCAAGTTGCGACGAAGATGCGATCGATCTCGCCTCCTGCTACAACGAGTACGACGACGCGTCCGATGTAGAGAGCGGCTCTACCTCGGACCTCGACGACGTCGTGGAGGGAGTGCCAGTGGACATGGGCACCTTGGCGCCACAGGATCAGCTCTATCTGCGCATGGCATTGCTACGCGATGCCGCTGAGACCACGTACCATATCGCCATGACCAACGCGGCAGCGCACATGACTGCAACATCGTCAACTCGAGGTTTCAGTTCGCGGCGATGAAATGAGTTGCGAGTGCCAAGAAGACAGATACTCATATGAAAATGAAAGTTGTGCTATTTACTTGTCCATACATCTTTCAATTACCAGCCTTTGTCTATCGAATATCGTAACCAAGGTGTAGTTGTTGCAGGCAGACCAGAGCTTAGGTCTCTTCGCAACGCTGAAACTGGAGAACACCTGCCCACATTGCCACCTCATCGCACACACTCAAAGCCACAAAGACATGGTGCCTTCAGGAACATGGACACGCCTGGACGGAAGGCGACTGGAAACGCAATGCAAGCAGCGCTGGACGAGCAATCTTGTTAATTCGTTGAGGCGAAGTGGAACTGCCGCAGAGATAAGTAGTGGGGAAGTTTAATCAGAGCATCATCAGCTCTGCTTCAAGGTACATGTCATGCACTGGAGCTCTTTGAGCTCTTCATGTCACAATGTGGCACCTCGACTCTATCCACGCAATTGCCTTGCACCGAGGCTCGATGCATGGCACAATGGTTTACGTATGCGCAGCATTCCTTGACTTTGCCTTCCTCTCTTCGTTGTGGCTCAAAGATCAGCGACACCGCGCCATGCATCAAAGCGAGATCTGACTTCAGTATTTTAGTCTGAGACAGAGATGCTGCACGCTCACGCAAGCGCTGAACCACTGTCAGTTTCTCACCACGCTGTCAGCACCGACGAACCCTCTAGGACAGCCTCTGAGTAGGATGCGTTCCTTGGTATCTTGGATTTGAGTAGCACACGGCAGCGCACAGCGGTACGCCTACGCGTGCATTGTGTACGAAAGCGTGTGAGGCACCACGGACCCTCGCTCCATATCGACTTGTGAAACGAGTGTACTCGATGGGAGACGAGGCTCAGGTCGGATCCCCGGCGGCCACGCAACATGTGGGTTAGCACACGGAATGCTAACCCATAGCACGAGCCATCTCCGCATAACCTCGGCGTGAGAGAGAGAGCTCGCACGGAAAGAGAGCAATCGCAATGAAGACGGTAGATTTGCAATTTCGAAAGCTCGGGTGTCCGTGTTGATTTGATCCATTTCTCGATGTCGATACCCAAGCATCACGACCAGAGCTCGAACGCGCTGGGATAATCGCTGTCAGTAGCGATGGATAGAGAGATAGCGAAATGTACAGTTGAGCTATGAGCAGGATAGCAGATCCGATGGGAGTAACCTATTCTTGTGGCTTCCTCTCGCGCCTTGGATTTGATACATGCTCATAGACCGAAACGTGCCGATCCGAGCACTGCAGCTTGTGTCTCGTAGATTGTAAGGGGTTACATACCAGACGAAGCCAAAGCCAGCGCTGTGTGCCTAATCTCGCGTTAATCCCGAGGCCATAGTCATCGACTGCAGGTGTATGCTTTCTTGAGACGCCACCAATCCCATTCTCATGCAAAACCTCACCATCTTGTCAGGAAAGATGGCCTTAGCCTTCCGCCACGATGACTTCTCAACCAGAACCCGGAGCCATTGCGACAAAGCCCCTCGACTGGATTTCGTATCGCGAGCCCAGGTGCAGTTGATCCCCATCGCGATGGCAAGGATACCTCGTGGAATGTCGTTTGAGCTGTGGCTGATGGCGCTGGCACTCATTTGCCCGTTGGAAAGCCTCGAAGCCATTGCAAGAGACGAGAGTCACTTCTATCTCACGGAGTCAATCTGGCACTGCTGTTCGGTGCGACAACTGCGAGGGGATTCGCATCCTAAACTTTTTGCGATCGTCATGTGCCCCAATCATTTCACAAACTGACCAAGTCTATCCTATCCGCTGTAGTCGAGGATAGTCTGGTCGAGAATGGAGCAGATTTTGGTGTATTGACGATCCACAAACCGCACAGGCGGTGTCAAGTGGATCTTTCGATGCAGCCTTTCGTTAGCGGCCGCGTGTCGCGGTGAACCATAAACTAACAATCTATTTCTCATACACCGCAGCTGTCGCATGGTTTTGCCTAGAAGAACTCCGCTTGTTTTCTGCGTCGCGCGATCTTTCACATCGATCTCAGCGCTGAATACCCAGTCTGGATACACGGCGTAATTCCTTATGCCCACGCGTTGCCTCAATGGATTGATCAGCGCATTCTTCGGCGTGCTGAATTAATTGTGTCTTTTCCCGAACAAGCCCAACAAAAACGTGTTTTGCATGTGACTTTGTTCCGATACGCAAAGCAAAAAAAGCGCCGCTCTTCTTGACTCTTCCCACCAAGACGACGGACACATCGGCTGGTTGCCTGCAGGTCCTTGCATCATGGTGCGCGCATAAATCCTGCTGAGATTACTCACAAAAATGTATCCGCTGCTGTTATTCGGTGATTTCACGGGGATGCTCCCTCGTGCTTTGCGTCGTTTTTGCTGGATAGACCGACAAAAAAACGTTGTGTCAGTGTCTACAAGCCATCATTACTCACCCGATATGCTCAAAAAATGGAGCGACATTCACATGCAACGTTATCCACGCGCACAAGCTGGTTATACTGCATAATAGCCACAACAGCGAGAAAAGTGTGGCAGATGCAACGCGAGTTTTGGCTACTGTACTCGTTGCGTCCGCATCATCCGCTGCACAAGTTTGAAGGAATTTTTTCGCGTAAACAGCCCCAGATCGCCCTTCAAGTGATTCCGGTCGCTTTTCAGCAGCTGGCATCGCGCTTCAAACACACGATACAGAACGCACAACAGCACTGACCTTCAAAGATACCTTGATGCCGAGCAGCTGATGCCGTGCCTCGAAGCCACGATACAGAACTACAATTGGCGCGACCTGGCCCTCCAGGCACCCGCGCATTCAGAGGTCGGCGAGTGAAGTGAAGCGCAGCATTGGGTTTCCCGTTCCATGTGTCGCATCCCCCGCCCCAAATCTGAAACTCGGTGCCACGCGCGAGCGAGTGTCGAGACACATAAAGCGACATAGTGCACAAAAAAGGGACTGTCTCGCATCCAGAAACGAGCCATTCACTTTACGGTATACACTGCAGCATTTTCAGTTGACTTGTTTAACGTTGAGGGCGGTCGTGCGCTTGTACCGCTGCTTTCCAACGGCAGCGCAACCTGGCGACGTGACGCGACCCGGCGACCTTCGTGCGTGCGCCACTCACGGCGGCAAAGACGCTGCGGTTGCCACTTGCGCACAGAAAGCTTCGGGGAAGTTGGACCTCGACGTGCGTACGTGGCCGGACGTTGAGCGAGGGAACGCATCCTTTGAAGGCCTTCGAGTGCCGTGGGCTTTCTTTTCCATCGTTTTGCCTGACCCCAACAATCCAAGCAGTGCTACGTTCAAGGAAAATTCGATCGCGCCTGAGGCTGACAGTGCCTAGGAAATGTGCTATCAGTACCGTTAGGTACAGTGTACGGGTGCGCATGCGTGCGTGCAGGTGAGCGAGATTGCACCGAGTTGGACTCGTTGTAGAACGTACCTAGCGTCATGAAGCCGCAGTAATGAGTCCACGACGCTGCCGGACCCTGTGTGTGTGTGCGAAAAAAGGTGGTCATCGTGTTGGTGCAGCAACGAAGCGCACCTGCGCCAGTCGTGGCTGTTCTCTGGCTTCCGCTTGTTCGGTTGCGAGTTGTTGACCCTGGCACTCACCCTCCGTCCATTTTCCAACGCCAGCAAACGAACGACACCCACTCGGCTCTCGCTCTATAGAAAGCAGCGACAGCCGCGCTTCCGCGTGCAAGCGGTGTTGGGTGTAGCGGCTTTTAGCCATTTTGCAGCCATCGTTCAAGGGCGAACGTGTGCTGCGAGTGTCCTTATTTTATATGAAATTTCCAACAAAGGAGCGTGTGCTGCCTGACCTCGCGCTCACGTCAGCCGAGCGCGACCAGTTCAAACTCACGGCCAAGGTGCTCGTCGAGGACACGATAGCACAGTATGAGACCTACACACGCATCCATCAGCGCAAAATCAGTCGAGCGCAGTGGAAACCAGTCAAGAAACGCGAAAACCTGACTGTGTTCAGGGAACGGAGGCGGTTCGTGCGACACCAGAATGCAGTGAATGCCACAGCGGCTGGGAACGATGCTCTCGAGTACCAAATCAACGACGAGAACGACGATGTGCTGCTAGAACCGATCCTCACTCCATCGACGGTTCGATCGACTCTCTCGCACCAAGCACCAGCGATGGCGATCATGGGCGCCACTGCTGATCGGTCCACTGTCAATCGACCCACAACTGTAGCCACAGCAGGATGTTCAGCAGAGTGGAGGATGCCGACGTTGCTCATGCTCGGTAGCATCGTCGGCAGCCTGGATGATGTCATGTACGGCGTCTCGACTTTCGACGGACCGTCGATGCTGCTTAAAACCACATACACACACGATGAACTCATCGACGGCGAGATCCTGAACCAGATCCAAGGACCAACCCCAGAGGAGCCGTTCACGTTCCTGGGCATCAAGTGGATCGTCAAGGGTAACCACTCGGGGATCGCGGCCGTTGTACGACCGCGAGACCTGGTGATCCTAGAATCCACGGGGATCGAGACTCGCTGGAATGGTGAGCGCTATGGGTACCACCTGATGCATTCTGTAGATCTCCCCGAGTACGGCCCACTGAAGCAGAAATCGGTGCTGCGTGGACGCGTGTCATCGTGTGTAGTCTACCGAGAGCTGGCGAACGGCACTGTCGACGTGTACATGAAGGCGAACTTTGAACCGAATGGAAACGTTGGAGAGTCTGTGGCCATTCTCTCGGCTGCCAATGGACTCAGCTACTGCTGGCGGTCCGTCGTGTGTGCTCAGAACAAGAAACTCTCGTGGATGCTCGAGACCAAGGAGAACTGGACGACAGGAGGAGACGAACCTCGCTCGACCACAGCGTCGACAAGGACGACAGAGACATCTAATGGCAAGAAGAAATCCAAGGACAAGCATGTATGCTGCAATGTATGCCGCAGGAGCTCGAACGCGTTTCGCCACATGTCGTCGTGCCACTTGTGCCAATTGCCAATGTGTTCCCGGTGTCGAGTGACCAAGAAGCTGAGTTGCGTCGGCGAGACCTGGCGGAAGGAGATCTTTCAGCGAGACGTGATGTTGTGCAAGAGCTGCGTCACACGGTCTACCAAGAGCGACACGTACCAGGTCGCACGCGACGAAGTGCTGTCAGGGAAATGGGACGTCGACGAGTCAGACAACCTCTCCTTTGAGCTCTTGCCTGGACAACGGGGAAACACTCGAGCAGAGCACGAGCAGCAGCGAAGGAAATTCACGACCGACAACGGACTCGACCGGACACTCAAGCTCAGCATCGCGCGCATGCAGTCCGAGGAGGACGCTGGGTCGAGCTATGCCGAGTCGTTCCCGATCTCCGGGAACCTCTGGGCGAGTTCCTTTGAGTCGGATACCCAGCTGGAGGGCGATTTCCGGTACACTGAAAACGCAGCGCAGTCATCGGAACTGCCACTGGTGCGCACGTCGACCAACTTTGTCAACGTCTCCAGCACCGATACGTCTGGGGCTACGACGCCGTCGGCAACTGCACGCAACACACAGCCATCGCACTTTGTCGACCTCTCTGACGTGACCTCGTCCGAATTTGCGCGCTTTTCGTCGCAGTTTAACCGACCAAAGGAAGAGTCGGCGTATCCGCTCTTCCCGCCGTCGTACACGAGGCGGTCGGCGGCGTCCTCGGCCTCCTCGACAGGCTTGAGTCAGCACCAGCAGCAATTGCTACACCAGATGGAACAGCTGCGGGTCGCCGCGGAGCAAGTGTACCAGTACACCAAGCACAACAGCGAAGTGCACGCGCGTGCCTCTGCACAGCAATGGCCGAGTGTCTGGTGATCACCAGAACACCAGAGCCGTTTATTAGAGTTCTACAGCACAAGACTAGAGTTTTATAAGTCGCTGCCAGATACGAACGAAGGATCTGACAAGCGCAAGGAATGCGCGAAGCGGCATGCATTTCGACATCACCACCAGCTCCAGAGGCGACTTGGAGTCGACAAATAGGGAAAATACCTCAACGAGGCGAGAAATTAGAGAATTACATATCAGAGAATCGCAGGAAATATAAGTGCTGCGTTTTTCTCCCGAACGAAGGGAGAACGCGAAAGCAAAAACCTCATCTATTTGAAACATTGCCATATAATCTGTGTGTGCTCACGGAGTCTGGGGAGGACAGATCGCTGCAGAACTCCTGCATGGAGTGCCATATTCGCGCATTTCGTCGGCCAACATGAGCTTTTCTCGCGCGCATAATGGCCGCGCGGCTTTCTGGCACAGCGTGGGAGAAGACAGATCGCGTAAACGCTCACGGCTACGAACTTTAGACCCGGATATGTAGTCATTCTGCACACGGTGCCACTTGGTGGACGCACGCCAGAAAAGCGTTGTTGGTTTGTATCGCTCGAGGGCACGACAGAGTGGAGACAGTGGTCGTGTATTGCAAGCAACGTCAGGAGGGGGGACCGAATCGATCGCCCTCATCCCCCATTTAGCTGTGATGAGAGGCACAATGAGGTGTCGGTCGTCGAGGAGTACTCAACAATCGTGCCTGACGCTGAAGGAGATGGGTTGCAACCCCAAAAGAGTGGCACACCGAACTGTGATGCTGATCCTCTGACATCTTCCACCCCCGGATCTCTCTGGAGGACTTCATGCGCTCATCTCCATTGCAGAGTGGACTTTGAGAGGGGGGAGGGCTTGAAGAGCATCTGCAAGAGGGCGAAGCGAGCGAGTGTCCGTTGCATTCAGTTCAGTTTGAAATGCTGGCATCATAATGCTATCTGGTGAGCGATTTGCCACGTCAGGATGAACGCTGGTGAATACCACGCAAGACCCGACATGATGGGCTCTGTCACAGCTAAACAGTTTGATTCCGACAGAGCACACGAAAGGTGATAGTGGATAGCCCCTCGTCTCCAATCCAAGTATACTGAAGAGAGAAAGGAGTCAGGTCAGGACGAACGAATGGCGCGCAGCACTTCGCGGCTTTCCAACAATTGTCTCGCTGATATTGAAGATGGCATCATCTCGCGATGGGGCTGGCTGGATGAGGATTGGAAGGATTCCTCAATCTGCAAGACCTATATGGCAGTCAGCATCCAACCAGAGCGTCGCGAAATCCAGTCCGAGGTATCAAATCCATTGGTCTCCGTTAAAAGAGGAAGCCGAGCTGGCGTCGTCCACTGGTTACAGGAGAACCCGCTGTTGCCAGGTGGTGAAAATTAAACCAGAATCTGTCACAAGGTCGAGTCGATCATTCGCATATATACAGTGTGTTGAGATGCATGACCGGCGATCATGCATCTTGGTCACTGATTGGGCTTCAGAATTCGGTGGAGTGGAGCCACTGCGTGGCCGCAGAGATCCTTGACGCTGATGATGGTTCGTCGCCATTTGCTTGACGCCAAGTCGATCAGTCAGCATCCAGGTGATTCGAGACATGAAAAGCTTCGATGGATGTGGCATTCTGAAGAAATACAGTGTGGATGTCAGGATAAAATCTGATCCAAGCAAAACAGATCGACAACTTGGAAAGGTGGCAATTGTGGTCCAAGACGAAAGCAAGATCACGGCGATTATGTCGTTGTTGATTTCTTCTTTCTCTTTTTGGGTAAATGGAGATCATACTCCAGGTTGCAATTTCAGGATCTGTTTTGCTGTTATCCATTGTCTCATTTCGCTGCGAGTGAACAAAGAGACGCCGAGTTTGACATTGCAGGAACAAAGAAATCGCATGCGCGCTGTGCTTGAGACTGGCGAGAGCGTGAGCAGCGTGCCAAACTTTGCGTTTTTAGATGAAGAGTTGATCTGGTGAACGAATCCAAGTACTTCCACAAATGAATACTCTTGGTCACTGCAATGGCGCAATTGACATGGATGCAAGATCCTACTCTTCCTGCATCATCGAGTATCCCCACACCACAAAAAGTAGCTGCGCTGGATAATCCACTGACTCAGCAAGTGGATAGGACATCTTTCTTTGAGCGCTCACGCACAACTTCCATCTATGATATCACTGAACAAGGCCACGAACGGGATTTTTCTCTCCTTTCTTCGTGTTCCCGCATGTCTTGTTTGCATTGCTTTGGTAGCCATGGAATGACCAAGAAATCGGATTTGGTGCACACATCATTATCCCATGGCGAACGCTGAGAAACGAGCACGGGAAACTGGAATCTCGCTTCCTGCAATGTATCCTTCAGCACCCACAGGTTGGCATAGAATTTGGAGTTGACACAGCAAATTCCACTATCCCATAGCGATCTGTTGAGACACGAGGACGAGAAAATCTAGGGACAATGCGTCAAAATGGGCGAAGTTTTGAGCCCTCGACAGAAGAACCCAGGCAGGCATTTTTGAAGGCAAGGAACTTTAGCATCCATAGGTTGACGTAGAATTCGCATTTGGTGCACACTGGCATTCCATCATACCATAACCGTTCCATGGCGAACAATTGAGAAACGAGGACAGGGAGACATTGTGGTGAGCTCTGATAGAAGGAGCCAGTCTAGGCTTCTCGATTTGTAGAGTGGTCTGCTTGCTTGTGTAGTTCTTTTGTGTGCGCTGCTACCGTCCAACGAGGGTGACGAGATCACGAGATTGTTTTGCTGAACGAGAAAACGTCAAGTGCGTCAGTCGTTGCTGCACACGAGGTGGCACACCAGCTCAGTGGCTGTCCATTCCATGTCCCTTTGCATCCGAAAACAAAATGGCTTTCCCTTGCGCCAGTGACCATTTCGTCGCAATGTCAGCGGGTCCTCCTTCGATGTGCATTTGCACAGTGTCAAATGACACTGTCAGCAGGTCTCCGCTAAAATGTGGGAAAATGTGGGATGGACTCAGGCGTTAGCAACGCGCGACTCGTCCATGCCCCCCACGCATGCGTCCTTCGCTTGCTTGCATATCGTGCGAATCTGGGCTCAAGCGGAAAGCCATGAAGCACGCGGGAGCAACCAGGTGCTGCTGAACCCGTTTGAAATGCCCGAGAAACAGGAAACGTGTGCTACTTTCACGCCAAATGGTACCTTTTTATGGATCTTATACTGTAAAAGTGCCTACAAGAGCTCATTTCGGAGTGCCCTCTTTCTGCAAATCGTCCCACCATCTGGTTCCAAAGAACAGAAATGTGTCAAAAGAGTGAATGTGTCCAGACGAGGCGGTTGGTCATTTCTTCATCAGCAGATGGGACATATGCTGCATGTCAAGTTTAACTGGTTCACCTCCCTGGATCACGCCGCTGGATTATTCCGCTGCTTTGTGGCGTCCTGGGATCCCAAAAGTGGCTCTTGCGGGGCCGGCTACGCACAGCAGCAGACCATGCCACCGCATTGAGTCCGTGCGCCGTCCATCTGCCCGCGTCCAACTCTGATCCATCGCGCGAGAGACACACTTCGGTCGCTTCTGGCGAGTGTGGCGAGCAGTTCGCCATTTGACAAACTGACACAGGCAGTGGAGAGAGAGAGAGGGAGAACAGGGATGCCAGTCAAGTTCCCGACGAAAAAGGCGCTCTTCCCGCCGGTCGAGCTGACCGATGGCGACTGCCGACTGTATGAGCAGCGCGCCGAGACACTCGTGCGCACGGCACTGGCCGAGTACGACCACTACATCGAGGTGATGGAGCGCGACTTGGACAAAAAGACGTGGAAAGCTATCATGAAGCGGGAGAACGTGACGGTGTACCGGAAGCGAGGAGATGCGATGCGCGGAAGTCAGTTCAGTGGTTCCAACGCGTCCACACCCCAAACGCCAACGTCACTCTCCGCGACTCTAGCGCTCGGCGCGACAAAGATTGGTGGCTGGTTCACGAATGCAGATAAAGGAAACGGCGACTGGAGCCTCCCGCCGTTACTCGCGGTTGGCTCAATCCCAGGTACGCTCGACGACGTCATGTACGGCGTGACCTCGTGCAACGAGACTGCGATGTTCCTCAAGTCGACCTACACAGACAACGAAGTCGTCGATGGCGAAGTGCTCTACTCGATCAAGACCCCGACGCCAGCGAAGCCGTACCAGTTCGTAGGGCTCAAGTGGGTTGTCAAGAGCCACCCGACCGGCATCAAATCGGTCGTGTGGCCGCGCGACTTGGTGTACCTCGAGTCGACAGGCATCTTGAAGCGACCAAACGGCGAGCGCATTGGATACCAGCTTATGCACTCGGTAAATGTGCCCGAGTGCAACGACTTGCGTAAGAAAGGAATCCTTCGTGCGACAATGTCGTCGTGCTACCTGTTCAAGCAAATGCCGAAAGGAGCCGTGGAGGTGTACATGAAGGCCCACGTCGAGCCGAACGGCAAGGTGTCGGACTCGATCGCGTTGAAGTCGACCGCGACGAGTCTCATTTCGTGCCGGAAGCTCGTGACTTGTGCACAGCGCAAGAAACTGGCGTACCAACTGCAAGCCAAGCGACAGATGCAACAAGATGAGCTCGAGATGGATCCGTTCGCCAGCATGCGTAGTGAAGAAAAGCGCGGATCGAAGTCGTGTGGAGTCTGTGGTAGCAGGGTGGCTGGCAAGCGGCGCATCACGAAGTCATGCGCCTTGTGCGAGTCGCCGATTTGCTCGCGATGCCGCGTGAGCAAGAAGCTGAGCTTCAAAGGTGCGAGCGCAAAGCAGATCAAGCAACGCGCCGTGTTGTTCTGCATGAGCTGTGTGGCGACGACGAGCCAGACCGGCACCTTCATCATTGCGCGGGACGAAGTGCGCGCGATGCAATCCGGACCGCACAGTGATGCCAGTGCGTCTAAAGACGACTGTCGGACTCAAATGAGCGAGTATTCTCGACGATCCAGCGAGCGACCAATCTCTGGATGGCAATCCGAGCGAAGCACAGCGGTGTCGTCAATCGCGAGTCCGTTCGCCGTGGGCATGCAGCAGATCTACAGCGACTGGAAACCTCGGTTGTCGCATTCGTTCGACATCACGGCTCCAATCACCGAGCCTCACGACCGCGAATTTGACTTGTGCCACACGACCTTTGATGATCTGGATGGCGTCCTAGAACCGAATTCGCCTATTTATCACTTGCCGCTTCCAGAGCCAATGTCGCCAGTGAGCGAGACCAACACGTTTGCACAGTCGTCGTGTCCCGGACTGACCCACCAGCAGCAGTTGTGGCTGCAAATGGCCGAACTCCGAGATGCCGCTGAGAACGCGTTTCGGATGACGAAGAGGAACGGCGAGTCCCACTTGGCCAGCAGCCATTCGAGTCGCTCATTGCACCTTGACGAGTTCTAAGCAAACAAGACAACGAAGACAGATCCACTGACGTGTGGGATATGAACCATATATGTATAAAGCGAGGAGAGAATCGATGGGTAGTTCTCTCTTTCGCTCCTAAGTTATAAACACAAAAGATACATCCTCAATAGACAATCGATGGTAGCACATATTCGTCCTCTTCTTCTTACCTCGTGCGTGTTTGTTGCACGGCGCGAGACTTCGTCGTCTCAGCTTTTTGCGATCCCGAGTGAGGTGTCGAAGAACAGGAAACGGACAAGCAGCCATCATCCGTTTCGCGCGACTCGCTGTCTGGTCCCAAGAACACGCAAAGCGCTTAGCTCCACGTCTAGCGGACACAGTCAGTTTCTCCGTTTGATACAACCGCTCAAGTGCTCAATTCAACTTTGGGAAGGATGAGCGACGATGGCGGAGACACCGACGAGCGATTGGAACTGTTCAAGGCGTTTGTCGAGAAATTCGAGATTGAGCTCGACGATCCCGTTGACTCGGCCGACGACTTTGGCGACCTCGAGGAGCTGGACATTTCGAACAAAGACCTCGAGGAACTCCCCAAGGACTTTCTTGCAGCTGTACCACCCAACCTGAGAACGCTCGCCCTCGAGAAAAACAAGTTGACGGAACTCCCAGACGCGATCGCGGCGTTTACACAACTCACGGAACTGTACTTGCGTGAGAATCAGCTCACAGCGCTGCCAGCAGCCGTCGGAGAGCTCACGAAGCTCGAGAGCCTGTACTTGGAGGACAACGAAATCACAATGGAGGGGATCCCAGACGAACTCGCGAACCTCGCAGAAAGCATGCTGGGGCTGTGCCTACATCGTAATTTGCTCACGGTGAGTCGAGAATTGGTGAGAGTATCAGCACTTTTAGGGAACTGTGTCGACTAATTCGCCGTGTATGATTGTCGTACGTAGAGACTACCTGAAAGCGTATGCCAACTCACTTTGTTGAAGGAGTTGTACCTGAATGGGAATCAGCTCGAGTCTCTACCGGAAGAAATTGGACTTCTCGTGAACTTGAAAGAGCTCGACATCCCTGGCAACAAGCTCGAGACGCTGCCTTCGTCTTTTTCCAATTTGCGCAAAATTGAGATCCTCCACGCCGAAGAAAATCAATTGATTAAACTCCCGAAGGGACTTGGCAACCTGGAATCGCTGCGCAAAGTGTACCTGCAAAACAATAAACTCACGAAATTGCATGCGTCGCTCGGACGCTGCGCAAAGATCGAAGTCCTGAACGTCGAAGACAACTGCCTCGCCAAAGTGGCCAAGCGGATCGGGGACCTACCGAAACTCAAGCATTTGCTGCTTGCGAACAACCAGATCACCGAGTTGCCGTTCAATCCGCTCGAAAAAGCGCCACGATTGTGGCGATTGACGCTCTCTGGGAACCAGCTTTCGACCCAGACCTTGGCGCTTGAGCAAAAAGTGGCGCTCCTGCAGCAAGTGGCAGAGGAAGGAAACGAAGACGAGGGCGGAGGAGAGTAGCTCCACTAAAAGTAATTACTACGTACGCTATATTGAATCGAGAATCGCTCTGCATGACAGTAACATTGAGGCATTGAGAGACTCTTTCTTGGCACCAGTGGTTGTAGGCTATTGACATTGCTCTCTCTCTCTCCCTTCCACAGTTGAATATCTGCCATCAGATGCCCAATTTACGAAGATAAATGGAAACCATTTCATGTTGGTTGTTTTTCTTTTTGCATTAGTACACAAAACCTCGTATCGTTGGCTCTGGAGTCACGTGAAAAACGCGTGCGTGTCTAAATCGGTTTTAATCGGCGACGGCAGCGGCATGGGCGACGGGGGTGGCAGGAAAGAAGACGCCGATGTGCCAGGTGGGAGGGGATACACGCTTGCCTGATCTCGAGTCGTTCGCTGGTGCCTCGTACTCGACGACGAGAAAGACGCGGGATTGCGCAAGAACGATGCTCGCGGATCGGCGTGGAGTGGTGGCAGTGTGGCCATTGACGGCGGATTTCCCATGCTGTCGTTGTGAGCAGATGCAGCCCGGTTGCTGTGACCAGAATCTCCTTTTGAAGCCATTATTTCTTTTTGCTGGCTCACCTGGAGAGCAAACAGAGGCAACGAGACACGGTCAGTGTTTAAATGATCAAGGGGGCAGACAGAAAACAAGTATGTTTTCTCGCACTCACCAGGTAGTTGAACGCCAGGATCTGCTCTTTTAGTATCAGTTGCAGGTTGTACGCTCGGAAAAACGACGGATTCTGCTCTTCGAGCTTTTGCCAGACGACGCTCGTGAACTCCGGGTCTACTTGCACCTGCTCCTTGAGGGTGATCAGGATGTCATGCTGCACACACAGAAAAGCAGTGAGTACGCTGCCAGTTTCGCTCACAAAACAAGCAGATAGCGCTCACCTTGCTTAAATACTGCTGCAAACACCGCTCAATCATGTTTTGCACGCGCAAGATGTCGTTCCAGGAAAATGGTTGCGCGGGGGATGGTCGTTTGGTGCCACAAATGCCTGGGTTTGGCACGTCGTTGTCTGGTGGTGGCGCTGATGGTGCTTGAGGGATAGCTGAGGCTGCTAGGTCTTGTTGAGGCGACCCAGAGCAGATTGAGCTAGATTTTGGCTCACATAACTCGTCCTCTTGGTGTGTATAGTCACGACCTGCGTCTCCTGTTGTAGCCGCTGGTGCGGTTGATGCAGTGTCCTGAGGACCTGGCATGGCTTGTGTTGTATTCGATGCGTCTTCAGTGTGAGGATCTATTTGTCGCCTCGACTGGTCTGCTGCATCCGATGGCGCAACATCTTGATGTGTAGGTGAAGATGCTGTGAGAATCTCGTACTCGTTTTGGACGGAGCCTTCGAGGCTGGTGTCTGTGCGAAAATCCTTTGGCTCCCCCACGAACATCCTGCTTTGCGACGAACGCGTCAGGGTTTCTTCGCTTTGATCTTGAGCGTATAGCTCCTCGGGCTGGTTGCCCGGCGTCAGCGACTGGAATGGGAACCCAAACGCGGAGTCGGCATCATTCTCCATTGCTGCAAACGACATGTCGGTATTATTGTTATTGCTAATCGCGGTATTGGCATTACTTGTGTTGTTCGAACCGCTTGGCATTTGATCGGATGGTGCGAAGCCCTCATCCAGTTGAGCTTCGTCTCGAGAAAAAGACTCTGGTCCTCTGGGCTCGCTTTCTGACGTTGACAGCAGCGACGACGACCCAATCAGCGCATCGATGGACGCATCATCGTCTCTGTCGTACATCGTCGCAGCCCCTTCGCGGTCGAGGGGAGTATCAGCTCCTTCTTCGTCAGCCATCATCCTCAATGCTGCCGATAACGTCCCCTGAAAGTTGAGGCCACGGAATGCTACGTACCATACAGCCTCGCTCTCTCCGCCCCTCCCAAGGACTACAGAGTCGCCGTCGTACTTTGAAAACGGTGCAATGCGCCGTTGGGCAGTTAGAGACCGACTGGCGCTGTGAATGCATGGAAACCACCACCACGTTGGCCCGTCAGTTGCCAATTCGTTTCACGCACGCTGCGTTGCAGCGAAAAGGCACCCGCTCAGTATCAAAGAGTGACTCGAAGACTGAGTGCGGAGAGCTCGACAACCATTGGAGTCGGCGCCGTGATCCCTCCTCTCTCCTCGGCGTTGTGTCATCGAATGGACACTGAGTTTGGCAAGTCAACTTGAAGAATCGCGAATACAAAACACAAGCAGCACCGTAATCGAGTCCACTTCTTTCTACGGAATTCGATTTGCCCTAGAAAAACAGAAATCAGTCATTAGAGAAGTGAGGCAGGCGAGATGGGAAGTCAAAGGGACAGAGGCACTCGTGAGAGATGTACACAATCACAACCACGACGACTTCCACACTCATAGATGCACACGTGCATGTCTGGTGTGTGTTCTATACCAACAAGCAGCAGAACCACAGGCGCCTTTGTCATCAGATCTAAAGCTGCGCATAAGAGGAATACCGCCATGCAAGTCGCATGTGGCATTTCTCGGCAGGACAAAGAGGTGTGTCCTTTCGCGTTCAGCTGTTAATTAACGTTGTGTCTGATTGCATTGACAGAAGTCGTCAGATGCCGGTTGCATGTTTCCAATTGTCCATTTTCCAGTCAAGCGAGTTTTGGATTCTAAATGCGGCCACGTCAGTGCTATTGCTGTCGCTCTCTGCGTGTGAGTGCCTGCGATGCTGCAGCCGCCGGTGCAGCTATCTTTACTGACACCCAAAGCAGACCTCGCGCGTCTCCAGATGCAGGACCAGGTGCCGCATACTGCGCGACCGAGTGTGCGCTCCAACGCTCGCTACAGTGCGTCGTGATTGCCGTGCGTCTGGCATTTCCCACACCACTGTGGCGTTGTAGCAAAAGTTGACACCATGGAAGACGATGAGTATCCGAGTCACAGACGCAGTGCATTCCACGACGAGCGCGACGACGACGAGCCAGAGTTGATGGTGGATCCGCCGCCACCGCCGATTAGCATCCCCCAAGCTCGAGATCTACTGCCGCGCAGTCGTAGTTCTGGTGAACGAGACGATTCGACTTCTTCCTGCTGCTCGTCGCCGTCGCCACCGGCAACAGCGTCAGGCAATGGGACGCCGTTGCAGACTCCACGAGACCCAAGCTCCATGTCGGAACTGCGCAATGATCGAGAAATTATCACGATGGTGTGCACGTCGAGCAAGAACCCCGAAGACATCGACTCGCTGGACCGTTACCAAGCGAACGCGCAAGTCCATGAAGAGTCTGCGCGCGCTCAGCGATTTCGTCAACCTCACGCAGTTAAATGTATCCAACAATGTCATTGCGTCCGTCGACGGCATCGATGCGTTCACGTACCTTGAAGTGCTGTCGATGTCGCGGAATCACTTGAAACGGATCGGAAGTCCGCTGTTCACATTGACTTCGCTGCGGCATCTCGATCTCTCGGGGAATTTCATCGTGCATATCCCCAAAGCGATCGTTCGATTGGAGTTGTTAGAGACGCTGAACTTATCGGGGAACAATTTGAGTGTGCTCAAGGAAGTCGACCCGCTGGGTAAGCTCATGAACCTGCATGAGTGCAACTTTACAGCGAATCCGTTCGGGAAGCTCCCGACGTACAAGGATTATGTGATCTGCAAGCTGCCGTCGCTCGAAAAGCTCGATGAGTCGACGGTCACTGCACTGGTGCGGGACAAGAGTCGCCGGCGATTCAGCGAAGAGATATTTTCGAAAGATACGCACTTGCGCGAAGCTGGTATGGCCCGCGAACAGGAACAGAACGAATTGCGCGAAGCACGTAGTGCCCTCGAAGCCGAAAACTTGCGACTGAAAGGAGAGTTGCAGGTGAAATCCAAGTTGCTGCAAAACAAGTCGAAGGAGTGGTCGAATGCAACAGGTCAATTGCTGCAGTTGCAGCAGGAGGTCGCGATGCTGAGCCTGGACCGACGTGGCTCGACTCCATCCATGTCGCTGTATGCCGACGATGAGCAACGCGCACGGGTATTGTTCCCATCATCAGGTTATTCGGTCCCATCGTCGTCGCATCAGCTCGGCGAAGGTGATCCGCAACGAGCGTCGTTATCATTTACACAAGCACTAGCATCACTGGCATCGTCCCCTAATAGATCCGAATCTAGCGTTCGCACAATGCATAGGGGCGACAGAGACAGCGAGCATGCGCCTACCTTGGTTCAGGACGAGGATGAGCTGGAGTTCCACCTTCGCCAGCCCGTTCCGTCGGTCTCTCCGGTAAAGCGCTCTATTGGCAACGTTAACAACGCTTCTCCACGCTCGCGTATTCACGAGAATACTCGCTATGCGCTGTCCCGAAACATGATCATCTCTGATACCGACAAGGGGCTGCTTTCTCACTCTCCTTCAAAAATTGAGAACCAGTCTCAGCGTAGAGACAACTACCGGTCGTGTTCCAAGCAACTCATCGACTCAGCGTGCTCGCCATTGCGCAGTCGTAAGCACACTCCAGAAAAACAAAATCATGCAACGCAAATTGGCCAAGAGAAAGTCGTTGTGGCACAACATCAGAAGCAAGAACAAACCTCAAACGCTGCTGCCCAGGCAAACTCGTCGGGTGTTTCGCCTGTCCCAGGACGCAGCAAGAGTTTCGATCACGTTCGCCGTGCGTTTAACAGCATCTCGTCCCCAGAGTTATGTGATGAAGTACCCCCGGTGGACTCGGAAGTGCACCTAGCAGAGGACGATTCAATCAGGAACGACATGAGCATCAACCGACCGATTCGACTCCCGACGTTCGAAGACGATCTGGCATACCCCGTATACGAACAGGACAGCTACGAAGATACGCACAAGACTCCACTGCAGTCCCAGAAACGATCTGGTCATTTTCATCGACAGGAAGTCTCGCCGCATTTGCGACCAGCAGGGTCCCCTGCCAGACTCCTAGCGTTGTCATCCCCATCGCCGTCCCCACGGTCTAAATCCCAGCGCTTCTGGCAGCGCCAGCAAGAAGAGTTTCGACAGCAAACGCTGGGAAGTTTGTCACGTGGTGCTAAAAGTCCTCTGAAATGCATGCCATCGGCTTCACTGGTGGATAGTTCCATCGACCGAGACATGCTCGCACGTCAAATTCAAGCGTTGCAGTCGTGTAAGCGGTCACTCGTGGCCGAGATTGCTAGCGAAGAGCAGCTTTTGCATGTCCTGAAAGAGGAAGCACTCGCGTATTCTAGCCAGATGGATCAATTGCATCTAAATATCGAGGCATGCCTTAAAGAGGCAGAAAGCGCTGAATCGCATCACGACGACAGTCGTACATCTCCCCAGTTACCTCAGTCGCTTCCCTGCAAAATGTTGCGGGACGAGGAAGCGTGCCGCGCGAAACTCGAGTTTTTTCGTCAGAAACTCCGTTTTGCTGAAGATAAAGAAAAGGAGATCGAGATGACGATGGTGCGCACCACGAAGCGTATATTGCAGTCGGATCTGCAGAATGCGCCGTTTGATAAAGAGATTTTCGCGCTGACTCATAAATTGCAGCAAGTGATCGTGCAGAAAGAAGAAATTCATTTGGAGATGAGTCGACTCATGGCACTTGTGCGAGACCAGCAACGGCAGCCTTCTCGACCTGGCACCGCAAACCCAGCGGAGCATCGACCGAATGGACCGCATCAAATGCGACGTAACTATTCAACACCGACAGTTGAGGAGATGTTGAAAGCAGAAGAACAGCAAGAGCAGCTTAGCGCGGATCTTCGCCAAACCGTTGCGGTTGCACGCAAACGGATGGACGAGCTTTGCAAACGGTATCACGACGTCTTGGACAGTATTCGCGTCAAAGAAGACCTCATCGCGTCGTTTATCGAGGACGCAAGCAGCCCGAAGCGAACGTGGTGCGTTACAAGACCAGAAGGAATTGCGTGACGCGATTGTGGCAGCGCTTGAGACGCAAATGAAGTTGGCGATGGAGAGTTTTCATAAGCAGCGACAAGACGAAGAGAAAAAGGCGAAGCAGGACAAGGAGAAGGACGCGTCGTCGCCACCAAAGCGCACTCGAAAGCATGCAGCGCTGATCAATGCTACTGCTGGTCGGCAGAGTAGAAATTCAGGTCATCATCCCCACCACGAGAATTTCGCCCTGGATAGTGCCAGAGATGACGATATCTCGTGCGATCAACTGGACGACTTTGTGCCCGTAGATGCCACGTACGCGATGAAATACCGCTTTGTCAAGTATCGGTCGTCCTCGTCTTTCTCTCCACCATCTCCAAACGGAGGCAAGTCATCTGTGCGAACTGCTGGTGCACAGCGGATTCTGAAAGCATGCGAGCGTCTGGAGCAAGCAGAACACGATTGCAGAATCGATGCCGTCACTTCGATGGAAGTAGATCCTATGGGGATCAAGAAAAGTAGCTTGAAGGTTCTGCTCATAGGAGCCCGCGACCTGCCAACGTCACATTTGCGGACCAAGAATCTCGATCCATACGTGAGTCTGGAGATCGTGTACCCAGAGCATATTTCTGCATCTTCCAAGCAATCGAGCGGCAGTCGCGGTCGTGACATGGGATCGTCGCTATCGCACGCCGCTGATGAGACTTGCCATTCATCCTATCCATCGTTTCGAAGCCGAACAAAGAAGAAGAGCATGTACCCTGTGTGGGACGAAGAATTCGAGTTTACCCCCGTGCTGTCGCTGAAAGGTTACCTTCATGTGCGCATCTTGAACGATCGCAAGCTCAGTCGAGAACAACTCGTAGGCGAAGTGAGGATCCTGCTTCGAACGCTGCTGCATCAAAAGAAGACCGTCGATTGGTTCACGTTGCGCATCGCTGTTCCATCGGCGTCGTCATCTTGCACCGAGTCCTCAGGACTGCGGAAGTCCACGACCATCCTCCGATCTAGCGGTGGATCCATTCGTCTTCAGCTTCAACTCACGTACTCACGACTCGAGAGATATAAACGCGCTGTCGACGAACTTGTCACAAAGCACTTCCATGAACATAATCAGCTCCCACCGTTCATCGAACCTGTGAGCCACATTATCGACAGACGGAAAGCGCACAACCAAGAGCAACACGAAGAGAGTGACACTCTGGATCACCACCGATTTGTGTCACACGAAGACGCGAATGCATTGCGTGAGCTGCAGCGGCAGCAACAGTACGACAACGACGATGGTGTGCCCGAGACGGAGTTCCCCACGAAAGATTCCGACCCTGCAGCAATTCCAACCTTTGAGTCGTGGCAAGCAGCGCAAGCCGAAGCAGCACAGCAAGCACGTGCCAGGGAGTCGAATACTGAGAACGGCAATTATAGTCATGGCTACGCCAGCACTGGAAGTAGTCCTTAACGCACCTCAGCAGATGTCCTCATTGCTTCCCACATTTACGATAGCGCATCGCTCGCTAGCCATGGAGGTGGCAGTTCCTTCGTACCTCGCCTCTCAGCGGAAACGAGTCGATTGCTGTGGGAGACTCCCCCGCCGCCGCGCGAGACGGTCGATCTTCAACAGCAACAGCAGACAAATCATCCCGATGCTAATCATGCTCATCGAGCCCATGAAGCAACGAGGGACCGTTCCAGTGCCAATATGCTGAGGCATCCATCCCTCACAACTCAAGATCACACACGATCGAATCCACCAGCTACGGTGAAAGTAGCATCGACTCCGACGGCGACCATATCCTCTGCTGCTGTGCGAACGAGAGGCAGTCAAAAGACCTATCATCAAAGCCAAACGTTCAATCCCTTGACGCGACGGAAAACAACTGGCACAGCGAGCGAGCGGCCCGAGTGCTTTGACGACTACAGTCCGTATCATCCGGACTTTAAGTTTTCGGATCCATTGGACCTCGGCAACATGGACCACTTTGTGGAGAAGAGGAAAGCGATGAATCTCTATGCATGGCAATCGTCCATGCGAGGTGGAGCTGCTGGAAGCAGTGGCATGGTCCCTATTGCTGCTGGTACCCTTGACTTCAATCGCAAAACCGATTTACGAATCTTCAAGAGCCCCGGGTTCTCGCGACGACAGCCATCAACCGGATTTCCAGAGCGCTACATTGGACTGGACAACCAGACGTGCGAGCGGCTTAAACGCATGTTTGGACGGATGGACGGAGGCACGGCAGGCTAGACTGACTGGCAACTTAATCATTTTGCTAGTGCCAAGCTTTCTCCACTTGACTGGAAGCTGCCAATATCAGCTCATGAATGAGTGGCTTGTTGGGCATTCTGGTGCTGTGTGAAATGATCTGTACGCAGCAGTTATATCGCCCTCGGTCGCATACCTTTGTGGACGAAGCAACGGCCTGGATTCGAGTGTCGTGCACCAGATCTCCTGCGAGGACTGACCATGAGTTTCCTCTTCGACTCGATTTGCACTCAACTGCAGTACCGGCACATACTACTTTGTTGCCACCACTGCCCAGTGTTCTTCCAGTTTCAGACTGGCAAAATGCTTTTTGCGACAGCGTGAACGGAATGTGTCGAAACTTGACGGAGTCGATTGCTTTTATCCAACTGGATGGACGATTTGAAGCTCGAAGTGGAGAATGAACGGCAAGCCCCTCCATTAGGGGTGTATGGTGGGCAGATGCATACTTGTGTGGCTTTGAGAGAGGGATCAGCAGGAAACACAGTTGCTGAGTTTCTGGCAGGCACGAACCATTTCGCTAGGTCATGTCTGTAATAACTCAACTCATTACTTAAACATCTGGCACATTTTATCTGACATCACCTGCTTTAGGTGCCGTTGTCGAATTGTAGGAGGGCAAAATGTACCTCGACTCGCGTTCGTCCATCCCCATCTCTGACAGATGGGGAGGAAATGTGATTCAAAGAGCGAGAGAGAGCGCAGAGAGCAATCGTTGCTGATGTCGCTGTCAGTGCAGCTTCCCTGTCACTTCGAAATTTCGCGTCTCTGTCGACCTTGTCAAACGCCTCAAGGAGCGAACTGACACCAAATATGCAGTTGGCAACGCCGTTCTTCCGCAACATGGCGCTGCTCGCAGTCGCCACGCTTGCTGCCATGACACCCACTCTCTCGGCAGCGACACCAGCACCGCTCGTCGTCGCAGAAACCGAGGTCGTCTCGCTCGCGATCAACACCACGTCGCGTGTCGCCGCGCAGAACCTCATTTCCGCCTCGCGGGGATCGTTCATGACGGTGCACTTCGGCCAGTTCAACTTGGCTCCAGGAGACAAAGTGATCGTCCGCGATGCCGCCGGCTCGACCTCGTTCGAATACACTGGTCTCGGTCGCAACGATGCCGGCTTGGACGGCGGCTTTTTTTCATCTCGTATCCCAGGCAACCAAGCTGTCATCGAGTACGTTCCTGGCTCGGACAGCGATGATGCGACTGGCGCCTTCGGGTATACTGTCGACAAGATCACTCGCAGCGCACCCATCGCTTCAGCGTCTAAGATTTGCGGAACGGGTGACCAAACTCGCCCACCCAAGTGTTACATCAACGATCCAGTCGCTCCGCAAGCGTTCACCAAGGCCCGCACCGTCGCTCGTTTGCTCATTGACGGCGAGTATGGGTGCACTGGGTGGCTTCTGGGAAGCGAAGGTCACTTGATAACGAATCGTCATTGCATCCCAGACAGCCAAACTGCAATGAACACGGAATACGAGTTCGACGCCGAAGGTGCCAGCTGCAGCGACGAGTGCTTCTCGCAAGGCGCATGTCCTGGTACGGTGGTTGCTACGTCTGCCACACTGGTTGCCGTCGACAAGGTGATTGATTATGCGCTTCTGAAGCTCAACACGACCATGGATCTCTCCAAGTACGGGTACCTCCAGTTCCGAACCGAAGGCGTCGTCCTGAACGAACAGATCTACATCCCGCAGCATCCTCTGTACTACGGCAAGCGCATCGCGGTCATGGACGATGATGGTGATGTCGCTCGCGTGCACAGCATTCTCGCCTCTTCCACGTGTGGCACCTACTCGATTGGATACACCGCCGACACGGATGACGGAGCGTCAGGTTCACCCGTTATCGCGGCGTCGGACAACCTGGTGGTAGCACTACACAAGTGTGGTCGTTCGTCCACGACTTGTGTGAATGGTGGGACGGATGTTCGTACGATTCTTTGGGACTTGAAGAGCAAGGGCATTGTTGTCAATGATGCCGTGGTGGATCCGAGCGTGCCGATCCCGACTGGTCCTTGGATTCCAGGATATAACGCGACTGCTGCTCCCGTCTCATCGTCTCCATCCCCAGCGAATTCGAGTGTGCCGACTCCAGCGCCTACGCAAGATACCACAGAAGCGCCATCATCATCCCCAGCCGCTGAGTCGGCACCAGTTCCAACTGTGAACTCGTGCCGCATCTTTAACACAGAATCGAGTTGTGTGCGTGTCCGGCCAGGCCAATGCGCCTGGGTGAATGCGGCGTGCGTGATGGCTCCTGCGTCTGCTTGATGAAGTGTCGGCTCGCTTCAATGCGAGCTAAAGTTGTGCTTGTTCGTCTGGCCAGTTTGCTCTTTCGCCCCCAATTGCATAACCTTTTGATTCAATATAAACTTTTCTGCATGGAAAGAAATGATCAGTGGCGCCACCAAGCCCATCTCGGCAATGAGGGAGATTCAGAAATGCTCGGTTAACCACGGACACAGAGTTCAGTACACAACGTGCATGTTCGGTGGACCTGAAAACTGCTGCCTCTGTGGGCAGAGTCACCGCCATTGCACCATTGAGCCCCAGTTCGTGTTTGCCGCACTCGCGACAATGGAATTTCCAGCAGAATTTTGGCAATGAGCTGGTCATCACCGCTGGCAGCCTGCCGGCTTGTGCTTTGTGCTTCTGTGTACGACACTCGGTGCGTTAGGTTGAAGCTGTGTCATCGTGTCAAACTTTGTGACTCAGACAGTCAAAGTCACAAATTTTGGAAGTGATGGCGTTATCCCAGGTACAAAAACATCACGGTTTTATATAGTTCAACACACGGAGGTTTTCATTGCAAACAAACAAAAACAGATCTTGACACGATCGGGTTTTATTCGAAACATTGGACACGTTGTCTGTGCTGTAGTGTTCCGACAAACATGGCAACGGCTACGCTCTTCAACTTCGAGTGGATAAGCTGCCAAATGCCAGCAGCTCTCTCATAGTTGCAGCGCTCGATGTGTGCTACATAGAATCAGCTTGATTGCAGTCTGTGGCAGCAAGGTGGGCACTCAACCAAACCGTCCGTCGTCCAGTACAGCAAAGGCGCCTTCTGCATCGGTTCCAGCACCACTGAACAGGGGTGGGTTGGTTTCTGTCGTTTCTGTCGTTTCTGTCGTTTCTGACGTTGAAACGCTGAAACGCTAGATTTTCCAGCAAAAGTCACTAGGTTTTTGAAAATTGAGTTTAACCTGATGTCATCGTGGATTTTATTCCGACTGAGCATGATTTAGCATCTGTTTAATATAAAACCGAGATTAAAACCTACTATCAAAATCATGTCTGCCATCTCCACTGAAAGTTGGTTTTGTATCTTGGATGTGCTTAAATCCAACCAAACCTTGACGCATGTCTCAAAGACAACCTGATGTTATTAAAACCGAAAAAACTTCATTCTATGAAAAACCGATCTTGCATGATCATGCGCAGTCCGTCAACATTCGACAGCACTGGACAAGCAAAGAGCGCAGCTACCTGTGCGAGCATCTTCATCTCCTTCGTACTTTGTGTCGGACGAGCTACGAGTGTGATTCTGGTGATGGATAGCAAAAGTCAACAGTACTCGACATTCGCGAATCTGTGCACTGGAGTTGAAGCTGCTGTTGTGACGTAGAGCGGATCTAGAAGTCCTGAAGATCATTTCTGAGTGGATGCTCCGCGCGCATGTGTAACACTTCATTTCTATTGTCTCGGCCGTAGTGAAAGCGAGGATGGTGCTCTTCACATTGAACTCTGGTGCAGACTTTAAATCCTAACCAGGCACAAGTGGAACTACGAATGGAAGAACAACCTCACCTAGCGTGCACATTCACATTCGTGCAGGTCATGCGCCATGTACACTGTGAGTCGCTCAGTTCTCAATTTCCATCACAGAAGAGAATCGCAACAAGAATTCATCTCAAGAGCTGCGTTTGCTCCAGCAATGCGTGCGATAGCAACGTTCTTCCGCAACATGGCGCTGCTCGCAGTCGCCACGCTTGCTGCCATGACACCCACTCTCTCGGCAGCGACACCAGCACCGCTCGTCGTCGCAGAAACCGAGGTCGTCTCGCTCGCGATCAACACCACGTCGCGTGTCGCCGCGCAGAACCTCATTTCCGCCTCGCGGGGATCGTTCATGACGGTGCACTTCGGCCAGTTCAACTTGGCTCCAGGAGACAAAGTGATCGTCCGCGATGCCGCCGGCTCGACCTCGTTCGAATACACTGGTCTCGGTCGCAACGATGCCGGCTTGGACGGCGGCTTTTTTTCATCTCGTATCCCAGGCAACCAAGCTGTCATCGAGTACGTTCCTGGCTCGGACAGCGATGATGCGACTGGCGCCTTCGGGTATACTGTCGACAAGATCACTCGCAGCGCACCCATCGCTTCAGCGTCTAAGATTTGCGGAACGGGTGACCAAACTCGCCCACCCAAGTGTTACATCAACGATCCAGTCGCTCCGCAAGCGTTCACCAAGGCCCGCACCGTCGCTCGTTTGCTCATTGACGGCGAGTATGGGTGCACTGGGTGGCTTCTGGGAAGCGAAGGTCACTTGATAACGAATCGTCATTGCATCCCAGACAGCCAAACTGCAATGAACACGGAATACGAGTTCGACGCCGAAGGTGCCAGCTGCAGCGACGAGTGCTTCTCGCAAGGCGCATGTCCTGGTACGGTGGTTGCTACGTCTGCCACACTGGTTGCCGTCGACAAGGTGATTGATTATGCGCTTCTGAAGCTCAACACGACCATGGATCTCTCCAAGTACGGGTACCTCCAGTTCCGAACCGAAGGCGTCGTCCTGAACGAACAGATCTACATCCCGCAGCATCCTCTGTACTACGGCAAGCGCATCGCGGTCATGGACGATGATGGTGATGTCGCTCGCGTGCACAGCATTCTCGCCTCTTCCACGTGTGGCACCTACTCGATTGGATACACCGCCGACACGGATGACGGAGCGTCAGGTTCACCCGTTATCGCGGCGTCGGACAACCTGGTGGTAGCACTACACAAGTGTGGTCGTTCGTCCACGACTTGTGTGAATGGTGGGACGGATGTTCGTACGATTCTTTGGGACTTGAAGAGCAAGGGCATTGTTGTCAATGATGCCGTGGTGGATCCGAGCGTGCCGATCCCGACTGGTCCTTGGATTCCAGGATACAACGAGACTGCCACTCCCGATCCAGCACCAACTACACAGGTTCCATCTCCAACACCAACACCGGGTGCCTCCCCGACGCCTGGACCAACTGCAGAGGTTCCATCTCCGACGCCAACCACAACACCAACGCCGACTCCGGTCCTAAGTCCCTCATCTGCTACACCGACACCTTCTCCGACACCGCTATCGACTCCAACACCAACGCCTACGCCAACTTCGGCTCCTTCTTCAACCCCTACTGCAACTCCTTCTCCTTCGTGCGTTCGATCTGGTGGCTACTGCGGCAATGACGCTGTCGGTGCCAGTTGCTGTGTCAAGCCTGGCGACTACTGCCAACCCCGGAATCCTACTTACTACCACTGTCGATCAATCCCTGCCACATGTGGTATCCAAGAAGTTGGAGTAGACTTCTATGGCGACGATATCTACACTGTGTACGGTCTGCTCCCCGAGCAATGCTGCGACAGGTGTATCGAGACTGCAGGGTGCAGAGCATACACGTTTGTGAACTACAATAAAGATGGAAGAACCGCGTGCTACTTGAAAAAGGGCAATGGTGACAAGCGCACCTTGCTTGGCGCTGTGTCCGCTGTGGTAGTTCCTCCAACTCCACCAGCATGCGCATCATCATGGGGTTATTGTGGCAGCGATCGCGATGGTATTAAATGCTGTCCGTCGGGCGAATACCGCCAGCCGTGGAATCCAACCTACTACCAGTGCCGCCCAGCGCCTCAATAGTGCGGAGATCAGCAAGTTGGAGTCGACTTCTACGGAGACGACATCAGCACAGTTTATGGCATCTTGCCAGCAGAGTGTTGCGCCAAGTGTGCTGACACAGCTGGTTGCAAGGCGTATACTTTCAACTACAACAGCGACGAGTGAGCCGCGTGCTACTTGAAGAGAGGTAGTGGCACCAGACGTGCCCTCGTTGGAGCTGTGTCTACCGAAGTCATCAACCCCAAACCTGAACCAACTTGTGCGACGCCACCTTACGGCTACTGTGGTGACAGCAGAGGTGCAAAGTGTTGTCCATCGGGCGCGTATTGTCAGCCTTGGGACCGTGATTACTACCAATGCATGCACCTTCCGGTCCAGTGCTCACAACAATTCACGGACGTGGACTTCTACGGCAACGACATCGCGACGTTCTATGGTCTCCAACCAGAAGCATGCTGTACGAAGTGTGCGCAGACCGCTGGCTGCAAGGGGTACACTCATGTGAACGACAACGCTGGGTCACCCGCATGCTACCTCAAGAGTGGTCTTGGGGGAAAGCGCTCGGAGACGGGTGCTGTATCTGGCATTCTCAATTAGAGAATGACGCAGCAACCTGAGGCTTGCGCTTACTCGACTCGGTGGTTTTCGTGATAAGGATCGTGGTGTTTTGGCTCGTAGTTCGGACTGTAGCAGTGGAGGCTGGCCGTGAGCGATGTCTTTTCGTTGTTAGTGCTAATGCGTTCGTGAACAAAGTGAGGTTGAACACGAGTTTTTCGAACCAAGTGAACGGCAAGGACACAAGATATTCTGCGTGTCAGCGAGGCACCATAAAAAGTACCAAATACTTAACCTGACAATGGTCAGCATACAGCTGTGCATCTTCAAAATTATATACGTATTTCCTCAAATCCTGAATGTTATACAAATGTTCGACACATAGACGATGCGCTGACCCTAGGTTGAAGCTGCCACTCCAAAAACCACTCTTGCATTTTGCAGAGTAAGGTTTTTTTGAGTGAGTACAATGATCTCTTTGACTTTATATACTTTAAAGATTCCATTGTTTTTTTGTTTTGTTTTTTCTCATCACAAGCAAGAACAAAAGAACAAGGCGGCAGCAAATCCAAGTCACGCAGCACCTGCGCGCATCTCACTCGAGCAACACGCACAGGAAGGGACGACGGCGCTGCAGGGGCAGCTCTGTTTGCGTCTGTGCGTCTATTGTGAGCGAGCGCGTGCGTTCGCCCCGATACGTACGCGCAGCAGGGCAACGTCCAAGGCAAAGAAGCGCACACACACATCAAGCACACGCACAGCGCGTCTGTGCGGCGCTCGCTGTCTCAGTTTTTTGGGTCGCGGCGGCTTCGCTTTTCCTCAAACACGCCAACGGCCGCTGCGTTTTTGCTTGAAGGGAGGAGTTGAAGCAGGTGCAAGTGAGAGAAGGAAGAGGGAGAGAGTGAGAGCTCGATACAAATAAGGTACGCCGACTGTTCATGCGTGCAGCAGAACGTCGAGCATATGGGGATTACAATGGTTTGTTTGTTTGGTATTGTTGTGTGTGGTTTGCTAGATGACAAACCATGCGGCGGCGCAGCCGTCGGTGCTGTACTCTGCCGGCTCGCGCGCGTATTCGCTCGCCTTGCGCTCCGTGCACGAGACCAAGGACCATGTGTGTATTGTTTGTCTTGTGGGCGACGTCCTATGCTTCTTCTCATGTGTTGTATGTGTCTTTATGCGCATTACACTGTTGCAGCTCCTCTTGATTTGCATCAGCCTGCTGGACGCGTTGGATCGGCTGCAGGAGCGGCTCCATTTGCCCACGGCGCTGGTCAGAGACATTAAGCGGCGGCTCGCGAAGCTCGTGGACTGCTCGCGGCCGCTGCCGTGGGCGACACGCGCGCAATGCGAGGCCGTGAGTAACGCGATCGCCGAGAGCGACATGTGGAACGTCGCCAAGCCCGACGAAGTGCAGGGTCTCGTGCACTGGCTGCTCGCAGGTATGCAGGTTGGCATGTATAACACAAGCGAATTTGTATATTGTGCTGACGAAAATTTTGTGTCACCAGTGATGACGTCAGTGAATCAGCTCGTGCGTGTGGGGACACGCAGCGTGTGTCGCGGCATCCTGATCGTGATTATGAGCTTGCCTGGTGTCTCGACGGCGTGTACACTGTTTTTCCGCATTGTACAGTTGGTCGAAGACACGCTCAAATGGGAGGCTGATGCTGACGATCGCGATGGCGCTGTCGTCATGGACGCGATGTCTGGGAATCGCAGACTGCGGTCCTTGTCGTCGTCAGCCAATTACATGGGAGATCCTAGCTGTAAGTATATTTGCGTCCTGCTGGACTCGTCTTGTGCTCTGCCAAGCAACCAAACAAGCGGACTGACATGGCTTGTGATGTTGGGAATCTTGCAGTGACGGCAGTAGTGCTGGAATACCGAGAGAAGGAGTGCATGGTGCCGATGAACATCAACCGGAGGATACAGCGCGTGATGCATTTCCAGATCCCACTGCGCTCGTTTGAAGCGACCGTGCGGCTTCCACCAGAACACCTTGCGGCCAACCAACGCCACCACCAGAACACCAGCACCGACGTGACGACAACGAAAGACTCGGCATCGTACATTTCGTCAGCGTCGCCGCGTTCCATTCCCGTGTCGCCGATCGCGCGCAAGCGTGTACAATTAGCCTTTTCCAACTTCTCGGACGATGTATTATACCAAGCGAGAGATCGACTTCGACAAGAACGCGCAGCGACGTTAACTGGCGAGCGTGGCTTGGCGATCCCGCGCTTCAACGTCCATGATTGCAACGAAGAGATCTATTTATCCTGTGGCAAGCACTGTGCGACAAAGGTACAAGCAGACAGGGTTCATTGGTGTGATTACCTTGAGGAGTCTTAACCGCGTTTCCTTTGTCTGGTTGTGTTTTTCAGGTTGCGTCGGGCATGTATCGAAGCGTGCGAGCGACGGTGTCGATCCCGAGGAATCGGTACATGTATTTTGAAATGACGCTCAAGCAGCAAAAGTCGCCGTTCCGAATGCCGGGTCCTTCGAATCGATTTCTGGAGACGTCAGCGCGAGGGAATGCGTCTGGATTTGGAAATCAGGCTGCAGGAGGCGAGCCAAGCGTTTGCATAGGACTGTCCACACGCAGCATGCCGTTAAATACACTCGTCGGAGCATCAAAGTACTCGGTATGCCACTCTTGCCATCTTTTTCCGCTGCTGATTGCCGTGCGTCACAAAATATTGACTCGTGTTCATGCTGTTCAGATTGGGTTTTACTCCGTGGGCCATGTACTCATTGGCTCCGAGCGGCGCAGTTTTGTTTCAGTGGATCTCGGCTATGGTTATGACGCGACAGTTGGTGTCTTGGTGAAGGTCGTCGACAGAGCCGAGCTGGAACGAGAAGGCCGAATCAGCGCTGATGCTGGGGACGACTCTGCGCTGGTTGGTTGCAGTGCGTATGCGCTTGTTCGATTCAGCGTGGATGGCGTCGCACTGCGTGATGAAGCACACAACGTGATGGTGTTCTCCTTGCCATTTCCTTCCAACAGTGAGCTGTTTCCCACGTTGACGCTGCATTCCCAGGATGTGCAAGTGCTGAGTCGCTTGTCGGCGGCCGACATCGTGACATTGAACGTGAACGATTTTGAGCTCCCAGCTGGCAACACCGCTCCTGAAATCTGGTGTCTCGATGGTCTACAGCTGGGAATCCCTTGTTAGCAGCGGCCTACGGATGCAAGTGCGCTGCATCGTCTTTATGTGATCCGCTGGTCTAGCTGTGTAAAATTACGGAGATAATGTTGAGTTGATAGATAAAACAATATAAAGTGTACTCGAAATCGTTCTTTCACTCACTCACCACTCCGCCCTCGTTGTGCTTCTTTCCCACGACGACGCGGACGATGTGTGTGTGGGTAGCGGCGGGATCGTTCCTCGACAACGTGGAGTATAAAATGAAAGTGTGATTTGCATTTTGGAGGGTTACAGATTGTACTTTCCATATTTGTCGCCGCCGAGACCAACTTGAAGCGTGGTTTCGTCCAATATCCGCTGCAACTCTCGTCGTGCATCCACCACTGACGCCCGGGTAGGGCCTTCGATTGCCTGCATAACGAAAACACACACAAACAAAAGTCAACTCCACCTCGAGCAACTGATTAGAAACAATTAGGTTGGCTGCACGTACCAGATACAGCTTTCTCTCTCCCGGATTTGGCTTCCGACCTGCTGGAACATACGAGCCTCGTGCAATGACGGCTGCACCGGTGAGTTCGGCGACCGAGTCGCTCGCTTCTTTCTGTGTGACTTTCCAACGAGCTTGCTGAGGATAGTCGTTGATCTCGAGCTCTTCTTCAAAGTGGTTTTCGCTCGTGCCAGCAGCTGCATTCGCTTGAGTCTGCTTGTACTGCATATCCAAAATCTGGGCGATTTGCTGCGCCTTCTTAACAGCAGAGAGAGCTTCACTGTCGATTGGCACCTTTGAGTTCGCAGTCGCTGGAGCCGCACTGGTAGCTGCTGAAGCACTACCGGTAGCAGCAGAATCTTTTGGACCAGCGTCATCTGTGTCGTCATCATCCCCAGCACCATCCTGAATATACAAAACAAAAGAAAAGGTGGTTAGTCTCACAGCGAGTGTGGTTGATCGAGGACGCAGATCAAGATGTAGATACCTCCACAAAGATGCCTTGATCAATCTCATATTGACGCTTCTGGAGATCCATCGCGCGCTGAGCTTCGTTTCGTTCATTCTCGTCAAAAGTGTAACCTTTTCCTTTAAACCCACTGCCATGAAAGCGAGCTTCTCCACGCTCAACCTAATAGGCAAACACATTTTACCAATAAGCATCATCGGAACGCAACCATAGGTCAGCAAGCACTGCTCACTCACCTTCCCCTTAAACCCTTTAGCAAGCTGGGACAGCTCTGGCGGCACGGCTTGCTTCGCGGCTTCTAGTGCTTTCACCAAATCCACAGAGTATTCTTCCTCCTGCAAGACCAACAAGCGTTTCGTCAGTCCCACAGTGCATGCAAACACGCCAGAAAAAACACACCCATCAACGTACGTCTGGAGAAATAAATGTGTACGCGGTTCCCTTTCGTCCAGCTCGCCCTGTTCTTCCCACGCGATGCACATAATCTTCCAAGTGGTTTGGGCAATGGTAATTGATGACAAGGACGAGATCCTTGACATCAAGACCACGACCAGCAACTGACGTTGCAACCATCAGAGTCCGAACTTTTCGCTTAAAATCGTCAATTGTGTAATCGCGATCGACTTGATCCTTGCCACCTAAAGCATGTGCAATCAACACACACAGAAACATGCAGTGTCAGAAACAACAGAATGAATAGAATAAAGCATACGTAATGACAGCGCACCGTGAAGCGAGAGTGCAGGATAGCCAGCCTTCATCAGATCTTGGAAAACTTGATCGCATGCTTGCTGCGTGTTCACAAACACGAGAACGTTTCCCTTCTCATACCACAGACCCAAAAGCTGAAGCAGACGCATGAACTTGTCGTTTTCTTCACGGACTTCAACGTACTGGGTGATATCTCCAGACGCAGTGCTTCGTCCACCGACGGTAATCTCCACTGGTTTCTTCAACACTCGGCGAGCCAAAGTCTCAACTGCTCGAGGGAAAGTGGCCGAGAAGAGTAAAGTTTGTCGATCCGCGCGAATATTCATCATGATCTTCGTAATTTGCGGCTCAAACCCCATGTCAAACATTCGATCGGCTTCATCCAGCACAACATACGTCACTCGCTGCAACGAAACCATTTTACCAGCGCTCATTGTCAAAATGTCGATCATGCGTCCAGGAGTACAAATCACAATGTCAGAACCTCTCTTCAAATTTCCAATTTGCTCGGACACCGACGATCCGCCGTAGACTGCTGTCGCTCGCATGCCTAAACCCTTGGCAAACTTTTTCGCTTCCAAGTAAATCTGTTGCACGAGCTCTCGCGCTGGTGCCATGATAAGACCAATCGGACCTTCACCTTCTTGCAAAGGTGGCTGGTACAGGATATGACGAAACATTGGCAACAGGAAGGCCAGTGTTTTACCCGAACCAGTCTTGGCGATGCCAATCACGTCACGACCCGACATAATCGCTGGCAGAGCTTGACGTTGAATCGCAAATGGCTCCGTGTACCCATGTTTTTGGATTAATTGGAGCATCCGCACGCTGAAGCCACACTGAGTCCACTTTCTCAATGGACGCGGACAGTTTTTGCCGCGGATTTTGATCTCATCTTCGTTTCGCATAGCTTCAACTTCCGCCTCAGACATATCTTTGATTTCCTTTGGCACGACATAAAACTTCTTCTGGAAAGGGATGTACTCAATCTGTTGTCAAAGAGGCAAATTGGTGCAACAAACCAAGGTTGGTCAGCATAAGTCACAACAAACGACAACACAAAAATGCAACGTACCTGAGAATGATCCACCGCTTTGATCTCTTTCTTCTTCTGTGCTTCTTGCAGAATTTCGAGAGCCGAGCGCTGGTCAATATTTCCTGCTTCTTCGCCGATAATATCTTCTTCGAAACCTTGGTAAATTCGTCCAGTGTCCACTTTCTTTCCATCTTCCTGTTCCGATGCAGACTTATCAGTCGAGGTACCGTCGTCAGTACGTGGAGCTCCATTGCTGTCACTCGCTTCTTTCTCTCGCTGTTCCTTGATCGCTCGCATAAACTCTTGCAGTTCTCTTTCTTCGCGGGCCTCTTTTTCTTCTGCAGTTTCACTCAGCACATCAGGATCAGACGCCGAGGGCTCATCATCGTTGGCGTCATCCGTCGCAGCTTCGGCATCGATCTGTGGCAGGAAGGTGCCGTAAATGTTGATCTTCGGCTTCGCTTCAATCTCATCCAGTGAGATAACATTCGACGCTGGATTCGCGATCGATTGCTGGATCGCAGCCTCGTCGACCAAGCCAGCCATGTAGGCATCCAGAGGATCCACTTCTTCCACGACCTTTTGGACGCGCTGACGCTGCATTTCTTCCTCTTCTTCTCGTTTCTGACGCTCTTCTGGGGTCTCCTTCTTCTCCTCTTCCTCTAAGCTCCACAGTGTAAGCTGCTTCGGAACCGCATCTTCTTCTGCAAGAAACTTTTGCGTCTCCTCCTCCTTTAGCTTCAATTGCTGCTCTCTCCACAACTTGAGCTTTTCACGGCGCTTCTGCTTCTCGTCCTCGGCGCTTAATGCTGGAGCCCTGCCTGCACCGTTGAGGGACGATTTCCGAAGTGGCGCTTTCAGTCCTGCCTTGAGTTTATCCGTCTTGAGTGCAATGCCACCAAACTTGAACTTTTGAAGTGTTCCTGTAGCAGGAGTACTACCCTTGGAAATCTTGTTGTTAGCTTTTTCGTCGCTAGAGAGCTTCCTCGCGCGACCACGGCTGCGACTTCGACTGCGACGACGCTTGCTGTCGCGGCTTCGACTGCGGCTGCGTGCACCCCGTTTCGTGTCTTTCTCCGGCGACTTGACCGAGCTACTGGCTTGAGTTTTAGCCTTATGATTCGCTGACGAGGCCGCGTTAGCCGACCCTATATCGGCAGCAACTGCAATCGGAGGAACCAAAGCAGGAGCAGCTACAGCAGCAGGTGCTTCTTGGTCCTTGTGATCAACGATAGTGTCCTTCGCAGCGTCAGTAGCACTGCTATCCTTGATCTTTGTCGATTCCAATGCGCTTGCTTTTTTCTTGCGTTCATCCCCAGATCTTGAGTCGGATCTGGATCGCGACGAATGGCGGCGGTGGCGGCTGCTCTTCTTCTTCTCTTTCTTGGAGCTGCTGCGATGTCGACTCGCCGAGCGGGAGCGCGACCGATGGCGCCGATCTTTCTTCGAGCTGCTGCTATAGCGCCGCTCGGACGCATCTCCGCGGCTCGAACGGCGTCCGCCACGGTCTCTCGATCGGGAGCGAGGGGATCGCGACCGCGAACGACGATCCGAGTCGTCACTGGAGACAGAGCGAGAGCGGCGACGGCGGCGCGATTTTTTGCGGTCGTCGCGGGAAGACGACGACGCGTGGTGCTTGCTGCGCGACGCACCGGGACTCGCGCTGCGGCTGCGACTGCGACTGCGGCGGCGCTTGCGGCTGCTGTTCTTCTCGCTCGAGCGCCGCGAGCTTCCCCCCATCTTTCCTTGACACAAGTTTGTATGCGGATGAGTGAATACTGCGCTGAGGTTGCCTGAGTGGTGGAAGCGGCCGTTAAGGACCGTGGATAGTGGCGATAGACTGCTTCTTGAGGCCGATTGAAGGCGACACGCGCACGCGGCAAATGCGCTTCTGCTGCGCCAACTCACTCCTGCAGATAGCAGCACCACACAGAACGCAAAAGGCGAAATGGTCGGATTGAAGGGCGTTATTGCCGCGCTTGCAGCGATCGGATTGGATGAAATCAATAGTTAGCCAGTGATGATAGGCTGGAATTATTGGTAAAGAGAATAAAAAAGGAAGGTTTTGAGTGGGTGAAATTGGAAAAGCAACCACAGTCACTTTTGTGAAAAAGGAAATCAGTGACGTTTGGAAAATTGCTGGAAATGGACGCTTTGGAAAGTGCGAGAAGGGGAAAATGCCGCCAACTTCGCTCATGCCGTTGTTTGTGAGCTTACTGCGTAGGATTGAAGGTGTACATAGTATATTATGGTGATGGGACGTTTGGGTTGCGTGCCAACACAGCTAATTACACAAAATGGGGAGGTTTCTGAGCGAAGGGCACGCCTACCAACAATGTTGGAGTTCTCGATTCGCTTCTGGTAAAATTGTTGCATTGGCTGTTGCTGCTTTTGATGGTCGCAACAACGGCATTTAGTACAGATACTCTTTGCGTTTGCGCTTGGAGAAGATGATGGCGCCAAACATGAGCGAGTCGTAGTGCGGGAAATCGCTCGAGTTCGGGAGATGGCCGATCTCGCCAAACGTGGTCATGCCCATGAGGGACGCACCGCCCGACCAGTCCTTGTAAGCGCCGACCTACGAAATGGATGAGTCATGAGTCACAAAATAAGTATAACAGTTAGCAGATACACTGACATGCAGAGTGAAAGGCGGCAAGAGACCTACCATTTCGGCCATGCTTTTGTGGCCAAGAAGTGCTTGAACGCCCGCAGAGAGGAACATCAAGCACCCGATCGTCTCATGGATGTAGAATTTGTTGCTTTCCACTGCTTGTGTTCCCATCTAAAGCAAAAAAAGCAACGCACAGTGTCAGCGACGGCAAGCACAACGTTTTCACACAACCAATTTCAAGAAGTCAGATTCGTACCTTGTTGATCGCAGTTTTGAGCGATTGCGCCGATGTTTCCATCAGCACGACGTTTGTGCCCGACGCGATGGAGCTCGTCGTGCTCAGCGACCCGTCCTCGTTGATCCCAGTGATGACTGCCGTCATGTTGATGAGCTTCGACCAGTCGCTCGACTGCATGGAGCACAGCGACGACGTCGACGTGACTTCGTGAGGGCGTTCTGTCTCCATCTGGTTCGTGACAAAGTCAATGGTTGTGCCCAGCGGATGCAAATTCCCCAATCGCGGGAACCCGATCGAGGACAAGTCCGATTGCGTCTTGTCCGAAACTACATCCAGCCACTGGAAAAGACACACACACACACATCGAGATACACTTTTTAGATTACCATTCATCGCATCATAGTAGAGAGTTGCCACACAATTCGTACCTCTTGATACACCTCGGCCGCAGGTTTCGAGTCAATTTCGTAGATGGTCTTGTTGGACGCTTTCGTTACCGTGCCCATGCAGTACTCGCTGTTCGTGCCGACGGGACTGTACCCACTGAACCAGCTCACGTATGTCTCGACACTCGGGAAGCAGAGCGCAAACGCGACACCCATCTCAGTCCAGTCCCCACGCCCGTCGCGAACGCTCTTGGTGTAATCGGAGCTGCTGCTGCTACTGATTTGGATCCATGAGACCGAGGATTCACCATCGCGATGCTTCGCTGCGTCTGAGGAGCATCCACCAATGATCGGACAGTGGATCGCTTCTCGAATGCCTTCAATCGCGTGCTCGACAAACAACGGACACGCATACACCGAGATGAACGCTGGTTTCTCGCCCGGGTCAATATCCGCTGAAACACGAGCATACGCGGTCTTCGCCGCAGCGAACGCCTTCTCACGCGCGTCACTTTGCGAATATTTGGCGTGTACGACAGAGTAAATGCCGTGAGGATCATTCACACCCCACAATGTGATCAGTCCTTCGTCGTTGTGGCGGTTCACCGACACCCAAGCGTTTTCATCGCACATGCCACGAGCAATAGTGCCACCAATATACGGGACACCAGGTGCCAACTGACGCAGCAAGTCGACGATGACATCCGCATCAAAACCTGTCGAAAACCCAACGACCACGAAGTGCACGTCCCCACCAAGCTTCGTGAGGAGTTCCTGGAACGCGCCTGTCATAGCCAACACCTCGGTTTTGTTCGTCGCCCATGCAGACGCGGCATGGACATAACTGGAGTTCGGCACCACGAGTTGCTCCGTTGCGCTCGGTCGTGTATCGAACGAGTACAGCAGCCCATCGTTCGACGACAATGACCCGACCACGTAATCTCGACCAGAAGGTAAACGAGCGCTGTCTCGTTGCCCGTTCGGATACCTCTGTTGTTCGTTCGCAATGTTGCGGTTGCTTCCGCCGCTGGTTCTGGTCACCGCCGTACTTCCTCCTCGTGCATTGCTGACATCGGATTGCGATTGGGATCTCCTCGTTCGCACTGTTGGATTGGACTTGCGGGTCTCCTGGTTGCTGTGGCGAGCGGGGACATTGTTGTTGCGTTTGCTGTCTGATGGTCGCTTGCCCATTCGCCGCAATTCCGACAGTCGTTCCTCCTCCTGGTTGTTATTGTACCCTGGCATGCTTTCCTTCTGGGTTCCTCGTCGCTGACCATCACCGTCTTCTTTCTCCTCTTCATCATCTTCGATACTAAGTCGCCGATACTTTCGGGAAAGCTGCCCTTCGAGTTGATTTCGTTGGCCGCGCTCGCGGTCGCCATCGTCGAGGGCACCCGACAGGTCCTGCGAGTGCGACGGACTGAGCATGCGTTGATGGAATGGGTGCTCTGCCAACTGGCCCTGGCTATTGCTGCGCATCCACTCGGTCAGATCCTCCTGATTGTTCAGGTCGCGGCCGCTTTTCGAACGATGGTTGGACACGACACACTTCGTACACACGCGGATACTCGGCTGGTGGCGTGACAGCACTTGCTTCCCGGACTCGTTGTGCGTAAAACTGATGGACGGCACGCGAATCGTGCTGCTGCACTTCCAGCAGATCACTTCGCCACACGTTCGGCAGTGGTGGCGCCGCCGAAACACAGACGAGAATCGCCGCACGCAAATAAAACAAAACTGGCGTTCACTATCCAAGCAACAAACACAAAGTATACAAAGTGAGACTCGCAGAACTGCAGATCGGCCCGTAAAGCATAGAAATGTTCATTTGTGTACTTGTCTTTCACCCAGGCCGACGTCTTCACGACCGAGATTTCTTGGGGCTCCGACGGATTTTCTAAAAGATCGCGAATCCCTTTGGCAAACTGCAACACCATTTCGATCGCGGGGTTACTTCGGAACAGCGTCACCATCGGCGGCGGCCGCTGGAACGCGATCTTGATGCGCACACCGTCGTCCGCATCCCCGCGCCGCTCGAATTTACAGATCAGCGCATCGAACTGGGATCGCTCGAGGTAGTTGCCCTGGATATGTGGCATGCCACCGACTTCGGCCAACGATTCCTGAAATAAATAACACGACACGATCTCACCTGCCTGGGTCTCAATTCCAATGTACTGGTGCACAGTACAATTACAATGTTAGCCAGAAGCAAGAGAGGAAGACGACAGCAATTATAGATACAAAAACATACCTCCAAGACGTAGAAATCGGTCGATTTGCTGGCGAGGGACCCGGATTTGATGGCCCACCACTTGATCGATGCCTGCTTGTACACTTCGCGCGGGTCCTTCGGCGGGTTCGCGTTCGGGTACACGCCCGTGCCATTGAGGTCCTCGAGCACGTCGGCGTCGAGGAACATGTCGCCGAGCACTTTGCGCAGAAAGAGCTTGAACTTCTCCGACGTCTTGAGGTCATAGAGCACCTTGAGCACATGGAGGAACGACACGTTGGCGTTCTCGACGATCGCTTTCCCGGATACAAACTCGGACCAGTCGGTGCTCGGCTTGAAGAGCTCGACGTCGTATTTCGTGTCGTGGAGCTTCCAGAGCACGTTGCTCGAGTCGCTGAGCAGCCCGAGACACGAGCGCGCGCGGTTCTCAGCGTACTTGTGCAGCCGGATCTTGCGCTCGTAGGACAGCGACGGTCCCTGTGCGGGCGTAAAGTAGCCCTCGTCGTGCGAGTTCTCGCTCGAGTCGGCATAGTCGAGCTGGGGCTCCGACGGCTGCAGCATCATCGCGGTCTTCCTATACAGAGACGCTCTCCTTGCTTAACACGCGTTATGTGATGACGACGGGCAGGTCTGAGTGGCTGACGACGATGGCAGGAGCGTCCTCTATTGCGTTGTTGTGTGGTCTGGTGTTTCGTTTTTTCTCACGCGGTGGTTGACGTGGTGGCGATTCTCCGATTCGGAGGAAACCACAGAAAGAAATAACGAGAGAGAGCGGGGAGGCGTGCGACAGAGATGATGCTGATGATGATGGAAGACGGCGCGGTCACTGCGCGATGTGCTGCTGCTGCAAAATGGAAGGAAAAGCAACGGACCTTTATGGAGTTCCGTTAGATTTGGATTAGGCGATGGCCGGCGTCCCATACACAGAGAGAGGCAAAGGAGCGCATACAGAGGCTTGCTTTCCTTCCTTTTTTCCCCACCATGGCGTTCCGTCGCTGTGCCGCGAACTTTACGCGGCTTTCCATTCGAGCCAACATCACCCAACCAAAACTACATACATAGATATGAGCGGATCAATTACAGAAAATGAGATTCAAGCACAGACATCTTAAACTCGATAAAATAAATCCTATGCAGTCTTGAAATCGATTGATCTGTACTTGACAGATGTAAAGCTTGGGATGACAAATTTGGTAAACTGTTCCACTCTGGCGTACTGTCGACGACCCAATAAAATCTTTCACAACCAACCGACAGCAACGGTTTCCGCCATCAACGGACATGGGTTCCCTCTCAGGGCTAGGGTCATTTTTCCTTCTCCCTCCCAGAAATGGGTTCATGGTACACCCACTGGCACCATGTACCTTAATTTACGGTCCACTGAATTGCTCACTTCATACACCATTTTCAGCCAATCAGGAACCAGACAGGAACGGGTGCCATGCAGGTCGAGAGAAAGGACATTCCCGACACAGTCCAAACTGCAACGTGATGATTGGAATGGGGCAAATTACAATGCGCGCTTCCTGTCATTAGAGTTGCAGTGCGACGAAGAAGAGCGAGAATCCGCAGTCTCTCTGTGCGAAAGAAGCGCACTACAATCTCGAAAGGAAGCAGCCGCGCGTTGAGGAAAAAGCGAAACTCATGAGCGGAGTCAGCGCCGACGCGATCACCGAAGATGTGGTGCGTTTGTCTGCACTCTTGGAGGCGACATGATGCTGTCCAGAAAGCGGATATGAGAGCGAGAATGCGGATGTCTGACGCTGTTGTTTTCGCTTGCGCATGCAGATGGAGTATGTGATTGGGTTTCTGTCGCCAGATGACCTCGTCGCTGCCATGTACGTACAAAAAGGCGTAGATTTAGCGTGCGTGCATGATGCTGATTCTGTACATGACGACTGATGCGCTGGTATACTCTCTTTTTATGTACTTAGGCAAGTGAATGCGTATTGGCAGTCGATTGGGCGGAAGGATGTGATTTGGCGAAGGTACATTGTGTCGCGGTGGAAGGTGGAACGCCCCGAGCGGCTCAAGCGCTCGTACGGCACGGACGATTTCTACGAGCTCTACCAGTATCTCGACCGCAATCGGTATCTTCCACGAGGCAAATACACGACCAAGGTATCCACGCTCGTGCGCGAAGAGCTATGTAAGCACGTAGGCTTTATTCGCTAACGAGCGATTGTTTGTTTTGTTTCACTCGCTACAGCAACAAATCATTTGGGGAAAAAGCCGACAGGAAGGCGCCGACGCATGGATCACCGTCGCGCATCGTCCTGATTGCCGCGTGCTCACCCATGGCGCGACTGCGTTCATTCAACTGCGTGTTGTGGTCCAAAATACCCGCGACCAACCGCTAACGATTGATTTGAGCGAAATCCGTGTGCGGATGAAGAACGGCTACATGGGCAAAGTCATGGGAATCGGACCAAGTGCTGCTGTCCGCCACGATACTCTCGCGCCGGCGCTTCTCGCTGTCAATGGACTCGACGTCGCAAACACTGCGGAGACCCGGTCCGTACACTTGAACATGTTTGAGTTTGCAGTCGTGTCCATCAACGTGGAATGCCATGGATGTGAGTTCGAAGCAGAATTTCTGGAAGGGTAGGCATCTTTATTTTGGTTCATAACTCACCCTTATATCCACAGTCTGACGTGAATGTGTATGCTTTTGCTTAATAGATGCAGCGCCTTGTGGCTTCCCATTCGTCGAAACAGTCGATGCGCCGATCTGACGACCTGCCGCTGTGCGTTGATCCCAGACAGCTACCATCGTGGCAACATTCGTGTCCCGATCGTGGATGAATCGGTCATCTGGCGCCACTACACGTCTGTCTCGGGAAGGTTCATGGTGCGTCCTGCCTCAAATGAAAGCGCCGATCCTGTTATCAAATGCACGAGATGAATTCATTGTGATATTTCTTTCTATCTGTCTAGGTGCTGGACTGCCGGAACTCGTCGGAATTTCCCAATGCAAGCAACAGTTTATTTAAGTCCCCGACCAAGTCGATCCGCAAGACGAGCATCTCGTGAGCCCATCCACACCTTCTGTTTATCAACTGCAGCACGTATTATTTGGATATGTCACCTGATTTTTATGGTTGGAGAGAATGTCATGCGAGCGAGATCTGCTAATAGGGATGTTTTTTTCTAGGCTAAACGTTGAATGAAGTCTCACTTGAGCAATTTCCGCCCAACAGTCTTCTTTGGCGAAAAAACAGTCTCAAATCCAATCTTTCCAAGTGTCTTTTCGGGATAGACGTCGCTGTTTTTGCCCCCGTCCGTCACCATTGCTCAAGAATACAGGGAGGCCATGAGCGACGAGAATGAAAAGGAAGCAGTAGCACCAACAGAGACTGTGAAGAAGTCCCAGAAGAGTGAGTGGTGGCAGTGCGCAAATGAGGAATGTCAACTCGACTTATTCATCGACCTCTTTTTGATGTCGCTTTGCAGACCCATGGCTGTCTGTGTATCACAATTCGGTCGCTGGGATCAAAGCGTTTTCCAGGTACTCACTGCTCTCTGAGCCTCAAGTACTGAGTTGAAGACGACAGTTCGATGATATTATCAGCCAGCTAACGTTGTTGCAATTGAGTTACAGTTGCATCAAACTCGTCGATGTGTATGGCGATGGCGACTCCAAGTTGATTGTTGCGGATGCTGACAAGCGGCTGAAAATGTACAAAGGTGACCTTCTTCATACTCGAATTTCATTTTTTTGCGAATGAATACTCATTCACTATTACGCTCGTTGCTTTGTCTTCTGCTCGAGTGAAGGATCGTCACTGTACGGCGAACAAGCGATCCTCGCCGTCCCATCGGCGCTCAGTTACTTCTACTCTGGTATTCAGTCATCTAAGACCTTGCAAACAGTGGAGCATTCAATGTCCTACACTCTATGATTCTGCATGTAGACACAAGCCGGCCGTGAATCTCTGCGTTGGCTGTCGCGTCGGGCTCGTTCATTTACATTTACCGCAACTTTCGCCCCCACTACAAGTTCACCGTCCCTGCGATTGACATCGACGTTGAAGAGCTGAAAGTCTGGGAAGGACTCGCGAAATGCTCGATTGAAATCCCCGCAGCGCTCAATCAGCTCACGTCGATGAGGTATCTTTGATCGAACAAGAAGGTCTTGAAAGAGGCAAAAGACTGAGCCTTGTGTGTTCACGGACGGTGATCATTTAGGGGATTGGGCATTCGCATCTCTGAGCGCTCGCGTGGACTTCTGGCCATTGATGACATTGAGGAGCAGGCAGAATACGTCACAAGATTTATGGACGAGCCACTCGTTGAGCGATCGTGTGTCACCTGCATGACCTCAATCAACAAGAACATGGATGACAAGGATGCAGTCAGTTGGTACGCGCTCGCAACAACTTGTAACTCCAAAGATTCTGGAACTCACCACACAACTGTCGTATTTCTGTAGCCTTATTGTCGCGACGGAGTCAATGATGGTCTACATTCTGGATCCACAGGGGACGTCGATCATCCAGCAGATCAAAGTGCCTGGGATTCCTGTCGAAATTGTCGCGTGCGGGTTGTACGACGTTGAATGCCGTCTGGTTGTCACCACTCGGAACGGTCCAGTGTACACGATCAAAAATGGCGAGCTGTTGAAGACGGTGATTGAGTTAGAGTCGCCACCATGCGGACTCCTTCAGCTGGAGAAGAGCATTGTCATCGCCTGCATGAATCGCAAGTTGACGTCTGACCATCTGAAAGGAGAGAAGAACTGGAGTTTGACGATGACGGACGATATTGTGGCAATCGAATCGTTCAGTTTGCGGAGAACGAAGGATACTCGAGGAGTTTTGGTAGCCCTGCGCAACGGCGAAGTGATTCTGTACAACGAGAAAGTCAAGGTGTGCTCCCTTTCTACAGAATCCTTGGTGACTGGCATGGTTTTCGGGCAATATGGGCGCGAGGAAGCTTCGTTGGTTCTTATTTCCAAGACCGGAGCGCTAACGCTCAAGATTCTCAAGCGAACGGCGAGCCTAGAGGTACAAAGTGGTTTCTCAAATGGATGCTGTGGAGCTGACCCTTGTGCTGACTAAATATGGTTTTGGTAAACGATGTGCAGGCTATCTCTGAAGCTGCGGATAACATGTGCATCTTTGTGTGTGGCAAAGACAGGTGAGCATCCTCTTCTCCTTTCTCTGGAAAACCAACAGACGAAGTCTGACGCGTTTGATATCATCGTGACCATGGGGGCATCAGCTGCATTCCACTTGTATCTGCCGTGGTCAATATGCCACTCAGTGAGCCAGAGTTATAAAACCTCATCCTCTCGTTGCCTACAATGAACCACTGCGAGCCATCAGACAAGACAAAGCTGGCGGAATGGACAGCGAACCATCAGAAGTCCATTCCACCAGCTTTGTCTTTTACAGAGCGGCGCCACAAGGAGTAAAAATGAATGCAAGACTGTATTTGATCCTAGGAACTGTCAGAACTCAGCTGTGCGTTTCCAACGCAATCCGAACCTCCTCGTTGTGCGAGCTTTTGCGCTTTATAGCTTAGCGTATGCGAAGGAAGGTTCAGTTGCGAAGCGGTCGTTGCTGCCTCCCAGAATGTCGTCGTCTCGCATATTTTCAGTAGATCGGCTGGTGTCAACACCCACTTGACGTGAGTGCAAGTGCAGCCATCTGTGGATGCTCTTGAAGCAGCAATGTCAATTTTGCCATGCAAACTGCATGATGCAATTATGCAAAGTTGTGGCTTCAATTATTCGAAAATAGCACACAACCTGCACAAATACTGCACCTGATTTAAATGAGGGTTTCCATCAGTCCAATTTTAGCACCACTAGTACCAGTGTGCTCATATCCCTATTTAAAACCTCGCCATACCGGTACACAAACGATCAATAGATAAAACCGGTTTTGATGCCGGTATCCACTGTTCAGCGAGTGTGCGTGTGAGACAGCATTTGAATATGAGCGTGTTGCGTCCCGAGTCGCTTCAGGTCGTGGCGCAGAGTCTCGGCATCGACGCGCTCAGCGACGCGTGCGTGCGCGAGCTGCTGCCGGAGGTGGAGTTGCGCGTGCGCGAGATCATCCAGGACGCGCTCAAGTTCCGCCGCCACTCCAAGCAGGCGGCGCTCGGCACCCATCACGTCAACCAGGCACTGCAGGCGCGCAACGTCGAGGTATGTGCGTCTCTTTTTTTCTCTATTAATCATGCGCTGTTATGATGCTAATATTGATCATATGTATCACGCATACGTGTGCTACAAATGTAGAGTCTGTATGGGTTTGGCGCGCCGGGGGCCGTCAAGTACCGTCAGTGCGACGAGCAGAAGAGTCTCTACTTTGCCGACGACGAGGAGCTCGAGCTCTCGGAGATCCTGAATGCGCCGCTGCCGCAGATCCCGATGCACCCGGTGGTCAACATCCACTGGCTCGCGGTGGACGGTGTGCAGCCGATGATCCCCGAGAACGAGTCGATCGAGGACGACTCGAGCCGCCGCACGTCCATCAAGGACGACGCGTTTGTGAACCAAGTCGACCGCAAACCGCTCGTCAAGCACGTGCTCACGGAGGAGATGCAGCTCTACTACACGAACATCACGGACGCCGTCAAGAGCGACGACTTTGAGTCCCAGCGCGCCGCGTTCACGAGTCTCGCCAACGACCCGGGCATCCATCAGCTGCTCCCGTACTTTTCGCGCTTTGTCTACGAAGAGGTACACACATTCATACACAAAAGTGTATACAGCGCTGCTCTAGTTGTATGATACTGACCAAGCCTTTATGGTATTGTGGCGTCTGCCTTCCTAGGTCAAGCACAGCAGTCAGGACCTCTCGCTGCTGTTCTCGTTGATGCGCGTCTGCCGCTGCCTTCTCGTCAATCAACATCTGCGTGTAGAATTATATGTGCGTCTCACCTGCACTGTTTGCTTGTGTATGTGGTACTCTTTGTGATGTTATCGTTCGTGGCTCATTCGTCTTTTTTTGCATGTGCGTCCGTTTCCTGTCGCTGTAGCTCCATCAATTACTGCCAGCGATCCTGACGTGTGTCCTCGGCAAGCAGTTGTGTGAAAATCCCGCAGATGACCACTGGGCGTTGCGGAAGTACGCCGCGCATCTGGTCGCCCAGATCTGTGAACGGTACGGCGAGACCTACGAAAACATCCAGCCGCGCGTATCGAAAACGTACCACAAAGCCATCACCGATCCATCATGTCCGTTTACGACCCAGTACGGCGCGCTCTACGGTAAGCATACATGCTGCGCAAGTTCATGCAATGCTCTTCCTTCATGCGTAACTAAACTGCGGGAACTGTGCTGCTGGTCGTGCAGGCATGATGTACCTGGGTCCATTGGTCATGGAGGGTTTGCTGTTCCCAAACCTAGCGCAGTATTACAGCCGTCTGGAACCTGCGTTGTCGTCCTCGAATCCAAACCTTGTCGAACGACTTGAGGCGCAAAATTGCTTGGGCATCCTTGTGGTACGTTTTTGCTCTTGCCTCGATCATAAAGCCAAGGACGAATAGCTGACGCCATATCTTGCATGTTTTTGATATTCGTTCCCCAGCACGCATCTGGCACGTATTTCTCGATGACAAAGACCAAGGAGCGCAAGGCAGCGGCATCGACGTTTTCGTCCCCGGCATTGACGGGCATCGTCGATTTATTATATGACGCGTTCGGAGAAAGTCTGGTCCCATACATTCGCCCCGAATATACTGGTGCCATGCTAGACCTGTGTCTGTGAGCCAGCAGGTGTAAAAGAATCCTCAGCAACAAAGGCGGTGTGTGAGTGAACGAACAACGGAGCAAGTTGCAATGCTACATGCATATTTGACACACTGTTTGCTCGCTCTACTGTGGTTCGTTTTGCAACGAGATTGCTTTCAGTCTCCCAATCTGGATCCCAGCGTGTGCGAATTTGTTTGACGTTTCTACAGGTACAGTGAGAGGCTGGGTGAAGACTACGAATAGAAGATCTTCCTCACCCGACACACCGTTGACGGTAGAGTGGGAATGACTGGCGAACTGGCAGTCGCTGCTGGCGCTTGGGTTGTCGGCGGAGGTGTTGCTGGCGCTTTTGTCGTCGGAGGGGGCGTTGGTGGCGCTGTGGTCACTGGAGCACTTGTGGTGACGACAACGGTGGACACTGCTGGAGGTGAGTATGCCTGACCGAGTACAGTCGCAAGTATCGGATAATCTGCTGCCTTGCTCGCGCGGTCCCAAGTGTAAAAGCCAAAGTATGTCTCCAAGTCGACCTGCATCGTGGTATCGTCTGGTGCTCGGTCGAAAAAACTGAACCAAAAAGCTTCGCCGCCACCTTGAGATGGATTCCATTTGAGGTGCGCGTCGTAAAAGTTGCGCGAGTTGGCAAGATTCGGGATATTGTTCGACGCGTACGCTGGCGCAGCACCACCCGTGGGGTAGCCGACCTCCGTCAAGCGAACTTTGGCAGGGGGATACAAGTTCATCATCTTGTCCCAGACCCCATTCAAGATCGCGGTCGGATATTGGGGGTTGTAATTGCTGTCAAAGAATGGGTAGATGTTGACGCCGATGATGTCGCAATTGTCTGCAAGCGCCGCGATCGCTGCTCGATCTCCAGTGTCAATCCACTCGGTCGCATGTTGCACAGTGCCGATGGGGACGGTCCGCCCTGTTTCCGTGCGGACACGCCTGCGAATCTCGGAGATGCGATCCGAGATGTCTTTGGGTGAGTACGGTCCCGCAGGCCAGACGTTCTCATTGCCGACAAGGATCGCTGCGATCGTGTCGGGGTAGTTTTTGACTGCGGCGACGGCGTCATCGACTTGGTTTTTGTACCACGCTTCGTCGGTCATGAATACTCCCAGGTATAACTTGACTCCGTTCGCAGCCGCGGCAGGGGTGACTGGGATGCCGTAGTAGCTCGCGTAGTACGTGCGCGCGATCGAGAAGAAGTTTTTGATGAGCGCAAAGTCCTTGTACATTGCGTCTCCGAGCATCCCGAGATTCCCTGGTTTACCGTTCATCGGGTACTCGGGGTTATGGAACGGCGAGTAGCACGTTCCCTGTGTGTGTCGATACCACTGCGGCTTCAAACATCCCGTTGGCTGCGTCCCTCATGTATTTGCGATAATCTTCGAGCTCCGGTGGTTTGTTGGAGACTGGATGCAGCGCCGTTGCTGTCCGGATTGACCAGAAACAACCGAGAAGCGCTGCATGAAGAAGCGATGCAAGTTGTCGTCTCATGAAGAAGGTCGGTGTCGAGATATGAAGCGCGTACCTTAATAGTCAATATGTGGGCTTGCACCTGAAGGAAGGAAACGGAAAGTGGGAGCGAAAAAGCCTCATGCACGCGGCGTGGGACTCACAACGAGCGCGCTTCGAAAGGTAACAGCCATGCGAAAATGCATGCGCTTTAGTTTCTCTGATTGCGAGAGGTAACGGCTGGCTGGTGATGCAGAGAAAAGAACATTCTTGGACGAGAGGGCGAATCTTAATAGGACACGACCAGTGGGCTGCATGCCGAAGCAAAAGTGGAGCACAAATTCAGCATGAAGCCCTTGGGTTCAGAGCCGATGCCAGGAAAGGAATGCGGCGAGAAGGTTCTCCAAGTGGCCACGACATTAGGCAACTCCGTTTTTCGCTTTGTAATGGCTCTACAAACGGAATCACCGAGTTTGCTAATGAACGCACGAAAAGAAAACCTGGTTCTGTGGATTCAGTTTGCGAAGTAACTCGCCAGTCCACCATGCATGAAAAACAACAGCTTCCAATGAAAACCATCATGCTATTATGTAAGAAAATTGTTTTCTGCACGAAGTTTCTTTTGCTTAGTTTTACTTCTTGGCGTCCTCTCCTGCAGACACACTTGTGTCAACTTCATGAGCTGCTGCCTCTCGATAACTCTTGTGACTTGTCGACGACTGTCGAGATGGTGATGCGCTTGGACGGATCTGAGGCGCACATCATCTTGATCAATGCTGACTGGAAATCTTCCATGTATTCAAGGTGCTTTGGAAGATCTCCATGTTTCACTCGATAGCGCACAACAGGATCGATGACGATTCACCACTCACTGCTTCAAGGATGCACATCGCGAACGAATCGATATCAGATGTGAAGGTCACTCTGTCTCCACGCAGGAATTCAGATGATCTCCGCTGCAGCGCACCTATTTTCTTCGATTCCATCTTGACTTCAGCGATATTGGGGATACAACTGAGCCCCAAGTCGGTGATCTTGGATTCGCCACTGGCACCAACCAAAATGTTGTCGCACTTGAGATCGTTATGGACGATATTTTGCTCATGCAAATACTTCAAACCGAGCGCAATCCTGGTACAGCTTTTACCATTGCGTTCCGTTATTATTTTCACGTTTGAGGAATGCGTCCAGAGTCCCATTTCTTGCGTATTCACACACACACAAATTACCGCTTTCCAGCATGACATGCTCCAAAAAGCTTGATCGCATGCGGATGATTCAGCTGGTATCGTACACGCAATTCAAGGAAGAACATTTCGCGACGGCACTTGTCACCATCTTCTGCGTATCCCATGAACTTGGTTACCACAGATGTCTCCAACCACGTTGCTTTGTAGACCTCACCGAAGGAACCGACACCGATCGAAATGTCTCGGTTGTACTTGAGTTGATGAATGGAGGTGGACCTGAGTCGAGTCTTGCGCATTCGTATCAAACTCCAACTCCTGTTCAACTTTTCTTCATCAGATCGAAAAATTGTCGCTGCGCCATTCTCTTTTGCTTTTGACCCCACTTGATGTTGCAATACTCGAATCTCTTCTCTGAGCATTGCCACATCCAAGTCCCGAATTGCAATTTGTTGAGTCCAATTGTAATCGGTTTCTTCACGTCCGGTAGAGGGAGCAAGTCGAGTACACTACCGATATCTCTGTGGAATACGTCGCCTCGAAGATGAACAACTTGGCTTGTAGCATGCTGGAATGCTTTTTAACGCTTCGGCTCGAAACAAGTCGCAAGTAAACGCTGCTTTTCGAACAAACCACCTTTAGCTTGGCAAGTTGAAATATAAGCATGATGACCTGATGCATTGTGCTCCGGAGTCCTCCATTGGAATCAAGGGGATCTTCGGTCGCGTTGCTTCGAATCAAGGCGTCAACAACGTTTTTATTTCCATAACGAGCGGCGTAACGCAGCGGGCTCGAGTCGCTGGAATCTGCGACGTCCACGTTGGCAGCGTTCTCAATCAAAACTTCGACAACGCCTGCTTGTCCATTGTGAGCAGCATGATGCAGTGCTGTCGCTCCACAGGAAGAAGCTACGTCAGCGTTGGCGGCATAGTGAAGCAACAAAGTGACGGCTTCTGCATATCCACGTTGATCCGCAAAATGCAAGGGTGCAGCTCCAACTCGATCGCACACGTTCACATCCGCGCCAATTTCCAAAAGGATCCGTACAACGTCCACGTGTCCGTGCTCGGCTGCTGTCATCACAGCGTACAAGTGTCCGCCTTGAGCGTACCCACTGAGACGTTACTGCGACGGAGTACCGCCGACACCTCCTCTGCGTCCCCACTTCGACAAGCCGCATGCACGCCCATTTTCGCCTGCGAACGGAGAGTGCAAGTGCAGCCAACTCACATGAAGAAAATCAGAAACCCAACGGGACAGTGTAACCAGAATGAGTGCAGTACTGATTTAGTAGTGAACACACTCAATCGCACAACAAATTCGTGCCAAGAATCACTCGGCAGTGTGTTTGGTGCAGTGAACCTCCTGCATACGATTTGCGTCATGCCAAGCAAGCGTCGACGAGAAGAACCCACCTCCATAGCCGACACCAATATCCTGTTGATGTGGGCATTCATTTGCCTAGATAGACCATGACAATCCTCACCGGTACTGTGGCAAGTTCGGTGACTGTTGCGTTGCCGTCAGGATACAGTCCGATCCAAATGGCCATTTGCGGACGAATTTCTTCCACAATAACAGAAATGGTGGCTTCATTGTACGGGTTGCCGAGCGCAGGTGATGATGCCACGAGAAGCAACCAGCTGAAGCTCTGCGTTTAGCTCTCTATGGCGAATAATTGATTGAGAGCATGACTCGTTAATAGGAAGACTAGACGAAAGTCGGGATGCATCGAGCGAAGTGGTCGGCACCACAATGACTCGTACATCGCTGAGTGAGTGCAAGCGATAGTAGTGCAGACCACATACTTCAAATGTACACGAGTGACTTCTTTGTGCTTTCAAGCAGCATGCAGGCAAGACAGCTCGACCATTGCTGCTATTACCGTCGCACAACATTCCGAGGTTCGTCTTCTATGTGCGCACGCGGCTGCCACCATGCCCTGCATGAGCAGTGAACTGAGCTCCAAGTGTGGATTGCGCATCAAAGGTCGTTTATCCACACACACGCCATCGCACGAAAAAAAAAAAAGAAAGAAGAAAAATCGAAGAAAAGCAACGACCGTTCCCTCCGTTTGAAGTTGCGCCATGCGGTTTCAACGGCGGGTTTCGTCTTCCTTTCGGGTTTCCACTCCTCTCAGCAACAACAAACCCACCCATATAATGCAGAAAAATCATTGTTCATCTGAATGAAAGTATCCACGGGCAGGTCCTGTTCTTGTCATTGCATCAGACCCACCCGCACAGCGCTTCGAAAAAAATGAGCAGAGATGCATTGACCATCACTCTTTCTGCATCTCCCCCATCAAAACGCAGCCACCTGCTCACTTGGCGGCAGTGTGCGCGAAAGGTTCCTGCATCTGAGCGCATCCTCCGCCCAGTTCTGTTTTCTTCCGCCCTTCTGAGCACGAGAGGCCGCTCTTCTGCTTCGTGCTCAGCGCTCCTTCGGTCGTTCGCCAGTCGGTGGCGGCATTTCGAAACACGCGACGCACTGAGCACCAGCCTTTTCCTTTCATGCACACAAGCTCGAGTCAAAGACATGATCCCAGACACGACCAAGGACATTCTGCGTCATGTGAATAATGAGGACGCCCTATTGTAAGTGCATCCACGTTGCGTTGGCGCTGGTACTGGATGTTGGCGCATTTGTCTGATATCTGCAGTATCTTTCCGTGCAGCACACCGGAACGCAATGCAGAGTTTTTGAAGCCAGTGATGCGCGCCACTCATGGCAAGCGGATCCGCACTGCCCCCGTGCTGCCGTTTCTGGACGATTTCTCGAGTGAAGACGCTCGAAGATCGTTCGAGCTGCACGATATCGAGTTCTCAAAGACCAAGAAGCGCAAACTCTCAGCGAGCTTCTAATTGTGTTCCCGTTCGCATCGCTCAACAAGGATGCGCTGATATTATACATCCTGCACAAGTATTTATCTCAGTCGTCATGCGAGATCACCTCCAGTCGCAACGCCACCGGCTGCCTGCTATGCTGAAGCAAAATGCTTCAATCCATTGGCGCTGCACATGGGAACGTCACACGTTTACAAGAGACGACATGCGACTGGCGACCTCGCCGCTAATGCCTTTTTCCCCAACTGTAAAAGTATCATGTCGGTTTGACCAAAATGAATCAATATAAACCCAAGCAGGGATACAAAGTCCTGCATCCTTTTTGCTCAAAGCTTGACGAGCAAACCAATGCATGCGTACAATCGAAATCGCCAACTTGATTCGAGGAAGATGACATTTTTACATAATAATACGAAATGTAGACTCAATTGGGCTCTACCTGCTGTCTAAACTCATGGACACGTTTGCTTCTCTCTCTATCATCTACACCAAGATGCACGCGCGCGCATACGAGCAAACAGCTTAGTTTTCCATGTCTTCCGCGGCCTCTTCGTCATCCTCAGCGTCCTCGTTGTCCTTGGCGTCAGCCTCCATCTTGTCGATGTCTTCCTGCGTGATGAGTCCGCTCTTCAGGAGCTTGGCCTTTTCAGCGTCGATCACGATTCGCCGGCGCTTGGAGTCCTTCTGCAGCTTCTTCTTGGACGGACGCGGCTTGCGCAGAACCGTGCGCGGACCCTTGGCGAGCGTCGCGACCTTGCGCTGGTTGCGCACCTCGGCGCGCTTCTTCTTGTGGAGCTTGACCTTCTTCTTGTTGTTCGTCTGCACCGACTGTCCGTTGTAGCCCATCGTGTCTGTGTATATGTGCGGCGCTTGCGCTGTGCTTCTACCTGTCTGCCTGTCAATGTGGTTGTTGCGAACGACGGTCTCAATGCTGAACAGAGCTTTTCAAAAAGGCAAACCATTGGTGGCCAATCGGATGGTACAAGGAGTGGTACATGCGTACTTATCAACATTCGAACAAGAAGAGCGAACTTAGTGACTCAGAGGACAAAGTGTCAAAATGGGAATGGCGCTATTTTTTGTCGACAAATAACGGCAGCGCGAAAATGGCAACGAGCACAATGATCAAACGACCACTTTACTCTCTTTCTCAATGAACATGCAATTGAGCTAAACCCACAAGCACAATCTTTACTTCAGCATCACGTTAGCGAACGGAAACCACATCGAACAAAGGCAAACAAAGCGCGATTTCAGCGCTGAAAGCGAGCGCGTTCTGGTCAAAGACAAATGGGATCTGATTATTACTCCATATCATGCAGCAGAACGCGTCCTGTGACACACACAACCACGACAGCAAACACGATCGCACTGCTCACGCGTCAAGGTTTCTCGTTCTTCCGCACACACCATCTCCTTATTCACCTTCACCAGCGCTCTTGTCACCCTGTCTCGTCTAATGGCACGTCTTGTATACTTTTCTCTCTGGTTCTGTGTGCATCTCCGCCTGCGCACGCGCTTACTTCTTGGATCGCTTGCCCGCGCCCTTCTTCGGGATCGACTTGCCTCGTCGCTTCATCTGGTCGAGCTTGCCGAGGCGCTCGGCGTTGAGGATCTCGAAGTTCGGGTCGTCGCCGCCGAGACGCAGCTGGATGGGTTTGTTGAACCACTGCACCACCTTGTCGCCCTTGAGCTGCTTGCTGATCACCTTGTTGCCCGACGCCGTGTGGCGCTGCGGCAGCCGCTGGAAGATCTTGCGTCCCAGATCCGCGAGCACTTGCGTCGACGCCATTGTCACTGCTTGTGGAATCTGGGGTTTCCGTTTGTGCCAAGGTTGGTGCCGTCGCCATTGATTGTGACACAATTTTAACCAATCAGACAACATCACACGCGTCTATTTGAGTGAATACAATCTCGCTGCGTCTATGACATGTAAATTCGTTATTTAAAAAACGATTCAGTTGCGTCTATCTTCATAAATTGTGTAAACAATGAATGGTATATTGCGCAAATAACTGAAGCAGAGCGTCATCGCATCGAAAGCCCTTGTGACGAGGTGACGCATACAAATCCCAGCACATTCACAAGCGAATACGACAAGCAAGAACCACATACAAGACAATCATGTGCCACGGTTGCGTGTGTAAGATCGGCCCGTCGCTGTTGGCGTCGGACCTGTCGTGCCTCAAGGACGAGTCGCTGCGCGTGGTGGCGGCGGGCGCCGACTACCTGCACCTGGACGTCATGGACGGCCACTTCGTGCCCAACATCACGTGGGGAGCACCCGTGATCAAGTCGCTGCGCAAGCACACGCGCGCGTTCTTCGACTGCCACATGATGGTCTCCAAGCCCGAGCAGTGGGTCTCGGACATCGCGGATGCCGGCGGCGACCAGTTCACGTTCCATCTGGAGGCCACGCAGAACCCGCTCGCGCTCATCCAGCAGATCCGCGACGCCAACATGAAGGTCGGCGTCGCCATCAAGCCCGGCACCCCCGTTGAGGCCGTGCTGCCGCTCGTCGACAAGGTCGACATGGTGCTCGTGATGACCGTCGAGCCAGGCTTCGGCGGCCAGAAGTTCATGGTCGACATGATGCCCAAGGTAGCGGCACTGCGCGAGGCGTTCCCGACGCTCGACATTGAAGTCGACGGTGGTCTCGGACCTTCGACGATTGACGCCGCGGCGAAAGCGGGTGCCAACATGATCGTCGCGGGAAGCTCCGTGTTCCAGGCATTGGATCCGGCGCAGGCGATCCTCGAAATGCGCCACAGCGTCGAGAGACATGGTAATGGGAAGACCGAGGACCAGTTGACCAAGTTGTAGCATGGAAATGATACTTCAGAACAATGATCAAAAGGTGAATCATACTGGAAATAGAGAGGAAGAATTGAGAATGCTTACAAGCAGCAGCATTTGAAACAGAACTGTGGCTTGAGAACAACGAGACATAACAAAAACAAAATGCATTCTTATGAATAATTGATGTGTGTGTGTGTGTTTGTGTGACAGCACAACATATGCACGAACGCGCGCGCTCTATTGTTCATCTACCACGGGCTCTATTTACATATCTTCATCGTCATCGTCCTCGACCGCGTTGACGCTGGCGTCCGCGAGGCGCTTGTACTCGCCCTTGGACCACGAACTGAGCATCACCAGCTTGAACTCGGCCATCTTGCGGTCAAAGTGCACAAGCAACTTGCACTGCTCCGGCGTGAGCGTCTGTCCTTCTTTGCAAATCGTGTAGTCCTGGTTCAGCACCACATTGCCCTTCTTCAGGTCCACTGGCAAGCCCAAGGTGCGCAGCGACTCGACCATGGAGCCAATGAACTGCGGCAACGGACCCTGAGGCACTTGCACCGTCTCGGTCGCGACGAAGCCCGAACGCGCGAAATCCTTCTCCGACAGCTTCTTGAAGTACTCCGTGACCTCTTCCTCGCTCTTGTCCGTGAACAAAAGACCCACGTTGCCGTTCAGGTCGCGCGAGATCTTGGACAAGTTGTCCGCGTACTCTTCGGCCTCCGTGCGACCCAACGCCACCTTCATCACCTTGTTCTTGCCCAGGAAGAATCTGTTCGCATCAGTTGCCAATTGCAATCATCAATTTAGTCATCTGCTCAGCTTGCATATAGAGGCTTCCATGAGAATAAGGAATAAGTAAACGCACCTGCTGTCGCGAAAGTCCATGCGCACTTCCTTGAAATGGTTGGTGCGCATGTTGACGAACGAGAACGCGAAGAGCGTGGCATAGTTGTCGACGGCCTCGCGCACGGACTCGACCACCTTCTGCTTGAGATCGGACGTCTTCTTGTCGACCTTGGTCAACGCCTTGGTGCGCTGGCGCTTGCTCTTGGGCATCCTTCTCTCGTTACGCTTGCGTCCGGAAGTGGTCGATGCGCTGCAGCCTTTCACGGCGTCAAGAGCTACGGCCGCCTCCACCAACCAAACAGCGCGTCGTGTCCAAATACACTTTTTCACCAATCATCGCCTCCAAAGATAATCGATCCATCTCTTACTGGATATAAATTTACAACTCGTAAGTTGATTGGTGGAAAGGAGGAAGTTTGGTCGTCCGCCACCAATATTCTGCTGCGGCAAAGGGGGAGAATTGCTCAGCTAAATTCAAGGGAAGCAAGCAAGCAAGCAGCATGGCGTGGGGACTACCGACGCCCGTGGCGGCCGCCAAGGTCACCACCACCACCTCCACCACGACGACGACGACGACGACGACGACGACGACGGTCGTAAATGGCGCCGTGACGACGGCGTCCACGACCTCCACCTTCACGGACAACGCGGACGAGATCGACATCTTCGAGAACGTCGTGCCGGTCGAGAAAGTGCAGATCGAGGGCGTGGCGCTGCTGCAGATCCTCAAGCACTGCCACGAGAGCGCACCAGCGAGCGTCGCGGGATCGCTGCTGGGCCTCGAGAACGACGACGCGCGTGTGCTCGAAGTCACCAACTCATTCCCGTCGCCACCGCGATCGGAGAAGAAGCGCGATGCCGACGAGTACCAGATCGAGATGATGAAGAACCTGCGCGAAGTGGGCATGGACAACAACAAGGTCGGGTGGTACCAGTCGGTGCTCATGGGCACGTTCTGCACGGCGAGCGTGGTCGAGTACCAGTTCCAGTACCAGCAGTCGCTCGGCCCGAACGCCATCTGCCTCGTGTACGACGCCGCCGAGACTGCCAAGGGTGCGCTCAGCATCAAAGCCTTCCGCCTCAAGAAGACCTTTGTCGACGCCTACAAGGCCGGTGTGTTCACCAAGGAAAGGTGGGTGCTGCTAGGCTTGCTTGAAGCCTGGTCAAGAGCAATCGAGTCTCACATGCCTCTGTTTATGTTGTAGCTTTGCGAAGGAGGACATTCGATCGACGACGATCTTTGACGAGCTGCCGATCCAGGTGCACAACTCGGACGTGATCAACTGCTGGCTCCAGGAGCTCGTGGCGTCGAACGAGAGTGTGAGCGCCAACAGCTTTGAACGCCTCGACCTCGCCACGAACGCGTACTTGGAGAACAGTCTCAAGAACATCAGCGTCTGGGCCGACGAGTTGGCGCAGGAGCACTATAAATTCCAGGGGTACGAGCGCGCATTACAGAAGCAGCGCGTCGCGTACCAGCAGTGGCAGAACCGACAGCGCGAGGAGAACAAGCTGCGTCGTGAGAACGACAACGACGACCTCGTGCCGGAGGAGGACCCGAACTTCTTCAAGTCGGTGCACCAGCCTTCGCGCCTCGAGTCACTCCTGATCACGAAGCAGATGAACACGTACTGCGAACACATCAACCGGTACGCGGGGAAGTCGTTCCAGAAGCTGTTCTTGGCCCAGAAGTTCCACAAGGACCAGTAAGGCATGGCACAGAACGAGAGAGGATGGGGACATTGTGGTGCTTAGCTTCGCAATGGTGTGCGAGTCGCTTGCATGCACGCGCGCATCAGCGTGGGGATATGACCTCGGCGCCAGGGAGGCCGTCGTTGGGACTTTTGGACAGGAATTAGCAGGTAGGTAGATTTTTTCGTTTACATTTTGTCACACGGCGCTCGCATGGTCTCTCGTGCTTTCTTCGTGGGTGGGTGCCTTGGAGGTCTAGATGTGTGTGGACCCCGCGCCAATAAAAAAATCGCTGTCTCTAATATTCATTTCTTTGCATTCGCGACTGTGTGTGTGTTTCTGTGAATGTGGCGGTTGCATGTGCTTGTATGGTGGACTAGGTTGGTTACCTCGTCAATGCGAATTTGCTTCCTTTTAATGCTTCTCCGTTTGCTTCTTTGCCGTTGAATTCGCGACTTGCGCTGCGCCGCGGAACAAACACGCAATGGTGAGGTTCACGCATGCATGTTTTGTGTTTCTAGGACACTTTTCATTCTTTCGCGTACCTGTAGACGTTGTACACGTGTGGATTCGCCTTGATCTGCGCAATCTCGTCGTCCATCTGGGTCGCACGTTTCACGAGCCGTTCCTTTACCGAGAGCATGCGTTCCGGGACAAATTGGATCGTCAGCGCCTGCACGAAAGCACGCCACGTGTCCGTTTCATCCAAAAGATCCGAGCGATGCACGATCTCCATGGTAGACGCTGCAGTGGAACTTGGTCGGAGCAGTCTCCGATAGCGATCACCCAGACTTGGATCGTTGTCGGGGGTGAGTACGCTCGTGTCGCCATCGCGGATGAACTCGAAAAGCGCACACAACTGGTTCATTGAATGCATTGCTGTGGACTTTGATGCCGCTGTTCTGGTGGTGGTACTAGGTGATGCTACTGACCCGTCAGCTGCATCTTTGCAGTGCAAATCCAGACGCGAGAGCACCCATTTGACTCGATGCAGGAGCAATTGATCGTCTTCGTGCAGTTTTCCAGAGCTCTTGGTACCAGGTGAAGCAGCATTGTGGACATCCAACTCGGTCTCGTCCACGTCGATCTTGTCCAAAAGCTCCTTGCGTTTGCACGCATGCAACTCGAGCACGACCTTCAAGTCATTTGAAAGCAGCGGGTTGTCATTGTACATTTTCTCAATGCGTTTGACGGTACCTGGGTGGATATTGCGCATAGCTTCGAGCATTCCCTGCACTCTGACAATGTTTTGCTCGGCATTGTGAAGCCCGAAGCGAATGACCTGGGTCGAGTCGTGGACTTGCGCGAGTTCGAGTTGCTTCTCTTCCAGTTTGGTCTCCAATTGCGCGATCGACGCATGCAGCGCCGCGATATTCTCCTGGTACAGACGTGCGTTCGCCTCGAGCCCCAGACACATGCGTTTCTGGTCCTCGAGACTTCGTAACAAGTGCAACTTCGAGTGCACACCCTCGACGTTCCCAAAGAGCACTTGGTGTTTCCAGAGTCGGAAGAAATTGTACTTGATGTGACGTCGCTGCCGACGCTCGTACGCGACGCAGATCGTCTCTTTGGTGATCCGATGCGCGCGCTTCTGCGACGCATACACGTACCAGCACCGGAATGGGGTCTGGAAAATGCGTCTCGAGTACGCGCGCCACTCTTCGATCACATTGTCCCGCAATGCGTGCTGGTACTGAGCTCGCACGTGCCACTTGTGCATCAAACGCACCAGGTTTTCCTTGGTGTTGTCCTCAAAGAGCTTGCGCACACGGCGAATCCGTTGCCCGTAGGTGGCCCAGGCACGCAGGTGCTTGAGTAGATTCGTTCGCCGATAATGCGCATCGGTCTTGCGAAGATTGTGGTGCTTGTCAAAGCGATGCAGCGTGCGGCGCTCCGTCACACCCGCGATTGCTTTGTCGACCTGCGCCGCGCGAAACATTGGCAGCCATTCGCACCAGATCTTGACAATGCAAGCTTTTCGGTCGTGCGCGATGGTACGAGTCCATTTCAGCTTCATTGGTGCGTACTTGAGCGTATACAGCAACTGGAAGTACATGCGCAGCATATGAGACGAGTGCTTACTGCGAATGACGCGGATGTTTTCCTTGAGAAATTCCTCGTGCACCATCTCGGTCGTGATCAACTCGAAGCGCTCGAGTGCTTCAAGTCGTTGTCGCGCCTCGGCGTGGCGTTTCTTGGAGTCAGTGGCAACATTTTTTCGACTCCGTGACCCCAACCCCATCAATTTCCACGCGAGGAACACGCCTTTGATCAGATTGCGCTGCAGCAATTGGAATCGGCGCTCAGTTTCCTCAAGGCGACGCATACGCAGCGGCAGATTCATCAGCACCACATCACGGATCTCGGCGAGGACTCCACGCAGCAGTGCATCCGTGCGCTCGTCCTGCATCGCTGCGATTTGCCGGTTGATGAACTCTTCTCGTGCCGAGAATCGTTCGAGGTACACGAGGAATTGCGAGCATTTCCGCGTACGCCATGCTGCGAGAGCGCGCTGAAATCTGTCAAATCGACGTCGCACGACGAACGAGCGGCACATCGTTGCGATCTTGGTGGCCGCGAGTTGCCGTTGCTTGTCGCCAGATGCGACTTCATAGAACACGCGATCGAGACGACGCACGGTCGAGCGGATCCCGCGCACGGCATGGGTCATGCGCGCACCTGCTGTCGGGTTTACAGCTCCAGCGTTCGCGTTCTTCTTACTGGCACTGCTGTGGGCTTTGTAGATTTCGACCATGGACTCCTGGAGGTATTGGTCAATGGCTTGCTGGTGAACCGATGCTTCACCTTCGCGCGTAGCTTCTCGTGACTTGCTGGGAGCTGCGCCAGCAACCGTCGAAGCAGCAGCACTTTGTCGAGTGGCAAGCGAGCGCATACGCTTGTCGAGCACCGCCATTTCGCCAGCAATTTGAGTCATACACTCCATAGACGCTGCACCTGCTGCCACAGCTGAAGATGATCTTCGTTCATCGCCACCTCTGGCTGGATCTGGACCAGCAGCGAGTGGGATTTGGTCAGGAGCTGTGATACCGGTAGAAACCCCCCTTTCGGCGTGTACCAGATGCGGTCAACGTCGCTGGACATACACGCGCAAAATGAGTCAATGCTGGAAATCGAGAGTCAGGTATTAGAACAAGATGGATGTTCGCGTTTGCTGACTCGTTGAGAATGCTGTTGTAGTGCTCTGGCGTCTGGATGGAGCAGCCGTCGTCGGGTACTGGCTGCTAGTGCTTCGCTGGGTACTACCACCAGCGCGCGTCGATGAAGGCGCGTCACTTTCATCCTGCGTTGCGGTGCGGCCATTCACGATCCGATGCAGAAGCACTTCTTCCAGTGACTTTGTATGCGGAGGCAGTCGACTCGCCTTCCGCACCATTTTCGCGTGAGCCTCTTGCTTTTCCTATTGCCGCGAGCAGAGGGGAAAACTATCTAATCTCTGTGTGAGTTTTTTCTTGAGGAGACGCACACGCGGCTGGTGGCGACACACAAGAGATGAACCGTCAACCACCCGCGTATTCATCTGCATCCAAAAGGGCTGCCTCATCTCGCTTTGACAGGCACACTCGAGTAGTAAAGTTCAGCAATGAATGTGTGAAGCATCGTCGCTGAAGCCAAGTTTGTCATCGCGCGTCAGTCTCGTTACATCGCCTCCACCAGAGCATTATCGCCAGGCGTTCAGGTCGTGAGCTCTTCGAGGTGTGTGCTGTCCTGACATATGGCTACATTTTTCGGTATCGGTTCTTACCATATGGTTAAGAACCGCCACCTCTGACACCTTGTCGCACACAGCAAAATGCATCATTCTCCACAACTCAGCCTGTTCCACTCCTCTCATTAATGTCACCAACGCCACCTGCGCCTCGAGCTGGCAGCAGCGCCATCAAGGACAAGGATGCGCGTCGCGAGGAGATCCGCGCGTCGCTGGCGCGGTTCGGCTTCCAGACGCTGCGCAGTCTCCAGGGTCCTGCGCTGCGCTCGGTGCTCAAGAAGCAAGACACGCTCGTGCTCATGCCCACGGGAGGCGGCAAGTCGCTCTGCTACCAGCTACCGGCGCTGCTGCTTCCGGGGCTCGTCGTCGTCGTGAGTCCGCTGCTGGCGTTGATGATTGACCAAGTGGAGGCACTGCGGCGCAAGCGCATCGGTGTCGAGATGCTTTCGTCATTGGTGACAACGGCCGAGAAACTGCAGATCCACCAGACTCTGATGCGCCAATGTCGAAGCAGTGATGATGCACACAGCTCGCAATTCCACGAAAGGATCGAGCTGCTTTACATCACTCCCGAGTCGCTCGCCACCGTTGCCATCCAGCGACTGCTGGCGAATCTAAGTCACTACGACGGGATCTCGCTGTTTGCGATTGATGAAGCGCACTGCATCAGCACGTGGGGCCACGATTTTCGCCCAACGTACCGTCAATTGGGGGATCTGCGAACCCAATTTCCGACAATCCCAATCATCGCGCTCACGGCGACAGCGACGCAGCGCGTTCGTGACGATATCCAGACCCAACTGCGACTGCATCCAGAAAGCACGAATGTGCTCATGGCGGATTTCAATCGACCCAACATCTCGTACGCGGTGATCGACAAGGACGCGCTGCACAATCCAGTCGATGCGCTCCACAAGTATATTCAGACGTACTTTAACGACGCAACGGGGATCATCTACTTCCACAAACGCAGCGACACAGAAGCGCTCGCACTTGAACTGCGTCACCGCAATCCGAGCCTCAAAATCGCAGCTTTTCACGCAAAACTACCCAAGAGTGAGCGAACTCAAGTGCTGCACGCATGGCTAGAAGGGAGCGTCCGCGTGATTTGTGCGACGATCGCATTCGGCATGGGCATCGACCACCCACACGTCCGCTTTATCGTGCACTGGAACGCTCCGAAGACCCTGGAGGGATTTTACCAGGAATCTGGACGCGCTGGAAGAGATGGAGCGCCGAGCCAGAGCGTGCTGCTGTACTCGCACGAAGACTATCACCTCTTCCGGTATCTGATCGATCAGACTGCTAAAGCTAGCAACGCGAAGGACAAAAAATTGAGTCAGCTGGAAGCACAGCGGAACCACCAGCAGGCGCTAAAACTACTCAACACGGTTCATTCGTTTGCGACAACCAACGAATGTCGCCGGGTAGCACTCTTGCGGTACTTTGGGCAAACTATTGAAGCTGCTGCATGCAACCAGAGCTGCGATGCGTGCGATTCGTTGCTCAAGTTTTTCAGTTTTCAACGACAGTTGACCGTGGAGGAGCGCTCACGCTTGAAGTTGCTGTCTTCGTCTGCATCGACTACGGGTCGAGAGTCTCTTGGAGCGAAAGCCAATTGTGACATTGCAGACGGCCGTAGCGAACACAGTCGTGGGGCTGGCGGCGGCGATAGCGGCAACAATATTATCGAGATTAGCGATGATGAGGCTGAAGCCATGCCAGTCATTCAACCGATCCACTGTCGAAGTCGAAAGCGGCGACAACGAACGGATGCCACTCTCATAGACACTGAGGTGAATCAAGTCGTCGTTCTTATTAGTGAGAGCGAGGGCTCGGATGGTGAGACGAAGCCTAGTGCTCGACGTTCTACACATGCTGCCATTCAAGAAGTATGCATATTATCTGACAGCAGCGACGACGACAACACTCAGTGATTGACTTTTGAGACATAAGACAGCCAATGCTGCCGTTCACAGGTAGACGATCCAATTTTGACCGTCATCAATGTTTGCAATAGAAATTGCTTTGCGAATGGATGCAACAGACCAGCAGACGGGAGTGGTTCTTCAGGGAAAGTGAGCACTTGCCATCTTCCGCAACAACTCGCTTTTTGTTCGACGCGCTGAGGATTTGAGTCAAATGCAACAAATTTCGTGCGTTAACAGAGCAGCAGAACGGTCCACTCACTTACACACACTGCGCGAGGATCGTTGGAGACATTGATGTTGCTGTTTGTTAACGCGCGTCGTATAGTACATGACGATCTCTCCCATTTCTGGCTCCTCGCGAATGAATTCTAGAGATAATCCATCTCCACTGTCCAGAAGAAAGCAGCGCGTGATCTGTGTGAAATCGACAGAAGAATCAAATCCAACGCAGAAAGAGCATGGCAATTGCAGAAGAAGGAAAAACAAACCATGTGCTGAAGTGCAGTTGTCGGAAGTTGTAAAGATCAATTTCCAGAGGTAAAACGGATCCGTGGAAGAAATGTGAAATGCAATTGCGCTCAAGACACTTTCCAGCCTTCAAACATGACTGCGTAACTGCAAAGAAGCACCGCCAGGGGACGACGAATCCTTTCGCTTCTCTCTCTCTCTCTCTCTTCCGTCTTTCGCTCACTCATGGTCAGCTCCAGTGCAAAGTACCGACCCAGATGCGCAATATCCCCATTTGCCGCCGAACAGCGCGCACTTCTACTGCGTGCAGCATCCTTTGCACCTGCTTACTTGCCTTCCAGCTCTCAAAGGTGCTGAGTACCATTCTCTGGCTCCGTGGCTTTCGAGGCAGGAGTTAGAGCCGCCGCTCATCACGATTTCTGCGCTCAATCTCACCAGCGTGCCGCTTAATGCAAGCGCGGTCATTGCGCAGCCGGATGCGCGGTCGCTGTAAGTAGCATGTTGTTGTGGACTGCTTGTACGCGCCATTTGTGATACGCTAACCTGGGCTTCTGCCTGACTGGCTACGTATGTGAATGGACGGCAGGTACCTCGCGAATCTCGATTTTGCTGTCGTGTTCTCTGGGTCTTTAGCCACATTCGAGAACATCATGTCGTTGTGCGTGAGAATGTTTTGGACTTGTCATGCGATAGATTGCGACAATGGTGCCGACAGAATGCCTTTTCGATTGCTAAAATTCTCTGCGGGTGTTTGTGTGCTGTGGTGGTTGTGCAGCACATGCACGAATTGCCAGCTTCAGGAGGTGCCCCATGCGATTTATGAGCTTCGCGCGCTGAAGGAATGGTACGAAGCTTGCTGAAAATTGTACTGTGACTTACGCATGGTCTCAAAGTGCAGCATAATATCGCATTGCTGTTTTCTCAAAAATGAACAGCAGACTGCGGAACAATCTACTCCAGACTCTCCCCGTTCAGTCTGAGGATTCACAAATCGAGCTCTTGTGGGTACTTTGCTACGCGTTTTGTGCATAGCTCTTTGAAATGACTAACTTTGGTGGGTGGTCTTGGAAAACGGCGTAGGGATTTAGCGGAGAATCGGTTCGTCAGGATACCAGAGCAGGTGTGGAAGATGCCACGGCTGCAAACTCTCGATCTGTCGCGAAATCTGGTTACGTCCTGCTCGAATCCATTGGTAGACGGAGGTTTAAACGCGAGCCTGACGACTCTGTGAGTGACAATTCAACTGTTTCATTTTGAAAGCTTGCGATCGGTGGTTAAATGCGATGTTGGCTGACACTACGTCTACTTTTCTCTAGAATCCTAGACGAAAATCCCATTGTCGAGTTGAGGTGCAGTTTCCTGAATCTTCAGTCAATGTAAGTTGTGACTTCGATGCTGAGCATGAAGAAAAGAAACATTATCACCAAGCAATATTTTCTTTACTGTCGTAGATCGCTGCAGAACATTCCGAGTCTCCGAAGCATCCCTGACTTTGTGCTCAGCCTCAGCACATTGGAGAAAGTGGTTCTCAGCGGCAACCCGCAGATCCAGCTTCAAATTCAAAACCAAGTCAGTCTGAGCATCAAGGAGCTGTACGTCGAAACAACTCAGCGTTTAGGCGTGTTTGGTTGCCCACAGTCTCACCGATCACGGATTGCCTACTGTGTCTCGCTCTTCAGGCATTTGTCGTCTTGCGCTCTCACAAAAGCTCCCGTTCAGCTCATCGAGGTCATGCCGGAATTGCGCGTGTTTAATTTATCAAGAAACCAAATCACAACACTGGAGCCAACATCCGCATCTGTTGCCTCGAAAGTGCAAGTCTTGTAAGTATTGGAAGCACTGTTTCCCTTTTCGATTAGGACCTTGGGCTAGCGCTAATTTATGTTGAAATGGCTTTTCCCCTTTAGAGATTTGACCGAAAATCAACTCAAAAACATGTCGGTGATCGTGGAGTTTGCCTCCGCTTCACCGATGCTGACGGAGTTACAGCTTGCATCTAACAACTTCACGACGTGTAACTTTTCGAGCCCACAGTCACCCCTCGAGAAATTGTAAGTGCGCAGTACTTTACCTCATACAGCTTCGCTCCATTTTGTTCTTTGAATCTGACACAATTGACTTGCTTGTTTTAGAAATCTTTCGACAAATATGCTTGAAGATTGTGAACTCCCTCTTCCAAAGCTTCGTATCTTGTAAGCTGTCCTGCGTATTGATTCACGGCATAAAGCGGTGCTATTTGGCTCGGGAAGAACAACTCACTTGGATGCATGTTATATAGAGACCTACGAGGAAACATGCTTCGAGCCGTACCAAATTCGACGTTTTCTCTCCTGAACCTCCGTGAGCTGTAAGAAGTCACCCCACTCAAAATGGCTGAGCCACGGAGAATCATGCTTCAAGCTGTTCGGTTCTCACCCTGCCTGTTTTGTGCATTTCCATGTCAATAGGTATCTCACTGGCAATCCAATCGACCCGTGGGAACTATCGGAGGACGAGTTTTTCTTCTTGGGGAACCTCTCGCAATTTACAATCCAGCAGAGCGCGTTCGCGTCGTGCCCTACCGATTCACAGCAAACTCTACACAACTACCGCGTCTGTCTCAAAGATTCATCAACGACGCCAACAGTAGCTCCAAGTGTCGCCAGCGTGGCACCGAACTCGACCACTGTTGGAAGCATGACACCATCGTCAGATAGGAACCAGCTTTTTTACATTTTTGCGAGTTTCATTGTCGCACTCGTCATCTGCGGGGTCGTCTATCGAGTGGTGAAAAAGAAGCGATCAACAGCGAATCGATTGTCGTTTTCCCCCAAATCGATTGCGTGTTTAGGATCTCCGACGGGACTGAGCGTGCTCGACAGTGGCACGCATGTCCACGAAGGTTTCTCAGCGTCCTCGTACCTGGCCGCGAACGAAGCGAGCCTGAGTCTAAATACTGAGAGCCACGGCAGACAAAGCGTGAGCCTGCTCAGCCGGTCTGTGTTCACGAGTAGTTTCCGACTCCCCGGCGGTGAGGATATCTCGGTCGATGACGAACTCGCAGCGTGGCGCGTCGACTATGATAGTGTTCAGCTCGAGCTATGCTTGTCCGTGAGTACCTTTGTCGAAGTCTGGGAGGCGACATATCGTCTGGATCGGGTCGCCGTGAAAAAACTGAAACCAAGCACGCGACTGTTTTACCACAAGCACGCAGATATGGTCGACCCGGTCGTGGTGGGCAAGTTCCTCATGGAGATCAAAGTCTTGTCTCGACTCGACCACCCTCGCATCATCGCGTTCTATGGGATCGCATGGAAAAGCGAGTCGACGATTCTGTGTGTGATGGAGTACATGCCACAGCAGGATCTGCATACGTTCCTGAGAACACAGCGCGCTCTGGAGCGACAAAGCGATGCGCTGTTCACGAGCCACGCGTGGACGGCCGACAAGTTCCACATCGCATTCGACGTGCTGGACGCACTGACGTACATCCACTCGCTCGACCCGATGCTCGTGCACTGTGACCTCAAGTCTCGAAATGTGCTCTTGGACGACTCCCTCCACGCCAAGTTGGGTGACTTTGGGATCTCCAAGTACCTAGTTCATGATGAGCATCAGCATGGAGCTGCTCGTCATGGCGCCACTAGTGGTGGACACAACGACGACGACCACCTTCGTCAACGCGAAGATGGCGTGATGGATGAAGTGCGGCATCTGTTGTCCCAGACGACGGGATCCATTCGCTGGATCGCACCAGAAGTGCTCCTGGCGTTCACGCAGTACTCGGAGGCCGTGGATATTTATGCGTTTGGAGTCCTGCTGTCGGAACTCGATACGCTTCAGTTGCCGTACGAAGACGAACGGAATCCGAAGGATGGGAGGCCACTGAGTGACGCCAGAATACGCAAGTGCGTCGCGAAGGGAGACTTGCAGCCGCGGTTCTCGCCCCATTGTCCGCCCGAGGTGCTGGAAATCGGACTCAGATGTCTGTCGTATCGCCCGAGTGACCGTCCGAGCAGCCTGGAGCTCGCCTACTGTCTTCGGAAAGCCGCCGCGGCAGTACTGAGCAAACGTTCACGGGAGGTCTTCAACGTACGATCCAGCACGGACTTCCCGAGCGGCGAGTCCACCGAAATCGATTGGTCGCGACAAACGATTGAGCTCAAGCCCGATGATCACCGAAGGTGACACTCAAGCGTTTGTTATTTCAACTGCTAAATTGAGTGTGTTGCCAAGCATATGTACATGCCTACGAAATTGAGCAACTTCTCAAAAAGTCTCAGGTAATCTGCAATGATCGCACAGCTCTTCTCTCTCTTGTATATATCACTGCCCACTCTCCGTCACGCTGTAAACCATTTCGCGCATGCTTCGATGTGATTTGCTTAACGAATTTCCGCTTGCTCATCCAATCAATACGTCCGCCAGCAAAATCGGAAAGGAAAACGTACAATGTATTTTGTTCAAGCTTATGTTTTTGCAGAATGGAAAGACGAGTTCATAGATTTCTTGTTTTCCACTCGCTGATGATCAAAATTGTTTTGCAATGCGATGGCTATTCACATTCACGCATTCATTGCTTCACAAAGATTGCTTTTCGTCACGACCTGTGACTTGCGCGATGGCTGTCATTCCCGATGATGACACGCGTATCCGTCAGTGCGAACAATTAGTTGACGATACCCGAGACAACGCCAGTCACGACGCGCTTGCTACCGACACCGCTCTTGAGGTAGCACGCAGGCGAGCCCGGGTTGTCGTTCACGTGAGTGTACGCCTTGCAGCCAGCAGTCTGCGAGCACTTGGCACAGCACGCCTCGGGTTCTAGACCGTACACGGTCGCGATGTCGTCGCCATAGAAGTCCATGTTCGTGAATTGCTGGGAACACTTGGCAGGTGCTGGCATGCACTGGTAGAACGCAGGGTTCCACGGCTGGCAGTACGCACCCGATGGGCAGCACGTGGCGCCTTGGCTGTTACCACAGGAACCGTAGAGCGGTGTCGAACACTCGGGCTTTGGGTTGATGACTTCAGCCGAGACAGCGCCAACGACCTTGCGTTTCGCTCCGATGCCCTTTTTCAGGTAGCATGCAGAGCGACCGTCGCTGTTGTAGTTCACGAACGTGTACGCCTTGCAGCCCGCCGTGTCGGCACACTTGGCGCAACACTCGCCTGGCAAGATGCCGTACACTGTGCTCAGGTCGTCGCCGTAGAAGTCGACGCCAACTTGCTGCACACCACACTGCTGAGGCGCTGGACGACATTGGTAGTACGTTGGGTTCCAAGGCTGGCAGTATTCGCCCGAAAGACAGCACGTGGCACCCTCACGGTCGCTGCCACAGTAGCCACCGGACGAGGCGCAGGTTGGAGGAGCAGGTGCTGGAGCTGGAGTAGGAGCTGGAGTAGGAGCTGGTGCGACGACAACTGCAGAGACGGCGCCGACCGCAGTGCGTCTTTCACCGGTGCCCTTTTTCAAGTAGCAAGCCGTTCTTCCGTCACTGTTGTAGTTCACAAACGTGTACGCCTTGCAGCCCGAAGTCGCAATACACTTGTCACAACATTGTTCCGGAAGAAGGCCGTACACTGTGGACAGGTCGTCCCCGTAGAAATCGACACCAACCTCTTGCTTGCCACACTTGGCAGCGATTGGTCGGCACTGGTAGTACGTTGGGTTCCACGGCTGGCAGTAATCACCAGCAGAGGCGCAACATTTGGCACCTTCAGCGTTACTACCACAGTAGCCGCCAGATGGAGCGCACAACGCTGGAGCTGGGGATGGAGAAGGTGTCGGTGTTGGCGTGAGCGAAGGAGTTGGCGCTGGAGTAGGTGCAGGCGTTGGCGCTGTAGTAGGAGTTGGCGTAGGAGCAAGAGTTGGGGATGGTGTAGGTGCTGGAGTAGGCACAGGCGTTGGGGATGGTGTAGGTGCTGGAGTAGGCACAGGCGTTGGGGCTGAAGTAGGAGCAAGTGTTGGTGCTGGTGTTGGTGCTGGAGTTGGTGCTGATGTTGGAGCTGGAGTCGGTGCTGGCGTAGGAGCTGGCGTAGGAGCTGGCGTAGGGGCTGGGGTTGGTGCTGGGGTTGGAGCTGGGGTTGGTGCAGGAGTAGGAGCAGGTGTTGGAGAAGGAGTAGGAGCTGGAGTAGGAACCGGCGTTGGAGCAGGTGTCACTGGAGCAGGTGTTGATGCGTCCGGGTTCGGCACGCACACACCATTCACCCACAAACATTTACCTGGCCACGTAGTCAAGCAAGATGACTCCTTGAGGAAGATCTTACACACATTGACCGTTGGAGCTGGAGTGGCAGTTGGAGCTGGAGTCGGCGCTGGGGTTGGTGCGTCTGTCGGAGCAGGCGTTGGCGCTGGCGTAGGAGCTGGGGTAGGAGCTGGGGTAGGAGCTGGCGTAGGTGCTGGTGTTGGTGCTGGCGTAGGTGCTGGCGTAGGTGCTGGGGTTGGTGCTGGGTTGTTCCGGAAGGATCATGTTTTGGAGAAGAGTAGAGCTGGAGTAGAAAACCTCGTGGCGCAGGTGTCACTGGCAGGCGTTAGGTGCGTCCGGGTTCGCACGCACACACCATTGTCACCCACCAACATTTACCTGGACACGTAGTCAAGCAAGATTACTCCTTGAGAAGATCTTACACACATTGCCGTTGGATGCTGTAGTGTCAGTTGGAAGCTGGAGTATGCGCTGGGGTTGGTGCGTCTGTCGGAGCAGGCGTTTGGTGCGGCGTAGGAGAGCTTGGGTAGGAGCTGGCGTAGGCTGGCGTAGGTGCTGTGTTGGTGCGTGTGTTGGTGCTGGGGTTTGGTGCTGGGGTTGGTGCTGGGGTTGTTGCAGGAGTGGGGTGGGGTTTGGCTGGGTTGGTGCTGGGGTTGGTGCTGGGGTTGGTGCAGGAGTAGGAGCAGGAGTAGGAGCTGGAGTAGGAACCGGCGTTGGAGCAGGTGTCACTGGAGCAGGTGTTGGTGCGTCCGGGTTCGGCACGCACACACCATTCACCCACAAACATTTACCTGGCCACGTAGTCAAGCAAGATGACTCCTTGAGGAAGATCTTACACACATTGACCGTTGGAGCTGGAGTGGCAGTTGGAGCTGGAGTCGGCGCTGGGGTTGGTGCGTCTGTCGGAGCAGGCGTTGGTGCTGGCGTAGGAGCTGGGGTAGGAGCTGGCGTAGGAGCTGGTGTTGGTGCTGGGGTTGGAGCAGGCGTTGGTGCTGTTGTTGAAGGAGCTGGTGTTGGTGCGCCGGTTGAAGAAGCCAATACACAAGCTCCATTCACCCACGCACAGGTGCCTGGCCAAACACTCAAGCATCGGGCTTCCGTGGTAAAAATACGACAAGCGTTGACCGTTGGCGCAGGAGTTGTTGGTGCAGGAGATGGAGCGACTGTCGATGGCACAGGAGTTCCGGAGTACCCAGGGATCCATGGACCATCAGGGATGGGAGCCGTAGGATCAAACACTGCGTTGTCTGGAATGACACCCTTGTTCTTCCAGTCCCAGAGCACCGAGCGAATATCCGTTCCACCATTCAGACAGCGGTCACTGAACCCACAGAAGTGGAGCGCCACAACGAGGTTGTCCGAGTCAGCAATAACAGGCGAACCCGACGAGCCGCCCTGGGTATCGGCATCGTAGCTGACAGTGTACTTACCGCAGTCACTTCCTTTGCCAACGTTGTCCACGCGAGCGAAGTCACCACTGTCGACGTACTCGGCAATGCGCTTGGCCCAGTGCTGAGGGTGGCCTGGAATGTAGATGGCTTCATTCTGCACAGGACCCGAGGTACGAATCTGCAAGTAGCCATACTGCGAGAGATCCACGGTCGTCTTGAGTTTCACGAGCGCGTAGTCGAGCGTCTCGTCAACAGCAATCAGCTCAGCGCTAGTGGCGACGATCGTACCGCGGCACGCACCCCATGATTTGCACTCATCACTGCAGCTAGCGCCTTCGGCGTCAAACTCGAAGTCCGTGTGGGTTGCACGCGCGTCGTTGAAAATACAGTGGTGGTTCGTCACCAGGTAGCCGCCGGTACCGATGAGGAAACCCGTGCACCCTTCACCACCATCAATAAGCAGTCGAGCGACCGCGCGCGACTTGGTGTACGCAAGGGGGAGGACGGTGTCGTCCTTGTAGCACTTCGCTGGTCGGCTCTGGTCGCCCAGGCCGCACACTTTAGATGCCGACGCGTCCGTCGAACTGCGCGTGATCTTGTCGACCGTGTACCCGAACGCTCCGATGGCATTTCCGGAGCCAGGCACGTACTCGACCACAGCTTGGTTGCCTGGGATGCGCGACGAGTAGAAGCCGCCATCGAGCCCGGTGTCACCACGGCCGAGACCCGTGTACTCGTACGAGGTCGAGCCTGCGACGTCACGGACGACGACCTTGTCGCCCTCAGCCAAGTTGAACGAACCAAAGTGCACGGTCATGAACGTCCCGCTGGACGCCGAGATGAAGTTCTGCGTCGCGACGCGCGACGTCGTGTTCACGGCGAGCGTGACGAGTTCGGTGTCCGCGACGACCAGCGGCGCGCGCGGACTGCTCGCATGCACACCCGCGGCTGCGAGCGCGAGCAGCGCGGTACCGCTCTTGAGGATCGTAAGTATCGAGGGCATTCAGCACAACTCGATGGTTCTTCGGAGACAAGCTTCTCTGTCCTTGCAGGGAGAAAATCGTGAAGTGAGGGAGCTCCTCGTTCCTTGAGCTCACTGACTGATCGGGTCTCACTCTGGACCCGCTCTCTCGTCTGCTGGGTACCCCGGACGAGGGAGGAGCTCATCCCAGGGTGTGCAGGGACAAAGCGCGGTCGCCACGCCGTTCTTTCGCCATCACGCTGCTGCTGCTTGCCTTCCTCGTGATCAAAGAGGTCACAACGAATCGAGAGTTGGTTTAAAGCTCTTGCACCACCAGCTGTTTCTCAGAACAAGATGGTATTATCATTGTTGTCATACAATGTCAGCGTCTAAATAGTTTGATGCTTTGGAAAATATACCTTGTTTTGGAATGTATGGGGAATGTTTGGACCTTGCTTTGGTGGGATCAGACGAGCCGAATGTGAGGTGCTGCTGTTGGTGACTGCTTCTCATCCGGCAGACGGTGTGAGAAATTAATGCGAGAGTAAACTGACAGGATCCACGAAACCCCACGCACGCTCTGCGGCGCTCGTTTGGGCGAAAGCCGACGGTACATGGGACTGGCATTGACTTCCAGTCCCCTCTTACGCACCGCTCTCTTGCGACGGAGTTGTGTGTGAGGCTTCTTTTTTTCTTCTGGGGACCAAGAGAATACGCTGAGGAGACTGCATTCAGCACTCAAAAAAAGGGGATAAAATGACTGCCAGCTTCCCTTTACCTACGGGAAACTTGACTGGACATTAAGATGGGCTCACTTGTATACCTGGGTTCGCTTGCGAGAAACTTGAAGCTCCTTTTGAAGCACATGCAACCAAAGTTGAGCCTCCTCTTATCTGAGAGTTCTTTCTCAAGGAGCCTGGGGAACGGCGGCAAGTATCCATGTGAAGCTGTGTAGGCTCAAGACGGGAATTCGCAAACGAAAAGAGAGAGAGTGAGAGGAAAAAAAGAACGCGTCGCCGCTCGGCGACACCTGCTTGCTGGCCCGTTTCTCGCCACTCAAATCAGAGATGGGAAAATGAAATCTCGTGCATAGAAGAGTCGTCTTCTCATCTTTGTCGATCTTGTTTCGTGTGTGTGCGCTGCAGAATTCAAGCGCAAACATGATGTCTCCGATGATTTAACTTTATTATGCGCGTTGGCGCCGACAAAAGGAGCAAAGAGAAATCCGCCGAGTATTCTGTCTCATACAAAAAGGGGGTCAAAGTGGCCCGAACTCGGAACAATACGAGTGGGTTTCTTCAACTGTGGTCCACCATTGTGGGCTTGGGTCAAGAACTGCAGCATCGTTGCAATATCGGGGAACAGTAGTCCATGGGTATCCAAGTGCAACCATTCTATCGAGGTGTTCAGTCCTCAGGGGGAGTCGCATTTGCAGCTCCATGGTTGCAAGACTTGACTTTGGACGCAGGACCTGGCGAGTCAAAAGAATGAGGGAAAGAAGCCAAGCTGCGGTTATCCCCCTGCTGTCGAAGTTTCTCCCAGTTTTGATTATGGACCAGACCTCGTATACCGCACGCATGCCAGGTCTGATCGGACAGTTTTCACATCACTCGGCCATGACAGTACATGGATCCTACCTGATCACGGCTTGACCGAAAAGATCTCATGGATCCGCTTTCATCAACACTTTGGCACCGTACTGTATGCTTGTCATTTTATGCTGCAACGAGACATCACCGCCGCATCAATTGGTGTTGTGTTCTGACAGATCCTCACACGCAGTTTCGTGGTGCTGAAGACGAACACAGAATTCCGCGACGGACGCACCAACAGCTGGCGATCTTTTGCTGAAACGATTGCTAAGATGCAGTCGGGGTTGAGGAACTCACGCGAGGAGGCTGAAGAAAGCGATGGAACGTAAAATGGCGGAGCAAAGCACGCAACTATGACGGGATTCTGTAACTGAACAATGCTCGGGCAAGCTGATTGTTCTTAATACTCTGTCAAGAAAGTTACTTTAATCCTAGTTGGAATACGTATATGTGAATATGCACAATGCGCAGTTAGGCAGCGCTTTTAGTATTTAGTAGATCACGGGCTTGGAGACAGGTTTAAGCGTCTTGGTGGGCTTTGGCGCCTTGGTTGGTTTTGGGGTCTTGCTGGGCTTTGGAGTTTTCGTTGGCTTGGGAGCTTTTGTTGGAGCCTCCGAGGTCGGGTTGCTCGGGACTGGAGTTGGACTGAGCGTTGGTGCTTGAGTTGGTACTGCGCTTGGAGTCGAAGTTGAAGCAGTAGTCGGCTCTGGCGTAGCTTCTAAGGTGGGGGTTGGCATAGCCGATGAGGTAGGCTCTGGGGTTGGCTCTGGTGTTGGAGCTTGAGTCGGCTCTGGTGTTGGAGCTTGAGTCGGCTCTGGTGTTGGAGCTGGTGTTGGAGCTGGTGTTGGAGCTGGTGTTGGCTCGGGTGTTGGAGCTGGTGTTGGCTCGGGTGTTGGAGCTGGTGTTGGAGCTGGGGTGGGTGCTTGAGTCGGCGCTACAGTGATTGGTGTCGCTGCTCCTGGGTTGGAAATGCATTGCCCATCTTGCCAAATGCACACTTTGCCTGGAAGAGTCTTCTCGCATGTTGTTTGCTGACGGAAAACTTTGCAAACCGATGCTGTTGGTGCTGGCGTAGGTGCTGGTGTTGGCGCCTTCGTGAACCCAGGAAGCCAAGGACCAACTGGAACTTCCATCTTTGGGTCGGTCAACGCATCATCTGGAAGAGCAATATTCTTATTAGTCTTCAGGTCCCAGAGCAAAGTGCGGATGTCAATGCCTCCATTTTCACAAACTACGTCGAGACCGCCACAGTTGTGCAGTGCCACGACGTGGTTATCAGACGCGGCAATCACCGGTGAACCAGAAGAGCCACCCTGGGTGTCAGCAGTGTAGCCCAAGCTGTACTCTCCACATGTGATGGAGACGCCGACCTTGTTCACGCGAGTAACATTTCCAGCACCATCAGCGGCAGCGATACGTTTCGCCCACCCGTTTGGATGTTGCGGTACGTAGATTTGCTCATCCTGGACTGCTCCCGAGACGCGAAGCTGCAAGTGTCCGTAGATGGAGAGGTCAGCGGTCGTATTGAGTTTCAGAAGCGCGTAGTCAAGCCCTGCGTCGACGACAACGAGCTCGGCCGAAGTCGCAGCAATTTTTCCAGCACACCCTCCCCAGAGCTGGCACTCGACACTGCAATCATCACTTTCAGCAGCAAACTCGTAATCGGTATTCACCGCCTGGTCGTTCGAGCTGATACAGTGATGATTCGTCAGCAAGTGGCCCTCACTGCCAACGAGCCAACCGGTGCATGCCTGCCTGCCGTCAGTCATTAGCCGTGCAACTGCTTGCGACTTTTGGTACGCTTGAGGGACGCTAGCGTCATTGATGTAGCATTTCGCTGGTCGAGTGTCGTCAGTGCCGCACACAGTCGAGGAAGACGCTGAAGTGGAGCTTCGTGTGATCTTGTCGATCGTGAACCCAAAGTCTCCAATCACATTCTTGTCCGTACTTGGCTGGAACTCCACAATCGCTTGGTCGCCTTGAATGCGCGACGAGAAGAAACCGCCACGAGTGCCGAGCTCTCCTCGCCCCAGTCCCGTGTACTCAAACGCATTTCGTCCTTCGACATCGCGGACGACGACTTTGTCGCCTTCAACCAGGTTAAACTCGGCAAAGTGCACAGTCAGAAAGGTCGCGCCAGCCACTGAGATCAAATCCTGGGTCGCGACGCGCGCTGTCGCGTTTACAACGAGCGAATACGCTTGTTCATCTGCGATGATCGCTGGTGTCCGCTTTGCGTTGGCAGCAGTCGCAGACGTCGCGGCTGCAACCAGCGCGATGCATTTCAGGAGCGACAAGATCGAAGTCATCGTCGCGGTGCCAAAAGGGTGTTGACGGAACCAACGAAAATGCCGAAATGGAAGCAAGTCGACGGTACTGGCCTCGAGAGTAGGCTTTGAATCCTTCGACAGCAGCAATCGCATGCACCCGTTCTGCAACGCCGTTGAAAGCCGACTGACATATTTGCGCAATGTCGGCAAAACGAGCTTGTGGCTGAGTGACTTCGTGGTGAATCCAGCATCCTTTTTGACAAAACACGTCATTAATATCAAACTGCAAACAGTAATCAGATTCTAACTCGCCTCCTATTGACACAAATGCATGTTTCATGTCGTGCTTTCACGTGGACCATCTGAGTTGGCACGAGTGATGAGCACGCAGAAGTCAGTTCACTGTCCTTTCTTTGCACTGATTCAAAGATCTCCTCCTTGACAGGCTTCGTGATGGGGACGGATCCATCTGGAAAACGTGTGGTGATGGGCGAAGGACCAATTTCTGATTACAAAAGCGACAGCTGGCGTGACTGCCTTGTGCTGAAACGCTGTACAGAGCCGCTCGAGGATCTGCTGTGTATGTCGGATCTCAAGGTGTCACGAATGTCGCACCCGAGCGTCCAAATGTGCGGACAGGTTTGTGCGAATGTGATCATCTCGATGCGCACGCTCTGTGAAAATTCGTCGAGAAATGAATTGAGCTCTTTTGGTATGGAAAACGGATTCAAGTTGCAGACGAAAAACCAGGATGGCGATGAATTCCACTGAAAAACACCTACTGACGTGCTGAGTATGCATGCAAAATGCTTGCTACAGTTCTTTACCGCTCTCTCATCAATACTTCAGAGCGTCAAATGCTTCCATCATACAAACCCCGAAAACTCCCCCACTTTCAACCGTTGTCATCGTATCAGCTCTTGAGAACCAGCTTGCTAGACCGAACACTCGGATTGACATCTTCGGCATTCTTTTTGAGATCGCCGCAACGAGCTTTGTGTATGATTCGTAAATCTGCATGTACACGAATCCGAGATTTGAGACTCGGTGCATGAGTCGGTCCATCTACTCGGACGTAACACGCAAAATGTCATAGCAAGGTGAGCTCTTGTATGTGTCATCTACTCCCAGCAAGCCAATTCTCCACCGTGTCATGTGGAGACATCCAAAGGTTTCACCTGAATTTGAGACTGTCGTTCTGATTCTACCCCGATTGTGTGATGGTGAATGCCTCCTTCATGAGGCAAACGGTGCGAGTCAGATTTGGAGGAAAAGCATTCGGATATGAAATGATCGGCGTGAATTTGAGAACGTGCTCGTTTGCAAATGCCAGAGCAGAGTCTTCTCTGTGTCACTTCATTCGCGAATCTTCCCTCAAGAGATCGCAGCCATGTCGATCTCGATTCTCCTCAAGTGCATCGCGGCGCTCGCGCTCGCCTCGGCTGGCGTAGCTCAGGCTGCTAAGCCCACGCCGCTCTCGATTGCCGACTCGCATACCTACTCGCTTGTCGTGAACGCGACGTCGCGGACACCAACAACGAACACGATCGAAGCCCAAGGCGCGACCTTCATGACTGTCCACTTTGCCTCGTTCAACCTCGCAGCAGGGGACAAGGTCGTCGTACGCGATGTGGAAGGCTTCACCAAGTACGAGTACACGGGTCTGGGTCGCGCGAACCTCGGCAACTCGACCTCTGGGTTTTACTCGTCGATGATTCCGGGTGATCAAGTGATTGTCGAATTCCAACCGAGCTCTGAGAGCGTCACTGGTGCCTACGGCTTCAACATTGACAAGATCACACGCAGCTCCAACACGGGGTCGGCATCGACTATCTGTGGCACGGATCAGAGTCGGCCTGCAAAATGCTACGTCAATGACACGGCTCTGTCAAGCGCGTACGGAAAAGCGCAGGCGGCGGCCCGATTGTTCATCGTCGGAGGCACACCATGTTCGGGATGGCTGGTCGGAAGCCAAGGCCACTTGCTCACGAACGCGCACTGCATCAGCACGGCCGAACAGGCATCCCAAACGGATTACGAGCTTGGCGCTGAGAGCAGCTCGTGTGAAGAGGAATGCCAACTGCGAGGCGGTTGCAAGGGCACCATCGTGGCTACTTCGGCACAATTGGTCGCAGTGGACACGAACATCGACTACGCTCTCGTGAAGCTCGACACGACGGCAGATCTCTCCGGCTACGGCTATTTGACCATGCGAGTGTCGGGACCGGTCCAGAACGAGCAAATTTACATCCCTCAGCATCCATCCGGCTGGGCGAAGCGCATCGCTGCTGTTGACGACGACGGCAACGTGACGGTAGCCAACAAAGTCGGCCAGCCTCTCGGTTGCGGTACCTTTCACGTTGGGTATACGGCCGATACCCAAGGCGGGTCGTCGGGGTCGCCGGTACTGGCTGCCTCGGACAACAACGTCATTGCACTTCACGCTTGTGGAGGTCTTACAGAAGTTTGTGAGAACAGTGGCATCGACATCCGCACGGTCATCTGGGACCTCAAGAACAAGGGAATTACGTTGCCAGACGATGCGCTCACGGACCCAACCGCCACAATCCCACCTGGCACCTGGACCCCAGATTTCTCAGCGACTCCAGCTCCCACGGCGGCACCGACACCAGCCGTGCCTTCGACGCTCTGCCGAGTCTTTCGCCAAGCTTCGACTTGTGCGATCTCAGGAACCGTGTGTGCGTGGGTGAATGGCGCGTGCATCCCAAACCCAGTTACTACGACTCCAACGCCGTCGCCAACGCCAAATGCAGGCCAAGAGTAAGGCAAGAGGGAGGAAAACTTTCTCTCTGTGGCCATCCAAAAATACTGAACATAATATAAAAGGCAAGAACTGCAGTTGCAACCATGGCAGAGTACGCTCCTTTTGACGTTCAGCGCCGAAAGTTGTGAAGGTCGGCGATGCTGGTCTAGTGGAGAACTTCATTAATGACAAAACAGTTGGAGCTGAATATGAACATATATTGAGGTGCATCATTTTGGCACTTCTCCGTCAACACCGGACCCAAATTATACCCTCAAAAGAATACTCCATACTCGAGAGACTGGATTTAGGGTACAGTTTGGGTCAGATTTCATTTTGAGTACAAGATTGCTGGATTTTGTAGACCCAAGCTAAGACCAGGTCGAAAGCTGGGATTTTAGGGTGTCTTGGTTATCTGGTCGACGCAGCATCTTTGTAAACTGGCCACACATATCCCCACCAAAAAAATAGAATCCAGTGAACGCTTTCGAGTCAGCGAGCACGCACCTGCCATTGTCGCGAGCCGCAGCCACATTTTATGCTGTCATCTGTGGAATTCAGAGCATTCTATCTGCAGTAGCAAGTGGACTCACACGAGCTCCCTCATTCACTGACTGGTAGCGTGACAACGGTGGTGCATGGGACGTTGTTGGCATCATCGCGTGGTACGATTCGTACATATCATCGCTGGTCACTTGCAGTTGGACCAAACATCTACGAGCCCGACTATGAAACAACGCGGTACCAAAAGAAAATGCCAAACACGTTACGCACCTGCTTGCTTCAAGCGTTCCCATTGCACAAACTCACCGCATCATGTGGAGTCTTTCACGGTTTCACCTCGATTTGAGACTGCTATCTGATTCTGCCCGATGACGCGATCGAAGATTGACAACAGTGATAGGCTCTAGTATGTACGCTTCAAGCATTCCCAACATGTAACCGCTACATCGCGTCGTGTGGGGAATTTCCGAGCCAAACTTGCAGCAGAGATTGTTGTTTTCTCCGATGGCGTGATGGTGAATGCATGTCTCCTTGATGGGGCAAACGGTGCGAGTCAGACTTCGCACGTGGATACGAAATCAAAGTTGATTTCAGGACTCTTGGGTCTTCCACAAGCAAAAGCTTTCTCATTGTTGCTTCATTCGCGAATCTTCCCTCAAGAGATCGCAGCCATGCCGTCGATCTCGATTCTCCTCAAGTGCATCGCGGCGCTCGCGCTCGCCTCGGCTGGCGTAGCTCAGGCTGCTAAGCCCACGCCGCTCTCGATTGCCGACTCGCATACCTACTCGCTTGTCGTGAACGCGACGTCGCGGACACCAACAACGAACACGATCGAAGCCCAAGGCGCGACCTTCATGACTGTCCACTTTGCCTCGTTCAACCTCGCAGCAGGGGACAAGGTCGTCGTGCGCGATGTGGAAGGCTTCACCAAGTACGAGTACACGGGTCTGGGTCGCGCGAACCTCGGCAACTCGACCTCTGGGTTTTACTCGTCGATGATTCCGGGTGATCAAGTGATTGTCGAATTCCAACCGAGCTCTGAGAGCGTCACTGGTGCCTACGGCTTCAACATTGACAAGATCACACGCAGCTCCAACACGGGGTCGGCATCGACTATCTGTGGCACGGATCAGAGTCGGCCTGCAAAATGCTACGTCAATGACACGGCTCTGTCAAGCGCGTACGGAAAAGCGCAGGCGGCGGCCCGATTGTTCATCGTCGGAGGCAACCGTGTTCGGGATGGCTGGTCGGAAGCCAAGGCCACTTGCTCACGAACGCGCACTGCATCAGCACGGCCGAACAGGCATCCCAAACGGATTACGAGCTTGGCGCTGAGAGCAGCTCGTGTGAAGAGGAATGCCAACTGCGAGGCGGTTGCAAGGGCACCATCGTGGCTACTTCGGCACAATTGGTCGCAGTGGACACGAACATCGACTACGCTCTCGTGAAGCTCGACACGACGGCAGATCTCTCCGGCTACGGCTATTTGACCATGCGAGTGTCGGGACCGGTCCAGAACGAGCAAATTTACATCCCTCAGCATCCATCCGGCTGGGCGAAGCGCATCGCTGCTGTTGACGACGACGGCAACGTGACGGTAGCCAACAAAGTCGGCCAGCCTCTCGGTTGCGGTACCTTTCACGTTGGGTATACGGCCGATACCCAAGGCGGGTCGTCGGGGTCGCCGGTACTGGCTGCCTCGGACAACAACGTCATTGCACTTCACGCTTGTGGAGGTCTTACAGAAGTTTGTGAGAACAGTGGCATCGACATCCGCACGGTCATCTGGGACCTCAAGAACAAGGGAATTACGTTGCCAGACGATGCGCTCACGGACCCAACCGCCACAATCCCACCTGGCACCTGGACCCCAGATTTCTCAGCGACTCCAGCTCCCACGGCGGCACCGACACCAGCCGTGCCTTCGACGCTCTGCCGAGTCTTTCGCCAAGCTTCGACTTGTGCGATCTCAGGAACCGTGTGTGCGTGGGTGAATGGCGCGTGCATCCCAAACCCAGTTACTACGACTCCAACGCCGTCGCCAACGCCAAATGCAGGCCAAGAGTAAGGCAAGAGGGAGGAAAACTTTCTCTCTGTGGCCATCCAAAAATACTGAACATAATATAAAAGGCAAGAACTGCAGTTGCAACCATGGCAGAGTACGCTCCTTTTGACGTTCAGCGCCGAAAGTTGTGAAGGTCGGCGATGCTGGTCTAGTGGAGAACTTCATTAATGACAAAACAGTTGGAGCTGAATATGAACATATATTGAGGTGCATCATTTTGGCACTTCTCCGTCAACACCGGACCCAAATTATACCCTCAAAAGAATACTCCATACTCGAGAGACTGGATTTAGGGTACAGTTTGGGTCAGATTTCATTTTGAGTACAAGATTGCTGGATTTTGTAGACCCAAGCTAAGACCAGGTCGAAAGCTGGGATTTTAGGGTGTCTTGGTTATCTGGTCGACGCAGCATCTTTGTAAACTGGCCACACATATCCCCACCAAAAAAATAGAATCCAGTGAACGCTTTCGAGTCAGCGAGCACGCACCTGCCATTGTCGCGAGCCGCAGCCACATTTTATGCTGTCATCTGTGGAATTCAGAGCATTCTATCTGCAGTAGCAAGTGGACTCACACGAGCTCCCTCATTCACTGACTGGTAGCGTGACAACGGTGGTGCATGGGACGTTGTTGGCATCATCGCGTGGTACGATTCGTACATATCATCGCTGGTCACTTGCAGTTGGACCAAACATCTACGAGCCCGACTATGAAACAACGCGGTACCAAAAGAAAATGCCAAACACGTTACGCACCTGCTTGCTTCAAGCGTTCCCATTGCACAAACTCACCGCATCATGTGGAGTCTTTCACGGTTTCACCTCGATTTGAGACTGCTATCTGATTCTGCCCGATGACGCGATCGAAGATTGACAACAGTGATAGGCTCTAGTATGTACGCTTCAAGCATTCCCAACATGTAACCGCTACATCGCGTCGTGTGGGGAATTTCCGAGCCAAACTTGCAGCAGAGATTGTTGTTTTCTCCGATGGCGTGATGGTGAATGCATGTCTCCTTGATGGGGCAAACGGTGCGAGTCAGACTTCGCACGTGGATACGAAATCAAAGTTGATTTCAGGACTCTTGGGTCTTCCACAAGCAAAAGCTTTCTCATTGTTGCTTCATTCGCGAATCTTCCCTCAAGAGATCGCAGCCATGCCGTCGATCTCGATTCTCCTCAAGTGCATCGCGGCGCTCGCGCTCGCCTCGGCTGGCGTAGCTCAGGCTGCTAAGCCCACGCCGCTCTCGATTGCCGACTCGCATACCTACTCGCTTGTCGTGAACGCGACGTCGCGGACACCAACAACGAACACGATCGAAGCCCAAGGCGCGACCTTCATGACTGTCCACTTTGCCTCGTTCAACCTCGCAGCAGGGGACAAGGTCGTCGTGCGCGATGTGGAAGGCTTCACCAAGTACGAGTACACGGGTCTGGGTCGCGCGAACCTCGGCAACTCGACCTCTGGGTTTTACTCGTCGATGATTCCGGGTGATCAAGTGATTGTCGAATTCCAACCGAGCTCTGAGAGCGTCACTGGTGCCTACGGCTTCAACATTGACAAGATCACACGCAGCTCCAACACGGGGTCGGCATCGACTATCTGTGGCACGGATCAGAGTCGGCCTGCAAAATGCTACGTCAATGACACGGCTCTGTCAAGCGCGTACGGAAAAGCGCAGGCGGCGGCCCGATTGTTCATCGTCGGAGGCACACCATGTTCGGGATGGCTGGTCGGAAGCCAAGGCCACTTGCTCACGAACGCGCACTGCATCAGCACGGCCGAACAGGCATCCCAAACGGATTACGAGCTTGGCGCTGAGAGCAGCTCGTGTGAAGAGGAATGCCAACTGCGAGGCGGTTGCAAGGGCACCATCGTGGCTACTTCGGCACAATTGGTCGCAGTGGACACGAACATCGACTACGCTCTCGTGAAGCTCGACACGACGGCAGATCTCTCCGGCTACGGCTATTTGACCATGCGAGTGTCGGGACCGGTCCAGAACGAGCAAATTTACATCCCTCAGCATCCATCCGGCTGGGCGAAGCGCATCGCTGCTGTTGACGACGACGGCAACGTGACGGTAGCCAACAAAGTCGGCCAGCCTCTCGGTTGCGGTACCTTTCACGTTGGGTATACGGCCGATACCCAAGGCGGGTCGTCGGGGTCGCCGGTACTGGCTGCCTCGGACAACAACGTCATTGCACTTCACGCTTGTGGAGGTCTTACAGAAGTTTGTGAGAACAGTGGCATCGACATCCGCACGGTCATCTGGGACCTCAAGAACAAGGGAATTACGTTGCCAGACGATGCGCTCACGGACCCAACCGCCACAATCCCACCTGGCACCTGGACCCCAGATTTCTCAGCGACTCCAGCTCCCACGGCGGCACCGACACCAGCCGTGCCTTCGACGCTCTGCCGAGTCTTTCGCCAAGCTTCGACTTGTGCGATCTCAGGAACCGTGTGTGCGTGGGTGAATGGCGCGTGCATCCCAAACCCAGTTACTACGACTCCAACGCCGTCGCCAGACGCGTCCCACGAATAAGTCGGTAAATGAGAGGGACATCTTTGACTGAAACTTGATCCGCTGAATATCAGGTTAGCCAGAACACTCCGAAATCGGGTAACGGGAAACACGAAAGCACCTTAGTTGAGAGAGTTGAACTTTGGTCCGCATTGTATAATCGTGAGCAAGCAATACAAAAGCACTTATTGTTCTGTCACTGCAAACAATCGGACAGATTCGTCGTCACTGGCTGTGAGCAGCCCCAATGGTGCGGCATTCGGGGTCGCGCCTGGCACAAACGCCATGTCGAGCACCATATCTGTGTGGCCCGCCAGGATCTTGATCTGTTGGCCGCTTCGTGCGTCCCACACGTAGATCAGCCCCTCCACTGTGCATGAGTACACGATCGGCAGCGTCGGGTGCCACATGAGCTTGATCACACCAGCCGGGTGCTGGCACACGTGACGGCACTACGGACCGCGTAGTTGTAGAGACAAGGACAAATGCATCAATTAAATCACACAGTCTAGAAAATGGACAACGGATGCAATTTGTAGGGTACCTGGTAGGTCGAGAGATCCCAAATGCGCACGAATCCGCCCAGACAACCCGTTGCGGCCCATTGCATTGTGTTGCAAAAGCCAGCACTGTAAGCAGGTAGCAGAAAGTAACAAGAAAGTGTAACAGTGTCAGGACACTTGTCGATTAGCAGGGACTGCAGTAAGAAGATTGACATCGTACCATTCGACCGAGTTTTCCGTCGCTTGGTCCTGGAATTGCTCCTGCACGGTGCCGGCAGTAGCTTCATTGCGATCGTGCGACAAGGTGGCGAGAACCCGCTTCGCCTGGATTTGGATCAGCTTCGCCGAACCATCTTGCGAGCCCGAGATCATCAGAGGTTGCTATATATTCACGCCAGATACATCCATTTGTGAGCGCACGAATAGTCGTTTGAGTCACGTTTCGATTGCGGCAAGGTGCATACCGATGGGTGGCAAACCAGGTTCGTGACTGGACCTTCATGGAAATCATGTCTGTCAATAAAAAGCAAAGTTAGACGATAGCGAGGTCACGAAAAGGAACTTGCATGGACGAACGACGTACCCACGGAAGACGTGCGCGCATTCGCCGCTCTTTGGGTTCCACAAGCGCACCGTACCGTCAGAACTACCCGTGACAATCATCTAAACACCCCAGCCCACATAAATAACATAAGATAAACGAACATTACACGCCACAATTCGCACATATAGGCGTACCTTGCCCGATCCTGTGAACGATCCGCACGTGACGCTGTCTTCGTGGCCAGCGAAGACGTGCATGCACTCGCCCGTGGTCGCGAGCCACATCCACATCGTGCCGTCGCCCGAGCCAGCCAGGATGATGTTGCCCTTCTTGTGCCAGGTCACCCATTCGACTTCCTGAGACGGTCCCTCGAGTGATTGCACGAGCTTGCCCGTCGCGACTTCCCAGATCTTGACCACGCCGTCGTAGCCGCCCGTCGCGGCGTACTTGCCGTCAAAGCTGAAGTCCACGGAGACCACCGAGTCCGTGTGACCCGTGAGCGTGTGCAGCACGGCGCCGTCCTCGCGGTTCCAGATCACGCCGACGTCATCGCCGCCGCCCGAGACCACAATGCGCGAGTCCACGGGGTTCACACTGATCGAGTACACCGGCCCCGAGTGCTTTGCGAAAACCTGTCGTGTGCCATAGAGAAAGAGGCGTGAGTCGTATTGTTCGCTACAAGCTGCAATGCTTCTCTCAATTGCCGTCATTGTCGCTCACCATCTCGGCGTCATCGCGGACATCAGCGTCCTCGGCCGAGATCTTGCCTTCGTCGTCGTCCACATCCTCCATGTCGTCCTCGTCGTCATCTAAACCACACACAGCCGCAGTCAAGCGCGTCAGTCAGAAAATGAAGCCAAGTGGAAGGAAGGTTGCCGCCCTTTACACACACTGCGCATATGGTCATTAAAAGCGGAACGTACCGACGGGCGCCTCGCCAAGTTCGAACTCTTCTACGGCGTCGTCGGCCGCGATGAGCTCGATCTCCGTCTCCTCGTCGTTCGCGTCCGTCATGTGCGCGTCCATCTTCGCTGTCTTCTTGGCTTCCTTCTTCTTGGTTGTCAATGCTCGACAATCTAGAGTGAAGATGAGGACACCCGACTAAGTGCGATTCCGTTCAGCCCAATCAATTGCTGCCACTTCGATCAGCGTTGCCCACCATTCCTTCTACATAACGACTTTATCTTTACTGCCATTACCCAAAGTAGTGATACAGCACCTACACAGTGACATAATTGCCATTAAGTCAGGGTTGCAGAGGGTACGATATGCTCTGTGTAACCGAGGTACAGTGTACCCCACACTCTTCAAATAGAGCGCTGTCGCGTTGTTCCCCCCTTCCCGAGAACTCCAATTACAGCCCAAGATGCGCTTCAGCGTGACGACGACGACGGCCGTGCTCGCGTGCCTCGGCATGGCCGCGGCCTACGTCGGCGTGCTCTACACGCTGCCGCGCTCCATCCGCCGCCTGCCGCGCGACCACCCCACGCACGTACGTAGTACCGCTGTAACTTCCTCTATAGAGGCAGGCGCGCGCTGCAGAATTGCACGTGCCATGACGAACGACCTGCTGCTGTGTGAGCGTGCGCATTGACTACACAATGGAGAACACGCTGTGTGTGTGTGGGTATATGTGTATGGGTTAATGCGGCTGATGGTGCCATGTATGTATGCGTGTGTAGATTCTGGCGCGGTTCCTGTTGATCTGTATTTTCTGTGCGTTGTGTCCGTTTGTGCTCGCAGTCTTCTACGACCATGTACGTAAAATTCAACCAGCACACGAAAGACAAGTTATCGTTCTCATGCGATTTCCGTATGGTGATGCTGATGCGCGCATATGTTCGTACTTCCTACATCTGTGTGCACGTATGCTTTGTGTTTAGGATGAGAGCAGCATTTCGTTTGCCGCGTGGCTGGGAATCCGATACGAAGGGTTGCTGCCGGCCGTCGTGCTGCCGCTGCTGATCACGGCATTGCTCTTCTTGGGGTCGCTGCTTGCGAATGCGCTGCGACTGCTGAACGTGTCCAAGCAGTTTCACTCGAACGGACTGTGGTTCGCGATCAAGAACTCGGCGCTCTACTACTCGGTCACGCGCGACCAGTTGCCCTCGCTGCGCAATTACATCCTGGTACGTGAGGCACAATGAACACGTGGCTTATGAAGGCGCTTTAAGCGATTCGAGTGTCTAACAAGCAGCATTGTCGGTTGTGTTCTGTCTCGTATCTAGGGTCCATTGACGGAGGAGTTTGTGTTTCGGAGCTGTATGATCCCATTGCTCGTGTGCGCCGATTTCTCCGTCAAGCAGATCGTGTGGGGTAGTCCACTCACGTTTGGCGTTGGTGCGTTCTTTTCTTCTCCACCTGACTGTGGCGTAGCTGTTGCTGACGCGATGTCGTCTTTATGCTGTTACGTGTAACGAACGCACAGCGCATCTGCATCATTTCGTGGAGCACTTGCGAAATGGCCGCTCACCCAAGGACGCGGCGCTGATCGTGTTTTTCCAGTTGTTTTACACGTCGCTGTTTGGCGCCTACGCGAGTTTCATGTACCTGCGAACTGGTATGCAGTGACGCCATTTTGGTCACTTGCTGGAGTTTGTCGTTCTCTTGGTCTCTGACGTTGTGTGGATACTCTCACCATAGGTCACTTTGTGTCGATTTTCGTCGTGCATGTGTTCTGCAACATCATGGGCTTTCCTGACATCTCGTTCTTCAACCCGGAAAACTCGTTGCACCCGTTCCGAATAAGTACGTAGCCTCGATGTCTGCTATCGTGATTTCCCAATGCAAGCATAGCTGATCGTGTTTGTCTCTTGTTTCTCGATGTGTGACAGTGATTCTCGGCGCGTACTTTGTCGGCATCTACGGCTTCACCCGAGTGCTTGGTCCATGGACAGATCCGGCCATTTATTCTTCGGAACTCTGGAACGCCACGACATCGTTTCGAGAACCGGAGTTCGAGTTTGGTGGCTACTGACCCTCCTAAATAAAAGAAAAAGTATAGCAACAGCCCAAAAGGAAGGGAGAATACGGAAAGTCGAACCAAGACGCTGCCATCTTCTCGTCCGATCAGTACCTGCGAGGGAAAGAAAACAATAGAGCATTCTACATGTCATGTGAACACACACATACTCACATCCTGATTTGGGATTCAGGAACAACAGTCTTCGCTTTCCCTGCATTACTCGCCATAAATCTATCATTCGTGCTTTGCAGACATGGGATATGACACCACAATCATCCGCTTGTGTTTCACTTTGCAGATTTACGTGCATTTGAACGTGATCCAAAGCGAACATACGGACTCTTTTGGACATTGGAGTCCTCCCCAGAAGATGCCCCGCCGCCGCCTGCGTCCGCACCACTGAGATCCTCGGTAGCCGCTTGCGTTGCTTCTTTGGGCTTCTCCTCGCTTAAGCCACCCTCATCTTCAGCCGCGCGTTTTCTTTCCAGCTCTTGCACACGAAACTTTGTTTATAGGGGACGAGAGGGACGAGACAAACTGTTAGCCATGACCGCTGTTATCAAGTACAAGATCTGACACTGGATTCGTATACCTTGCTCTCACTAAGCTCTCTCTGAAGCGCTGCCATCTGGGAACGCAGTGCCGTGTGCTCGCTAGTGAGCTGGTCTACTAGCTTGTCCTTGTTGCGAAGTCGTGCTCTCAAATTCTGTTGCAGCATCAAGAAATAGTTAGTCCACGCACACAATTAATACCGCAATTGCATGAAGGTTGGTTCTATTAACCAACGAACCTTGTTTGCAAGACGCAGCTCCGCAGCCAACCGACCTTCGCCAACTGAGAAGCCATTGTTTGCACCAAGTCCCAGCATTTGGTGTTGGCTAAGCAACCACGACTTTTGCAGCGATGTATGCGCTTCCAGAGCCCGTCGCAATAAGTTCGATTGCTGGTCAAACATGTGCTGCATCTCACTGGCCGAGGGGGACAAAAAGAAATCCCGTCCGTCGACATCGTCTAAGTCGCTTTCTTTTGCGCCGCCAAACTGCAACCGCTTGTTCTCATGATCTCGTCTCGATAATTCACCAAGTGCGACCATAATATCCGTCCCTTCCGATAAAGTCAACCCAGGAAAAGAAGGTACTGTATGGGATGCTTCACCATTCGGTGCGCCAGAAGTATTGGCCGCGTCTGCTGTACTTCTTGGCCACGCTTTGGTTCGTCCAGTTGAGGAGGAGGGACCATCTCTTGCAGCCGCGGCGTCATCAATCTCATGCCCATGTCTACTAGCAGGCTCATCCAACTCGTCATCAAGCACATCGGAACTCGCATACAATGGCGCGGCTGTTACATACGCAGTCCACTCCTCCAAGGTTCTCGCTTCCAACTGTGGATAGTTCTTGTCATCCGGAACACCGCACTCCTGACGCCACCGAATGGGCCACTTCCGCTTGAAACTCCACGGCCCAGTGTCTTTTTGCTCTTTTTGCTTGCGGCTCTCCAACTTGCTCCGCTTCACCTTGTTTTCGATTGCATAGATCTTGTGCTTATGGATTTGCATTTGCTCGGTGCAAATCAGTCTCACGGTTTTTGCAGCTTCTCGCAACGGCTGGGAGCGCTTACCAATGATCGCTAGTGCATTTTTCACGAGTTGTCGCATATCGTCGGCAAAACTGGACGAGTCTTCATACTCAAGGCGTCGGATCTTTGCGAGAATCTTAAACAAATCCAGGTCCCGTCGGCTGCTCGTGCTCCCGTCAGCATCCGTCAAACCAGATAGCAATGGTCCACAAAAGGGCATCCCTTGGCGATTCGTTGCCATGGTGGACCACAACTTCTCGAGCATTTTTCCGAGCTGCACTTTTGCGGGTGCATTGTGACTGCAGTTGGGACAAATAAACGTTTTCAGCTTCTTGGAAAATAGACTCGTCGTTGGAAGCTACATGACAAGAAGGAAATACACAATGACACAAATAAGTGCTGGACATCACGGAAACCATGCCGAAACAGGATACGCAAGGGACTTGCCGGAGGGAAATGGTCGCTAGAAACAGCTAGTGGACACTGAGTGCACTTCCAAAGCAGATTCTTCGTGATAGGCTTCCGTGGCGAAGCTCCTTTCCCCTTGCCGGAAAATCCATCGATGTCAAGCAAACTCTCACGTTCGCCACTCAATGCACACGCGTGACGAGGACAGAACCAGGTTGCATCGTCATCTTTCGGGAACGGGTATGCACCTAAGCAAAACTGGTGGTACACTTTCGTGCACCCAGAAAATTCGCAAACAATCAGTTCGCCTCCGTATCCACATATTAAGCAGCGCTCTTCAGACTCCACATCTGAATTTCCTTCTGTTCCATCAGCGCTTCCGGCGCCTGGTTGAAGTCCATGGGATAGAGTCTCGACCGTGGGCAGTTTTTTTGAGGACGACACCGGTTGGCTTACAGGTTTTGATGGAGTATCCCGTGTCGGTGACACGTCTGGTATGCCTTTGGACGGAGAGCTTTCAACGGACGAGTCTCCTGCTGATCGTAGCGAACGAGATTTCTTTGCAGACTGGCGTGGGCCATTCCCAGCATCGGAAGGTAGCTCTGCTGTTGACTGTAATCGGCGCTTGAGGGAGCCTTCGCGGACTTTTTGCTTTTCCTTTTTCACCTTTTTCACTGACGGCGTCGCTGAGCTCCCTGGAGATAAAGCAGAGCCATTTGCTGTGGTCGTATTGTCGTTTTGCTCTGCGTTGCTCTGTTTCATTGATGCTGGCAGCTTGGATGGATCTTTCACGCACTCGGGACAAAACCAATCTCCTGGTGGGACTTTCACTAACGGTGGATCCAAGCAATTCATGTGGAACTCGCGCCTGCAATCAAGTCCATCGCACAGGATCAAGTTGGAGTAGTGGTCATCGACACGGTTGCAAACCTCACAGGGCAAATCGGCAGGTTCGCCTCTTCTCTCCATGCTGCACAAAGTCACATACCCACACCGCATTAGTAGATCAACACTGTTAGCGAATTTCCCCTTTTCATAACCAACCACACAATGCCACCTGACGTACATTCGGTCATAGAAGTGGACGCCTGCGCCTTCCGTGCCGTCCAAGATTAACTTGGCTTCATCCAGTGCTTGCTGCATCAGCTGGGCATTGTATTTCTTCACACTCTTGAGCGCACTCACATCCTCCGAGAAAGGTAAAATGCCGCTCTTGGGCAACCATCCGCTATTACGAGAGTACGGCATAATACACGTCAGCATATGCAAATAGAATATGATCCAACTAAAACAGCAGCAGGAAGTAGAGCTACGTACAAATTCCTGGTGCCAAAGAAATAGACGCACACGTGGCCCTTCTTGAGCCGAAACTTGGACATCTTGGCATATTCTCCAGGCTCGCTGTACTGTACAGCCGACCAATTTCAGCATTCAAACAAGGGAAACAATAGTCAGCATCAGCGTACTCAACATCGCAAAACATGGCGCAAAAGACAGAAAAAATGCATAGAAAGAAGCAACGCAGCATACCCGCGCTGGCCATGGAGGGTAGCTGCCGGCGCGAGCGAGCACGAGTCCCGCATTCTGGTTCAGAATCTCACGAAGCGACTCATTTCCAGACAGCGATTCTAATGGAAACAGACAGACGGACACGATAGACGTGTTTTGTTAGGCAAGCACAACACCAGCATCCAACGTCTTCTCGATACAAATCGGCGCTCTCACCATAGTACTCGTCCTTCAGCTGCTCCAGCTCTTCCGGATCCATGGTGCCACGAAAAGGTAAACAACGTCTGCAAGGGAAAAAGTGGCTCTCTCTCGCCTCTTTTCGCTGGGGCTGGGGACAATCTTCGCGTAAACGACAGCAGCGACCTATCACACGAGCGCGCACAGCACGTCAATTCGACCCACGACACTAAACATGCGCACAGTTCATCGCGCGCATTGTCTCTTCCTGCGTTCCCATCCCGACGCCGAGGAAAGGACAATGCCATCAAAGCGGACTAGTGACTCGGTGTCCACTGGTCCGATCCGATGGCGCTGCCCTCTTCTCAGCGTCGGGCCGGGCTCAATGAAGCGCATCAGCACGCACCTAAGCGCAGAGGCGACACGCCCGTGCTGCTGTTGCTGTCGCAGTTGGCGCTCTGGGCCTGTGAGCAGTGCGAATTGTGGGGCGACGCGTCTGCTGCCGCGTGCTTCCCTCAGTTGTTTTTGCTCTTTGCTTCGTTGCGCGCTTTTTGCTTTTTGCGGACGTGCCGCTCAACCTACCGAATAGCATACTCGGTGCTCGGACAGTATGCTGTTTGAAAGGATACTCAATGCAAATACACAGGCTTTCGTGGAAGTGCAGGCTGAAACGCCTTCTTTTAAGGAATCACACAAAAAAAGCGCCTTGCAAAAAAGAATCTTTGTGTTAATTTACAGCTGACACTTTACAGTTTGGAGGTCAATTCTTGGTATCAAAATGAGCGAGAGGGAAACGCAAGCAAACCAACACAAAATGCAAAAATGAAAAGCAGGGATTTTGTTTTTCCTTACCTACCACCTACAGCAAAAAGAAATACACGTCGGCTTGGTGTTGGGGGGATTTCCACTATACAACGCAACGCTTAGGCTTCATACATTCTGCAAGACACATCCACAAATCTCACGTCAGCCTCACACCCTCAGAATTATCCACCAACAGACTCCGAATTACAGCAACGTACACTTCGTTTTGGAAACTCGAGCCGCTTGCTGCGGCGTCCGCGTGCGACTGGTACTTGAGCGTCTCGTTCTTGCCAAAGTCCACGAGCGCCTGGCGGAAGCCGCGGCCGATGGCGCGCTGGCGGTCCTCGGCGTCTGCTGTTGCGCTCCAAATCGCGATACGGTCCTGCGCCTTACGCACGCTGACCACGGCGCCGCAAATATCGTCCTCGTCTTGCAACGTCTCGCCAATGAGCGATAGCATCTGCACACAACACAGCAGACACGTCAGTAACTTGATCATCTCTAACCTGATACCAATATTAACGCATGCGCACCACATGGAGCCAGCATTCGTCTAATCTAGCCTTGCGCGAGCGCGCGTTCGTGAAAATCCACTTGCCGCCCTTGGCGTTGATCGGGTCTTCCCACATAGGCCGGATGCCTTCCTTGAACAAGTGGTAGTTGCTGCCAATCGCGAGCTTCGTTGGCGACAGCACGTTGTTGTACAAGCTGTGGCACGAAAGAGAAGCAATGCACGCCATGAGTCTCGCGAATGGATAAAATGGTTATTCCGTATACGTGCAACCTACCACCAAAAGTCCTCGACCGTGCTAAACGTGTACACATTCTTGAGGTTCTCTTCCCACGACTCGGTCGAGTGGCGCTTCTTCGGGTTGTCATACCACAACACCCATCGGTTCTGAAGCGGATGCTACACAATCACCAATGCCATCGCACAAATGTGTCAATCACTCAACCCCTGCACACGAACGCTTTCCAATTGCATTATTGCAATGTTGCAATGCATCATTCTATCTCACTTGCGCAATCAGCTCTCATTCATACCTTGGTGGCGGCGTCTTCGACCGCAAGCGGGATAGTCGCGACGAGCTCCTGCTTGGCGCTCTCTTCGGTCTGCTGCACTGGCTGCTGCGAGTCTTGCGTGGCTGGTTCGGCGCTCATCGTGGGCTGCTCTACTGGCGTCTAGCAAGAGCAATGCGGGGAGGGAGGGGAGTGTGCTGTGCTGAGTTGCTGGGGGCTGCGGACGTCGACGCGAGCGGAATGCGGCGCTCTTCCTCTCTGATTGATAGGCGTGCACTTGGTTGGTCTTGGTCTGGTCTCCCTCAACGCGCAACTCCATCGCCCCCTGAAGCAGCAACGCATTTGAAAAAAGCAAACATCACTCTGCATGCTGGGTCGGTCGGTGTCCGGTTTTGATACAGGCGACGAAACAGAAAATACCTGTCATTAACACTCTTGATACAAATATTGTTTATCCATATGCGATGCTTCACCATTTGTGAGCGACAGAATAAACATCTTAGCATTTTGTGTGTCGGGGAAATAACCAGGTATCACATCCCGCGCACAACGTTTCGCAAGGGAAAATGCTGAAAGGTCACTGTGGAAACCAAGCGCTCATGCTCATGGCTCCATGCACGCGATGATAGCGTGAAGGAAGGATTGGCGCTGCTGACAGTTACCCAAGGCTGGCGAGAGAGAGAGGGCGATGACGACGGACTAGGAGGAGAAGTACCTGTCGCTGTGCGATGAGAACACGGCGCTCAAGAAGAAGAAGAAGGAGCAGGAGGCGACGATCAAGCGGTACGACCTCATGCGTGTGCTGTATGTGCACATTAGTACATTGCTGCTGCGTTGTTGTCGCATGGTATGGGCGCGTGCTTTGTGCTGAATTGACGCTGATCGTGTGTATTCGGGGCGTGTGTATGCAATCAGGATGTACACAAAGCTCGCGATCATTGAAGAAGCGCCATGCGGAAGAAAACGACAACCAGGAGGATCCAGGTGCGCCGAACCACCGTAAACGACTGAAGCTCAAGTCTTATACCGTCTGGCGGCTTAGATCGTTTGCTTGTAGAAACGGGTGGGAAAGCGGGGATCCCAGTGAAGCGCGATGTCGAGACCGAAAAGTTTATCACTGCGCTGAAACAGGAAAATCTGGCGCTGCGCAAGAAAACACAGTCGCTGCAGGAGAAGTACCGCGTGCTAGAGGGAAAGTTGCGTCTGGCAAGGCTCAAACCGCATTCGTTACGACCAGCAACAATGACGCCAATGTATGCAGCAGTGGCAACTGTGACTTTAAAACCAAGCGGAACTCGAACCAAGACACACCGAAAGCGCAGCATACTTTCCAGGGATTAACGCTCGACAAGCAGGTGGAAAATGCACGCAAACTGCATCGCGAGACCTTCTCGAGCGAACTTGAACAAGTGCTCAAGAGTCGGTCGATCGTCGCCGAAAAGCAACTTGTCAAGCTACAACGCGAAAACGAGATGTTGCGATCTCAAGGCAACACGAACGGACGTAGTGAGGCAGACAATAATGACGGTACAGGGTCAAGTGGTGGTGACTTGGGTGATGAGCACAGAGGACAACGATCAAAAGCTTCGGGTATTGAGGTGGAGCAGCTGAAGCGCGAGCTCCGTGATCGTCAAGCGCAATTGGCGATTCTGAATGCTTGATACGACAACCTGGAATCGAATGCAGCAGCAGAAAGGGAGATACAAGAGAAAGCGCTGGACCAAATGGAAACCATGAACCGTCAAGTGCATAAACTTCGTACACAGCTGCAAGACGCAGCGATGGAAAAGAACCATCTCGAAGCCAGAGCAGCAAAGACCAGTGAGCTGGAAAAGGAACTGTTGCTGATCCGCGACCAAAATCGCCGGCTGGAAGAAAGAATGACGACACTGTGCGAGAGTCCTTTCATTAATGACGCATTCCAGCGAAAAGAACGGATCGACAAGCTCTTTGATCTTGAGAAGTTAACCGAACAGCAAAAACTCTCGATCAATCACATGACGGACGAGAACCAGAAGCTCCAAGTGATTGCCGAAAGCTGACCTGTGACACATATGCAAATCTGGTTGCTCAGTTCGAACGATTCGACTGGAGAGAACAAGGTGTCGTTTCGCTTGATGAGTTTGCCGCCATCGCTCAGCAAAACGGATTTCAAGTTTTCACGCCATTGCAGCTGAAACAGATCGCGAAGTGCTTTGGAGCGAAACTGAGGGGCCAGTTTGGTATTAACTGCCGACAGTTCTTGGATTGGACAAACCTTCCTCCAACGATTGACGTTGATGAAGTCGAGACCAAACCGCGCAGATTTGCTCACACTCAGGCTGAACAGGTTGCGAGCAAGAAAGCGACGCAGGTTCTGTCAAATTGGCAGCAACTGTTTGCATCGGTGGATACAATGAAGCACGGACTTTTGACGCGAGCTGCCTTTGCTGAAGTGGTCAAGACAAAGCTAAACTTGCCGCTCAGTGACGAAGAGATTCGCGCTCTATTGCACAGCTATGATCACGCACTGGAAGACCAAGTGGATTACGAAGGGTTCGTTCAGCTCAACTGGACTGCAGCAAGCAAAGCTTACGCGGAAAGCAAGCAGATCCATTTCGGCAAGCAAGTGATTTCCACTCGGAACGTCGTACAAAAAATGAAAACAATGCTGAAAGACATCATTTCCAAAGAATCTGAGGACTGCAGAACTTGCCCATAGCATTCCTCGATCTGAGCATGAAGGCATTGAGAAAGGCGATCTCCGCTGCTCGCACCAGGACTTACTGCAGTGCTTGATTCGTCAACTCTCGACGGTCGACTTCTACTCGCAAGTTGATATAGTGGACGACTGGCAGCACACTGGTACGATCAAACTGAAGCATTTGATGCGAACCTTCGACCAAGTCGGACTCTCTCTAACGAAGGATGCAATTCCAAGCTTGGAGAGCTATTTTGCGGCGGATGGCGATGAAAAAGTGATTATGTACGAGAAGCTCATTGATGCTTTGAAAACGCTGTATGAGGTTACTTGCGAGGAGAACGACGAGGAAAAAGCTGATGCACAACGCAAAAGGAAAAGCAGAGACACCAATCGAGAACACAAATAGTAGACAACTCACTTTTGTTAACACTCACGTTGCATCAGTAGCGTTCAAATTATCGCCGTCAGCCCCAACCAACTCTTTCTCCATGATCTTGACTCTGTGAAGCACGCGAGCAGCATCCGTACGCCGACTTGACTTCATCAACTTCGCGATGAGTTTGCGGTCGTCCTTAATTCGAGCGTGGAGCCTCGCGACATACATATCGAGGGTCAAATTGCCTGTTTGCATGTCGATCTCCAAAAGTTGCTTCTTCAGCGCCAGCGAGTCGTAACGATCTTGTAGGTCGAGCGCCACTTGGCCGTGCAAAGAAGGAAGCTTTGCCTCGATTTTCTCAAGCTACAACCAGGCAGCAAGAATAAGATGAGCATCCGATTTCAAAGGTGAGCCCACTAATGTAGCTAGCTACTTACCTCTTCATTGATCACGTCGTAGCTGATGATTAAATCTGGATGGTGCGGATCTTCATCGTCGACTTGATCTGACGCCACTTCCTCAGTTGTAGGCTGTGATACTTGAGGCGCTTTCACTTTAACACTCTGTGGAATGACAACGCTTGGAGACGTTAAACTACTCGTGTGAGAGATGGCGTTTCGCTCGACTGGATCTGGGTACTCTCCAACATGTAACTCTTCTAAAGTCTCAGTGCGCATCTCTTTTTCTCTCAAAGGAGCACGGAATCGAATAGACACCTACGGAAACAGCAGAGCACAACACTTAACATTTCAATGTGATAGTCAAAACAAGAACGGACTGCGTTCGGCCACCTCGACGTTGCCACCTGTGGGCTTTCGATTTGGTCCCACGAACGGAATGTTGCAGCTGACTTGACATGTCGACAAAAATGGCATCTAAAAGACAACAAATCCAGACCAGATTGCAAATCAGTTTAGCAACTAACAGATTGATTTGACGAGCCAACCAGGGACCAAATGGTTGTAGCCAACAGCCGCATTACCAGCTCTTGATACCCGCGTGCAACGAGTTCTGGGTTTCTCAAGAACGTCCCGGCTGTCCACACCTCAAAGTGCGCTTTCTTGATCTCAAACAGCCGCTGTGTGCCACGAGAGCGTTGTACAGGAAACCGAAATTGGTTCTGTGTTGTGATTTTCCCGGTGGAATACGGCGAACTGGACGAGACGCGAACGATCCCCGTTTTGCCTTCATGAGGAGTTGCCGAGGGGAAATTGAGACAGAACTTGACAAAGATATCTCTTCCTGCCATGACTTTTAGTTCGTTCACAGACCCAATGGAGACTATGACCTGATCTGCTGGAATGTCATGTAGCTGCACTTCCACTTCTCGCGTGAGCCTTTCAATCCTGTACGGAGGAGGTGCTTGCAGTGGATTTTGCCGTTTAGCGCGTAATGTGTCGAGTTCTGCCGCGTACGCTTTCCGCTAGAGTCACACAATCATAGGTTAGAATAAAACACTAAGCCCATGTTTTCAAGCGTTGTAGCAGCAATAACCTTACCTTGTTGAGCCATTCCGTAGACTTTGCTCGATCAACTGATAGATTTTCCTTGGCCAACGCCAGTGCGCGATTCCCAAAATCGACCAACAATTGCTCAAGCTCTTGAAATTTGGCAGCGATAACAGGATCGTGCACCGCCACTGGTGCTGTTGTAGTCATATCCGCGCTCTTTTTCTGTTTATGTTCGATGAGCATTTCAACCTGCTTGATACCTCGCATCTTTTCGACGGCTTCTTGAATCTTTCCCTCGCGTTTCAAAAGTAAAGCACTCTCCTTCAAGTGCTGGAGTCGAGCCGCAAGGTCCGTCACATCCAGGTTTTCTTGTTCGTCATGGGACGGGGAAGGTGGTGCAGCAACCGAAGGCGTTTCCGTCACGAGTGTTCCGTAATTCGTTTGCACACCCGGAAGTGCAATGTGAACGTGTTCCTCGTCCTCGTCGTCAAAAGCGTCGATCAAATCTTCGTCATCCATTGATGTCGTTGCTCTCAGAAGCGGAGCACGCTCGTATCGCTTCGCAGGCGAAAGTGGAGCGAGCTCGACCTGATTGCTGCTTGCGGTGTTGCTACCCACTGCTGCGTCATCGCCGCCGCCACCCGTGCCAACAGAGGGATCGAAACCCATTTTCCGCAATTCTTCCGCAAACGCAGGATCCTCCATATCCTGCTCTGTCACTTCTACGTCAGATTCATTACCGTCACTGTCGCGCGTATGATCCTCCATACTCACTACAGCAGTGTACGAGTGGGTGGCAATGGCTACGTTTCTTGAACTTGCTTTCGCGTGGATAGCGCTGGTGGGAGTGACGACAGTTGAGCCGGATTCAATGCGCGTCGCCACTGCTGCTCCACCACTACTATACTTGATCTCAGCGAGCTTTGATTCCAACTCCTTAATCGTTCGCATGCACTGCAGCGCGTCTTGAATTTGATTGTTGCGCTTGAACTCGAGCGCGCGACGCTTTGTACTCTGGATCTCGGCTTCCAGTGCTGCAGCCGAGTCAACAACTGGCTCGGGGATCGATAGCCCCATGCTGGCGAGCTGGGCTAAAAACTCTGGATTCTGCATGTCTTCATCTGTGACTTCAACTCCATCATCGTCAACAGCACTCACAGGACTCGCACCAATCGGCACTTGAGTCGACGCCACTGGAGCCTGCGGTGGCGGGGCGGCATGCACAGCTTGCTGGCGTGGAGGTGCTGCCTGCGCCTGTGCCTCCAGTTCCTTCGCTTGACGGAAAAGCGCGAGCGCTTCTTTGATTTCCCCTGCGCGCTTGAGTGCTAGCGCTTCCACTTTCAGCGCATGAACACGCGCAGCAACGTCATCACGATGCCCGCCATTTCGTTCGACAGGTTGTGATGGAGCGCCATCGCCAAATAGCGCCAAGGGGTCGTTCTGACTGTGCTGCTGCTTCGCCGTCGCATGCACTTCCTGGAGAACCCCGTGGAGCTCGCGCCTTGCAGTCACTTGTCCTGCACCGCCATCATCACCATCAAAGTCACCATCGTCGTCATCGAAGCTTACGCTGTCCACGTCCAGCTTGCTGATGTTGAGCGCACGCAAGATCTTCGCTTCCTCGTCGTCTTCGTTGGCTCCGGGTCCACCAAAGAGCGCCAACTCGGTCGTTGGACTCAGTCCGGTGTTGCCGCTGCCACCGCCAAAGAGCTTCTGGAACTCCAGCTGCACGTCGGCGTCGCTCACGGGTTTGATACCGAACTGCCGCTGCAGCTTCGCGATCTCGTCGTCCTCGGCGCCGTCGTTGTGGCCGCCGGCGGCAGCACCGCGGGCCGCGCCCGCCGCGTCGCTCTTCTTGCGGCGCCAGAACATCGAGCTGCAAATGCGGATATGTTTGGATTCTTTTTGTTTGTTTTTTCTCAACCCACGAAAAGCTCCAATCTGTTTGCACCCCCGCCAGAGTGACACCGTGGTTCTACGAATTAATACTGTGAATAAGAACTTCGGTCTGTTTTTTCTGTTTAGCAGACCGAAAAACGCAGGTAAGTTGCAAACAACGAAAACCGCAGTGAAACATCTCAAACCAACACTTTCTCAGTAAACTGGATCGGCATTCTATCATTTTGCTTGTAAAAACAAATTCCTGTGTGCATGTAGCTACTAGCACGAGAATGAGATTGAGCACCAAAGCAATCTCTTTGACAACATTTTCATGCAAATTGTTGGTCATGGACATGCCTCGAGGGAATATTTACGCATAAGGGATAGGTTAGCATGTCTGCAGTAGTACTCTGCATTTCTTGACGAATTTCATCCAACGATGCACAGGCGTCAGAGAAAAATACCTGTAAAAACTGATATCCTCACTGAAAAATCTTCCCCTTCAGTAGCCCCTTCGAAACCGATTGGGAGTTTGCATGGACAATCAACAGTAAAATTATGTGATGAAATTTCAGTATTTTACACAGCCATCATGCAGCAGGTGAAAATGCACGAATGCGTGTCATCGGTCAATAAACCGAGTCCATCAGAAAATGTGTCTCGGCCACTTTAACCTACGGCCACGTTTTGCACAGTATTTCAGTGAATCCAGCCGAAGCGTAGTCCGCGTCTCCGATCTCCAGGAGAAGAACAGGCAGCGTCAGTATTTGATGACCTGGGAAGATGGTTCCAAGTCCTGGAAGGATGTGAGAGACCTTGAAGGGTGTGCCAAGCTTGTCCATTTGTACGAGCAGTATGTTGGCAAGTACCAAGACAAGAGGATCACATACGCCGAGTTCATCCAGCGAGATGTTCCGGCGATGAGACTCATGGCTGCAAATCATGGAGGCGATTGCGCTCTACATGTTGTGGCAGCCCTGTTCGAGATGATTAGCCTTCATGAAGAGGCGATGGCTCTGGAGAAACTTGGTCGCGCCTTCATCAATAGTCATATTGTGAAGGGCAGTGATGGCATCGCTCCGTCGCCCCGCTCGAGAGGATTGAAATTCACGGAACTTGTTCAATTCCTTCGTGAAGAAGTACCGAAGGTGGGGTGGAGAATCGATCTGGACACATTCAAAAAGAAGAATTGGTACTACGGTCAAAAGAAGGGTGCGGAAACGGTAGCAGCTCTGGCATTCTCTGGGAAGATGCCGGAGGGGTTGTGTAAGAGGCTATCCGAGACAGCCTCAAACACAGCACGCACGCTTGCGCTTGAGAGGAAGACTTGAGAGGAACTTGGCAAAAATGCAACTGAATTGAAATGAGCTTATGGTTCCTGACACTACATATAAAACACCACTAGGACTCCTAGAGGTTTTACAACTAAAACCTAAACATGCAGAAATAAAACCTGTGAATCTGATATATAAAACCTTGGGTACACTGAGGTTGAACCTACGGGATCTTCGAGAAACTTGAACTTGAAGTACCGCGAAGATTCCTTGCGAAGTGACTGGCTCACGCCACTCACTTCAGGTGGTAGAGACACGTCCGTCTCGTCACCAGTGTTGTTTCCCCAAGTAGGAACCATCATTCACATGTCTCGAGTACTGTTGTGCGTAATCACGCCGAATCTCAATGATTGCGAGCGACCAACACTCAACTCAGACACAGATTGCTCTGACGTCAGACGATGACGTCACCTGTGCATGTGTGGATCACTTTTACGTGCTTCACCCAATATCTTCGCACCCACAATGCACTTCCACAAGGTGGTGTGTGACACACACAAAGAGCCACCTTGCATGTAATGGCAGCCTTAGCCCATTACATCATCCCTCCCTTAAAGTTCCATCACGGACTTTACTTCTTTCGGAAGAGGCACCCGCTCTCACTTTCCAATTGACCATGAAGCGATCAAGCGACCAAGTGAAGCGCGAAGAACGGCCCGAGCCAAAGCGGCAGCGGACGACTCCCGGCTTGTACGACATCTCCGCTATTCGCAAGAAGCGTGGAGGACGTCGGTTCTACAAGGAGTTGTTCTTCCTTTGGCGCAAGATGTCCGGCAGCGACGATCCAGGCCAGTCCAGCACAGCGAAGCTCGAGTCGTGGAAGACGTTTGTCCGACTCGAGAACGAGCAATCTTGTCGAGCGTTTGCTAGGGAACCTAGGAGGCACGCTCGAGAACGACCATAAAGAGCTTGGCTCTCGTCGTTCTAGTGCTCGCAAGAGCACTACAAGCTCTGCTCGTAGCTGTGAACCACGTCGGGAACATCAGACTGAAGAGTCTCTCGAGGTTCCCACGTGTCTGAGTCCGGTGGATAGCCAAGCCACCGTACTCTGTAGAAGCGTTGACGGTTCAACGACTTCTCTCCTCGACGACGAGTCGATCGATCCTCATGATCGACTATCGACTCAACGATCCAACGGCGCTCTCCCTGATGATCGATCAGAGGAGGTGGGGTTGAACGCGAAAACGATTGAGCGACTCTGGAAGTGGAAGAGTGCTCACCGCGCTCAGATCGAGGCTCTTGAAGTTCGCAACGCGGTACTCGAAGACCGGTGCGAAAGCCTCGAAGACCGGTTGAAGGAGCAGGAGTCGAAGATCGACTTGCTGTTCGATGGTCTTGCCCAGCGTTCGGCAATGGAGTCACGTTTCGAACAGAGGTTCGAGAAGATTCAAGCCGAGCTTGAACGACTCCAGAAGGCTGAGAAAGCTCGTGATGCGTATCACGAACGTCTACTGCGCTCTGTGGAAGAGGCAGGGACTTCTCTTGAGATACTTCGGAAGGAGTATCATGGTCGCCTTCTCGCGTTGGAGACAATAAAGGACGAGTCCTTTGATGTGCTTCAGCGCCTTTATGCCGAGAAGAAGCTCCATGGCGATGAGTTACAGACTCTTCGCGAGCTGGTGGAGCGACTTCAGGATCAACTTGATCATCCGTCAAAGGCTCTGTAGGGTTCGCTGACCCACTTGGAAGGTAAGGCTTTAGTCGACCTACGTAGAACGTAGGGTGTAGTCGCATGCGTTTAGGAATGTCTAGTGTGTAGGCATCACCATTGCATTTAACCACCTTGAACGGTCCAATGAACCTTGGCAGAAGCTTCGAGCTTCCCAAGTTGGACACTGCATGTTCAGGCAGGTTCGCCGTGCTAAGTAATACAAGATCATTGATCTTATATACTTGCTTGTTCTTCCTTCCGCTCTTGTCTGCTTGTTCCTTTTGCAGATCCTGAGCCTTCGCGATTGCGTCTCGAACAAACTCACAACGGCTTGTCTCCTCACAGTAAAGTCATCGACTTGCTGCCCTTCACGACTTGTTAGGTCGTCGAGGGGTTTCATCGAGTCGAAATTCGCTTTCAACTCGGAAGCAGCATTCAGGTCGTAAGACGACTTCGGCTTGTTATCATGAGCCGGAGTCCCTCCCCCACTTAAGGTAGAGACCTCACCCATTATGGAAGCAGGCACTCGAGGGTGAATGCCATAGTTCACATAAAATGGAGAGTGACCTGTCGAGACATGCGTGGAGTTGTTCAACGCAAACTCGGCAAGAGGGAGATAGTCGCTCCACTCTTTGAAAGACGTTGCGTAGCTGCGCAACACGTCTTCGAGGACTCGATTCACTCGCTCTGTTTGACCGTCCGTTTCAGGGTGTGCCGCTGTTGACATGGACAACTTGGTGTCCAGAAGTCCGAACAGTGCACGCCAGAACTTGGACGTGAAACGGGTGTCACGGTCAGACACGATCTCGACTGGTAGTCCGTGTAGACGGAATACGACGTCTACAAAGACCTTGGCAGTCTTCTCAGCAGAGATCTTGTCCGAAACAGGCGCAAGATGAACCATCTTGCTGAATCGGTCCACAAACACAAGGATGCCATTGCGTCCATGTGTGTCTCTTGGAAGTCCGAATATGAAATCCATACTCACAGACTTCCAACTCTCCGATGGGACAGCCAATGAACGAAGTGGTGCCTGCGTGGAACCAGAAGGTTTCACTCGTTGGCAGATCTCGCAAGTCCTCACATACTTGCGAACCCACTTGTACATGTGTGGCCAGTAGTAATCCCGGGAAAGACTGAGAAACGTTTTCTCACGTCCGAGATGGCCACCCGAAGGACTGTCATGGTACTCATACAAGAGTCGATGACGCAGACCTTCGTCGTTGGGAACAACAACCCTTGCTGTATCCCCTTGTTCGACCGCATAGTACAACAACCCATTGTGTACTCGGAAGCGGTGAACTCGCGATCTTGTGCGCGACGGAAGACCTTGCAGCGCTTTGTCCCGAAGGGTCCTTGAAATACTTCAACAAGTCCTGACATGTTTCGTCAGACTTGTACCCTTCGACAATGTCTTCTCGCACTGTAGTCGTTGCTTGCACCGCGATCGCTTGAACATCTTCACAGAGTCGACACGCTCCGTCCGTGTCTTCACTCTTGGTCTTCGGATCGTAATCCGGACGTCTTGACAGCGCATCGGCTAAGATGTTCGTCTTGCCTGGCTTGTAGTGTACAACAAAGTTGTACTCTGCAAAGAAGGAGAACCATCTCGCCATTCTTTGCGGCAAATGAGGAGTCTTCACTGCCGTACGCAGAGATGCGTGATCAGTGTAGATAGCAAAGCGCTCCTCGCCAAGCAGATACACACGGAACTTGACCAAAGAATACTTCATCGCCAGAAGTTCTTTGTCATGAACTGGGTAGTTCCGTTCTGCGGGTCGGAGTTGTCGTGACTGATACGACACAACTCGCTCATGACCCTCATCATCGTGTTGCATCAATGCGCAACCGATGGCATAGTCGCTCGCATCACAGACGACGTGGAACGGCTTGTCGTGGTTTGGCAGAGCCAACACAGGAGCTTCTCGAAGACTCCTCTTGACTTCTTCGAACGCCGTCTTGGTGGTCTTTCGACCACTTCCACTCAACGTCTTTCTTCAAGAGCTGTGTGAGGGGTTGCACCAACGCTGCATAATTGCGCGTGTACTTGTGCAAGTAGTTGGCTAGACCCAACCATTGTCGCAGCTGTTTGACGTTCTTTGGCACTGGCCAATCGTCAATAGCTTTGACCTTCTCCGGATCGACTCGAACACCGCTCTTGCCCACAAAACAACCGAGAACAGGGATCTCGGGGGCGAAGAACATGCACTTCTTCAAGTTTGCGTAGAGTTTATTCTCACGCATGACCTGGAAACTTGACGAAGATGATCGAGATGAACATCGACATCAGACTTCCCATTCGTGGCCTTACTATGAACGAAAATATCGTCAAAGTAACTTGGTGCAAATGTTCGCAGAGGACGAAGAACGTTCGTGACCATTCGATTGAAGGTCGCAGGAGCATTCTTCAGTCCCTGTGGCATCACTAACCATTCCCACAGCATACCACTCGGGGTACTCACTGCGGTTAGTGGGACATCGTCTTCGCGCATTCGAATCTGATAGAACCCATCTTTCAGATCGATAGCACTAAGACGGTGCTGCCAACCATTCCATCAAGGATCATGTCCTTGCGTGGAACCGGAGTCTGGGCTGGAATTGTCGCGTCGTTCAGCTTGTTGAAAGCGTGAACAATGCGCCAACCTCCAGTTGCCTTCTTCACACAGAAAGTGGGGCTGCAATGCGGAGACTTGCTCTCCCGCACATGACCAGCCTTAGCACGTTGTGCAAAGAACTCGTCGATCGCCTCGACTTGTTCCTTTGGCAACGGCCACTGTCTTGTGATGCAGTACTTCGTGCCAGGAAGTACATCAATCTCATGACGAATGCCTCTGTCGAATGGCAATTCGTCCGGCACCTTGTCAGGGAAAATGTCTTCATATTCCCTGGCAAGCGCATACACGGGGTTCTTCTTGAGGGCGTCCCACGACTGCTCCTCGAACCTTTCCTTCCGTGTCTTTTCGTCCAACACATCTGCATCCGCACTTGATGCTGTGTTGACGAAGCCTTCGTCGACCATTTCGACGATCACACACACCTGCACAATGTCGCCTCTCGCTAGGCTGCGCTCCAGTGTCTTCTTGCTCATCGATGGCAAGGAAATCAACTCTTGGACTGAACTTGGAGGATTTTCAATCTTCACGTGACGGATTACATCCACGCCACCTTCTTCATTGTAGACCGCGATATTCACAAACTCGCTTGGAATGTCTTGTGCTTGGACACTCCCTTCGTCATCACCACTTGTACCTTGATCAGGGATACTCAAAACTCTTGGCGAAAAACTTCTCTTGCTGGTCTTCTTCTTGCCTTGGGAAGGGTTTCTGTTCCACTTCCATTCACTCTTGTCAACGCCATCGCAAACCTTCTCGTCGTCGATGGCAAAGGAGACAGTCTTTTTCTGGCGCCTGACTGCTCCACCTCCGTTCGTCGTCTTCAAAATGGGTACCACTTGTGAACATGGGGGGCCATCGCACACCGCAATATCACAAGGGCCATCTGGGATCTCTTCCACAGATGTGTACACCCATACCACTTCATCCGTTGTTGTGCAGCACAAGTCAACATCGCGTGACTTGCCAACGGAGATCTTCATATTCATCCAGTCAATGCTAGGTTGGTAACGCTTCAACCACGGCATTCCCAGGATGATGTCAAACTTGTCATCGAGGTCGAGTAAAATAAACTCGTCTTCACCTCGGAAATCTTCACACTTGATTGCCAAGCGCACCACGCGCTTCGGCATCTTCACAGTTGACCCATTTGCCAACCGGACAACCATTGTCTTCTCTTCGTTCGCATCAGGCACGAAGACACCATGCCTGACGATCACTTCATTTCGAACAAAGTTGTTCGACGCACCAGTGTCAACCAAAGCTCGTAGAGGCGTTGCAATACCATCTACATGAACTTTGTGAACGATCAAACTTGACGTTTGACTGACACTCTTCTCACTCATAGTGGAAACTGCATATGCTTGATGCACATAGGGGCCAGAGTCCTGTGTCTCCACAACGTCCACAGTCCTCTTTTCCGGGCCAGTAGGAGTCCCCGCCCCTACTGTCCTTTCCCGTTTTTTGGCCCAGGTGACCGCTCGAACCGACGACCGTAAGAACGATCGTGGTTGTTCGAACGAGCACCTTGTGTCGTTTGCCGACCCGGCAAAGACACCTTGCAGTTCCGAGCAATATGACCCGGCTTCCCGCAACGGAAACACTTCCCATCGTTGCGAGAACGCTCATTTCCAGGCGTGGAAATGTACGAGATGTCCATGGGCTCGGGGCCATCATGCACAACATTTGATTGCCGCATCGGTCTCGACGCAAACCCATGGAATTTCGCTTGCTTGATGCTGAACTCTTCTTGCATCGCACGTTCGATAGCTTCGTCCAGCGTCTTGGGGTACTCGCGGAACAGTTGGCTCCGAATCGGATCATCGTTCAGACCCGTCATGAACGTCACGACTTGCGTCGGAACGTCAATCGGCTCGTCAACGATGCTCAACACCAAGTAACGAGCACGTTGTGCATACGAGCGAAGGTCGAAACGGCCTTGACGAAGCTTGAGGAACTCGGCGCGCGCACGGAACTCACTCTGTGGAGGTTCAAACGCCTTCTTGAGTTCGGTCTTGAAGTCTTCGTAGCTGGGGAAGCAGTTTAGATTCGCTAAACGCTTGCCATACGCCCAGCTCTTCGCACGACCCGCAAGGTTGGACATCGCGAACAACACTTGCTGCGAAGGGTCTCGCAGTTGTCTTGCAGTGATGACTGCATCCAACTCGACGAACCATCGTGAGAGAGGCTCGCTCTCTCCGCCGCGATACGAAGAGACGTCAAGCTTCAGTGGCACCGTCCTGAGTGAGGAAACAGGGGTTGCGACCTGCTTCAGGGAGGACATGATCTCGTGGTGCATGAAACTGACCACCGCACTCTTCTGGTCCTCCGGAGACGCCGACCGAAGCAGGCTGACCACGGCAGCCTCTCCGATGACATCTCGCATGCGCTCAAGCGCCATCCACTCATGAGAAGACAGATGAGGGAAACCCTCAATAGTCAACTCGACAGTTTCCGGTACTGCTGGACCGAGTGGGGTTCCTGTAGCATCCATGTCCAAGACAAGGATGCTCGCAGGGTCTTGGACAGGAATGCGCGACGTGCTTAAAGCCGCGTCGTCAAACCTCTTCACTTCACTGGGTCGTTGAAAGGACCGCTCGAAGTGCTACCAGGTGTAAGAGGGCGCTGTTCCAAACAGTCCCTCAAACACGGCACACACGCTTGTGCCAGAGGAAGCGATCTCCCGACTTGGAGGGAGGAACGAAGACTCGAGGGCTTGGAGGAAAATTTGCAACTGAATTAAAAATGGTTATGGTTCCTGTCGCTACTTGCTAATGAACCCCAAGGGATCCTACAGGTTTTATAACTAAAACCTAAACATGCACAATAAAACCTATGAATATGATATATAAAACCTTGGGTACACTGAGGTTGAACCTACGGGATCTTCTAGAAGCTCGAACTTCAAGTCTTATTTAAAATCCCTGCAAAGTGATTGGCTCGCGCCACTCACTTCAGGTGGCAGAGACACGTCGGTCTCGTCGCCAGCCCAGTTTCCCAAGCAGGAACCATCACTCAGTACTTGATTAGTACATGGATGTCATTGCTCAGTACTCATTAGTACATGAGAACAACATTCTGCACTGATCAGCACAGAGAACACTCGTGACGTCATCGAATGACGTCACAGTGCATGTGGGGACTGTATTACTGTAATCCCTTTGTTATTTGTGTCTCCACAATGCACGCTGAAGGTGGTGTATGACACACTAGATCTGGGGACAGATCCACCTTCATGTAATGGCTGGTTGTGGCCCATTACAGTTTCGCACTTTAAGTGGGGGGTGGTGTAACGGGGTTACACTGTAACATGGTTACGCACTTGTGTTGTGCCACACAACCAAACCGAACCTTGCGGTACGTAGAGTACGCGCAACAAGTTTAAGACCGAACCATGAGATTCGTCGTACTTGCTCGAACCTTCACGGTGGAGCCGGCAGCCAGTCTGAGTGACGGCGCCTCCGATTGGATATAATTGAACATGCATTTCATCCAATCACATATGACTACCAGCGTTAGTCTTTCATAGCCACTCATTGCCCCATGGGGAGTAATTACACTTGAGATTGCTCTTGCTCATAGTTACATAAAGATAATCCAGGTTGTCCTACAGAGGGCAACCTCCAACAAATAAACAGTTCCATTTTTACCGTTAACTAAAGTCTTTAGTTATTGACGGTTACTCTATAGAGACCTATAGGTAACCGATTGTAGCACTGCAGGAAGCAGGCAACAGCTCTCGAAACAGAGTCCTTGAGAGAAGTCGTGCACACGCTTCCTCACACACGTACCGAGCTGCGTAACTCGGAAGTGTCCGGTTACAGAACTGCTCCTCACCAAGCAAATAGACTCGGAACTTTGCCAATGCTTGCTTCATGGCCAAAAGTTCTTTGTCATGGACCGGATAGTTCCTTTCTGCGGGCCTGAGTTGTCGTGATTGATACGACACAACTCTTTCTTTGCCCTCATCATCGTGTTGCATCAGTGCACACCCGATGGCATAATCGCTCGCATCGCAGACTACATGGAACGGCTTCTCATGATCTGCGAGAGCTAGGACAGGAGCTTCTCTTAAGCTCTTCTTCACTTCAGCAAACGCTGCTTGGTGTTCTTCAGACCACTCCCACTCATTGTCCTTTTTCAAGAGACTCGTGAGAGGTTGCACTAATGCTGCGTAATTGCGTGTGTATTTGTGCAGGTAGTTCGTCAAACCCAACCACTGGCGTAGTTGCTTGACATTCCGAGGAATAGGCCAATCGTCGATAGCCTTGACTTTCTCAGGATCAGCTCAAACGCCATTCTTGCCAACAAAGCAACCGAGTAGAGGGATCTCAGGGGCGAAGAAGATGCATTTCTTCAAGTTAGCGTACAATTTGTTTTCACGCATAACCTGAAAAACTTGACGGAGATGTTCAAGATGAACATCAACATCCTTTCTCTTTCCCAAAGCCTTACTGCGGACGAAGATATCGTCAAAGTAGCTTGGTGCAAACTCTCTCAATGGACGAAGTACATTCGTGACCATTCTGTTGAAAGTTGCTGGTGCGTTCTTCAGACCTTGTGGCATCACCATCCACTCCCACAGCATACCACTAGGGGTGCTTACTGCTGTAAATGGTACATCGCTCTCACGCATACGAATCTGATAGAATCCATCCTTCAGATCGATCGCACTAAAGACAGTGCTGCCAACCATTCCATCAAGGATCATATCCTTACGTGGAACTGGGGTCTGAGCAGGTATGGTCGCATCATTCAATTTGTTGAATGCATGAACAATACGCCAACCACCTGTGGCCTTCTTAACACAGAAGGTGGGACTACAGTGCGGAGACTTGCTCTCGCGCACATGGCCAGCCTTCTGTCGCTGCGCGAAGAACTCGTCGATCGCATCGACTTGTTCCTTCGGTAGCGGCCATTGCCTTGTGATACAGTACTTCGTTCCCGGAAGTACATCTATCTCGTGACGAATGCCTCTGTCTTGCGGCAATTCGTCAGGCACTTTGTCTGGGAATATGTCCGCATATTCCTTGACAAGTCCATACACGGGGTTTGTCTTTAGAGCGTCCCACGACTGCTCGTCAAACCTTTCCTTCCGTGTCTTCTCATCTAACACTTCCGCAGTGTTGATGACATCGTCGGCAGCTTCATCGACGATCGCACAAATTTGCGAAATTTCGCCTTTCGCCAGGCTACGCTTGAGCGTCTTCTTGCTCATCAACGGCAAGGAAATCAATTCTTGAGCCAGACTTGGAGGATTTTCAACTTGTACGTGACGCACTATCTGGCTGTCACCTTCTTCATTGTAGACTACGACGTTCACATATTCGCTTGAAGTGGCTTGTTTTTCTTTCTTCACTTCATCTTCTGCTTCTCTTGTGTCTTGATCAGGGACGCTTGCAGATCTTCGTTCTTCTTCGTCGGTCTTCTTGTCTTCTTTCCTTCTGCCAGAGCGGAACTCCACATCGCTCTTGGCTACAGGAGTAGTCTTTTTCTGGCGCCTGACTACTCCACCTCCAGTGGTCTTCACGGGCTTGTCATTTGAGTGTGAGGGGCCATCGCACGCCTGACTCTCATTAGACACATCTTCCACAGAGGTATATGCCCAAATTACCTCTCTTGCTGCCAGGCAGCCGAGGTCTTCGTCGACTTGCTTGTCGACGCTGATCTTCTTCTTCTTCCAGTCAATGCTCGGTTGGTACCTTCTCAACCAGGGCATTCCCAGAATCAGATCAAACTTGTCATCGAGGTCGAGTGCTATAAACTCGTCTTCGCCTCGGAAATCATCACATTCGATTGCCATACGCAACACGCGCTTAGGCATCGTCACTTTCGATCCATTCGCAAGCGAACGATCATTTCCTTGTTCGAGATAGGCAGGTCCAAACCTTGCCTTCTCACCACTTGTGTGCGGACAAAATTGTTCGACGCACCAGTGTCTACAAGAGCCCGTAGAGGTTCTGAATAACCATCTACCTTAACCTTGTGGACTATCAAGGCTGGCTCCTACTGGTCGTTCCCGTTTTTTGGCTGTTGGGAACGCTCGAATCGTCGGCTTCTGCCTGATCGATTCGATCGCGAACCGTGTGTCGCTTGCTGGCTTGGCAAGGACACCTTGCAATTTCTCGCGATGTGACCGGGCTTGCCGCAACGGAAACACTTCCCGTCATTGCGTGGCTGTCTGTTAGCGGTCGCATCGGCATACGAGATGTCCATCGGCTCTGGACCGTCGTATGTGACTGCGTGTTGTCGAACAGGACGAGGGCCGAAACCGTTGAACTTGGCTTGCTTGATGCTGAATTCTTCTTGCATCGCTCGCTCGATGGTTTCACCCAGCGTCTTCGGATACTCGCGGAACAGCTGGTTCCGAATCGGACCGTCATTGAGTCCTGCCATGAATGTCACAACTTGCGTTGAGACATCAATCGGCTCATTCACGATACTTGACACAAGGTATCGTGCTCGTTGAGCGTACGAGTGTAGGTCGTATCTACCCTGACGAAGCTTTAAGAACTCAGCGCGAGCTCGAAATTCGCTCTGCGGAGGCTCAAAAGCTCTCTTCAGTTCTCGCTTGAAGTCGTCCAGGTCGTAGAAGCAATGTGGCTCCGCCAATCGCTTCCCATACGCCCAACTCTTGGCTCGACCCGCAAGGTTTGACATCGCAAACAACACTTGCTGCATTGGGTCCCGTAGTTGTCTTGCAGTGATAGCTGCATCCAACTCAACGAACCATCTCGCTAGAGATTCGTTTTCTCCGCCACGGTACGGAGATACATCGAGCTTCAGAGGCGCCACTCTCACCGTCGTGACAGGAGTTGCAGGGTCGATGAGTGTTCATGATCTCGTGATGCATGAAGCTCGTAGCCGCATTCCTCTGCTCATCCGGTGACGCTAATCTCAGCAAGCTGATTACAGCTGCCTCACCGATGACTGCTCGCATACGCTCGAGGGCTGCCCACTCGTGGCTAGACAAATGAGGGAAATGCTCATTCGTCAGCTCCACGGTCTCTGCAGGCACCGTACCCATCGGCGTCTCCACCCCTTCCATTGTTTCTCACAATCGAACAGGGGGTCTTGGAATGTCCGCGCACGCTACACAAGCGGTCTGTGTAGAGTCTTGACTTGGTCGTTGGAAGGACTACGAAGTGCTACCAGGTGTAAGAGGCTATCCGAGACAGCCTCAAACACAGCACGCACGCTTGCGCTTGAGAGGAAGACTTGAGAGGAGCTTGGCAAAAATGCAACTGAATTGAAATGAGCTCATGGTTCCTGACACTACATGTAAAACACCACTAGGGCTCCTAGAGGTTTTATAACTAAAACCTAAACATGCACAATAAAACCTATGAATCTGATATATAAAACCTTGGGTACACTGAGGTTGAACCTACGGGATCTTCGAGAAACTTGAACTTGAAGTACCGCGAAGATTCCCTGCGAAGTGATTGGCTCACGCCACTCGCTTCAGGTGGTAGAGACACGTCCGTCCCGTCACCAGTGTTGTTTCCCCAAGTAGGAACCATCACTCACATGTCTCGAGTACTGTTGTGCGTAACCACGCCGAATCTCAATGATTGCGAGCGACCAGCACTCAACTCAGACACAGATTGCTCTGACGTCAGACGATGACGTCACCTGTGCATGTGGGGATCACTTTTATGTGTTTCACCCAATACCTTCGCACCCACAATGCACTTCCACAAGGTGGTGTGTGACACACACAAAGAGCCACCTTGCATGTAATGGCAGCCTTAGCGCATTGCATATTCCTGTCGGTCGACAGGCGCGTACACGTTGTGAACGTAGACGGGAGCGTCGCTCACCATCAGCTTCACTACGAGGTACCGACCTGGAACAGCGAGGCTTGGTTGTTCCGCAGCCGTTTCGAAACCCGGCACGTCAGAGCGAAGAACAGTGAGAACACCGCCACTACGCCCGCGTGTGGGTCGATCCAACTGGGAGTTCGGGTCGTTCACGAAGACTTGGTGCTTGAAGCTTGAGTCGAGGTGAGACTTGAAGGTCGAGAGGTGTTGCTTGTCGCTGAACTTGGTTTCCTGGACGCATGCCACCGAGTGTTTCGATAGCACGCTGTCGATAAATAAGTGACCGTTGTCTTTGATGCCGTTAGTGTTGACGGACACGACACTAACATTGCTCCACGTTGTTTGGGATGGAGTTGGTTTAGCAACGAGTGGCCAAGCCTCCCGCTACCAGTACCACCTCTCCCTCGACAACTCGGAGCTGCAACACCGACTCGTCGACCGGGTAGTACCCATCGAACTTGCGAAGCTCTTCCAGGTCGTCGAGCAAGTACCCCTGCCACTGCACTTCGTTCCATTGACTCAAGCAGTGCGCACCAAGGTCCGACCGCAAGAGCATGAGGAGAGTGTTGGGGTGGAGGAGTCTCGTGTGGTGTGCGGGGATCCACTCGACCGGCTGACCAGTGACGTAGTGGATCCAGTGGTCGTTGCTGAAGATCGTCGGCGCGATCGACATCAGCATGAGTTCGAAGAACCCGAGTGCCTTCGTCGCTCGTGACAGCTCGCTGACTTGGTCAGACGATCTCCACCACGTGGCACACGTCTTGAACATGTCGCCTCGCTTCGACGGGACCGTCGTCTTCATCAGCTTCTTCCACTTCGCACTGAACGTCGTGTCTTCGCTCGGCTGAGTCGCACTCAACACGCGGTTGATCACATGCAACTGCGCGAGCTCTGCGACTCCGTGTCCACTTCCTGCCATCTTGAGCGACAGAGCGCTGTTGAAAGCCAGCGGCGAGTCCACTGCCTTCTTGATGACGTGGTCGGGGTTCGTGGCGTTGTCGATGAGTTTGCTCGCACCCTCGACCTGAGTGTCTGCGAGCGCAAGACGGTCCGGGAGGGTGTTGAGCAACGCCGTGTTCTCATCGTTCAGCATCGACTCGGACACCTCCAAGATCGGAGACGCCTTCGACGCTTTCCTGATCTTCGTGTGGTGCTTCTCGACGAAGAAAGCCGACTCGGTCGATGTCTTGAGCGCCTCGGGACGCTTCACATCGACAGGGATCACTTGGTACCGAGGACCATACTTCTTGTCCGCAACCACATTCTTCACTTCGAAGGACACTTCCATCGACTGCAGCACCTGGAAGTAGTTGGTGGTGGCAACACCATCTAGAGGCTGCGGTTGCTGTTTCACCAGCATGTTGGAGAAGTCGACTCCGTTTCTCGAGCGCTTCTTCTTGTTTGTCACGGTGGAGAAACCGTCGTTTCCATTCGTCAAGAGCAGCGTCGGGGACTTCATTGGCGGTTTGGGACTTCCTGGTGGAGTCACCTTGCCTTGCGAGTCGTCGAACGTGGCAATCGAGAGCACATCGGAGTTGCTTCGCGGCTTGGCCAGCGCTGTTTCAGCTGACGACTTGCCATGCTGAGCTCTCTGCTGGAGCTGGGCTTCCCGTCTCTTTCCTTCCTCGACTGCTTTCTGTAGCGAGGTTTGCTTCGGCATCGCACTCGCAGCTTGAGCGTAGGTTCTCGGCAGTTGCTGTCGTTGCTGCTGGGGTTGCTCTGGAGCTGGCTTCGAGGGAGGGAACACACTGTCCGGAGACCCGAGGTCGATTCCATGGTGCGAGCGATACCCATACGGCTGTCGCTCCGACTGGAACGGAGCATTCTTTCCATGCGCCGGGTGCAGCTTGTTGTCAAACAACACCTGGTCGCACACAGACCCGTTCACGACCAACGCGCTTGGACACGAGCTGGACAAGAAGTACATCCGCCAGGTCGCCGATGTCATCCCCGTCGCGAGGTTCACTTCGCGAAAGGTGTGGTACACCGGCTGGCACCCGAGGAGGAACAGTCGGTGCACGATCACTCGAATGTCCACGTCGGGGTCGACGTTGACAATGTCGATGAAATACTTGTCGCCAAGGATGTCGAACTCCTTGAACGTGAACGTACCACCGAGGATGTTCACCTTGGTGCGTTCCAAGCGCACACAGGCTTCCTTCGTCTTGACCTTGACTCGGAGGTTGCCGCCGGGGAGCTTGGAGATCTGACCGATCTCGAAGCGCTGGTACAGCTCATCGAGTGTCGCGTTTCCGTGGCTCGTGCCGGCCAATGACGCCATGATCTTTTGGAGCGGAGTCTTCGCGAGCGCTCTTCCAGTCTCGATCACCATGTCGTACTTGGCGGTCGGGAGCTGGTAGGGACGCGCTTGCTCCATTCGCGACGCGATGTACGACCAGTCGCATCCAGCAGCGTACTGGCGCTCAATCGCTTCGATGTCGACAGCGAGAGGCTTCGGAGTCTCGACGCGTCTGCGAGTTGCTTCGATCACAGCACGGTCTCGACGGAGGTGTTCTTGTTGACGCAGAAGCTCAGCCATGGACAGTCGAGCGTCCACGTTCACAGGAGCGACAGCGACAGCAGGATCCATCGGGTCGTCGCCAGAGAGATCGAGGGTCGTCACTTGAGCATTCCCGCCAGACTCCATCGGATCGTCCACCATGGCGGCGGGGTCAGCGACAGGAGCGGGATCAGCGGGAGGCGGAGCAGCTGCGTGGGTTGGAGGAGCAGGGGCTTGGTCTGCGACACCAGTTGTCGCATTCAAGTTGCTCGCTGAAGGAGAGACATGGTGGTTGACCCCAGGTGGCGTCACCAGGTTTCCCGTTTGGGTGGGTTCGGACCCTTCCAAATTTTTGGAGGGGGATGGGCTGACAGTGGGACGAGGCACGACAGTGGGTGTGGACCCAGATTTCGAGCCAGTGTCGACAGCTGGCAGCTGGTGGGTGGAGGGAGGAGCTGGATTTTCCATGGGAAAGTCGGAGGTTGAGAGGCGGGGGAGGTGACTGAGAGGTCTTGGATTCAACTTGAGGGGTAGCCGGCAAATTGAGAAGTTCTCCTATAGCTCAGTTGGTAGAGCGTGCGGCTGTTAACCTCAAGGTCGCCGGTTCGAACCCGGCTGGGAGAGCTTCTTTTCTTTTCTTTTCTTCTTTTTTCTTCGTTTTTTTCTTCTTTTTTCCTTCTTTTTCTTTTGCGTGTTCCGTTCTCGCCCGATCCGTCTTGCTTGTGCGCGCGGAATTGCGCCTTCTGCCGCTCCCGACCAACGAGAGACGTGCGCGAGCGTCTCTCGCTCCTGTGTGGTCGGTCGTGGCGGGATCTGAGCTCGGAGCTCGCTTGGAGCTCGCCTGACCACTCGGGGACGCGCACGCGTTGTTTTACCTTCAAACTACCAAACCGCCGAGCTGCCGAACGACGCGAACAAGAAAGGTGCAATGTAACTTGCGATGTCAAGAAATGAGATCAAGGGTCTCTGGCGCGTCGCGACGCGGTGAGTGGTCCGGTGGACGGATCAAGAGCGTTTCGGCCATTTGGTCGGTTGCCGGACCCGTGGTGTGCGCGGGGGATTGCGTTTGGCGCGGCGGCATTGGCGCGTTGGCTGTGGTCGTTCGAGCGTACTTGTGGGTCGTTTTGTGTGGGAGAGGTGTGGTTGTGTGTGTTGACGTGGTGGTGCGTGTGTGGTTGTGTGTGTGTTGTGTGTGTTACGTTGTGGCGTTGCGGCGTTGTTGTGTGTGTTGTTAGCTTGATGTTTTGTGTGTGCGTGTATGTTGGGCATGCTTCTCCTATAGCTCAGTTGAAAGGTTGTCTATATTACTAGAATTAGACCGAGTGACTACTCAATCTACCTAGCTGAAGACTATTTAAATACCATACTATACACTAAATATGTATACTACTGGATACCGCGGGTGTATACCTGTGGACCGTCGAATTTTTTTTTTTTTTTTTTTTTGGAACAACCTGGTTTGAGCAAAAGATCGCTGATTGTGGATGGTCATGCAGCTCAAATGGTATAGTACCGGGTTCCCAACCTGGAGGTCGCGGGTTCGATCCCCGCCGTGGCCAAACTTGGAAATCACAGAATAACTTCCGTAATTTAACCGTTGTGAATCCGTAATTTATCTGTTTCTTGCAGGCTTGGGCTCATTCGTCAATTTGCGTCGTCGAGAGCAGGTGCCGACTGGAGAGTGATGGTCGCTGGTGCTTCTGAGGAAGAGTACTCAGGGAGGGAGGAACCTGATACCGTGTCCATAATGCAATCGGCTGAGCCGCGCCGTAAGGCGGAGGTGTCGGAGGGCACAGGCTCGGTTGATGGGGATTCCCAACGTGAGATCTCCGACTCAGGAGAATCAGAGAGCAGCTCTTCAGTGGTGTCAGCATCCGATGAGGAGTCCTCAAGGGTCTCCTCCAGCAAGGAAGGAGCAAGCGGCGACGGTACTGATGAGACTGCGGCAACAGCTGTGGAGGTCGAGATTGGAGCTTTGAGGCAGAGTTGGCGGCTTACCGTTGCCGAATCTCGAACGTGGTTGTATGAGTTGCCACGAAATCTCCAAATGGCTGGTACGTCTTCATCTCTCGAATGGCCTTTTGCAGTGTTGTCGCTTGCACTGACTCGTATTTTTTCCTCATGTAGTGGCGAGTATGCGCACTCATCGTTGCGAAGATCACCGACAGCGCAGGAGCAGTCGGAGTGGGTTGTCTTCCGTCGAACAAGCACCGATTGCGATCCGACCAGATGAAGTGGAGGGTCACAGCGCGGAACGTGTGCCACACGTCTCCGATGACGTCCTCACACTCCTTCCATTCATCTCGCACGACTGGTTTCCTTGCTGTCGCAATCATGGTCCATGTCAACTGGGATCGGACAAATGGCGCCATGATGTTCCGTATGTGCTCCCACAGTCTTGTTGCGAGAGCACACTCGAAGAACAAGTGTTTCTCCGTCTCGACTGCGTCACACCCGTCGCGAATGCAGTAGATGATGCGCGGGTTCGAGTGTTGCAGGAACCAGAACCGCGAGCGCACGGGGAGAAGCCGAAACGCGAGGCGGAACTGCAGGTCTTCGAACACGGGGAGCAGGATCTTGCGAAGATGCTTCCCATACTTCACGAACGACTTGACTTCTTCGTCACCGACACTCGGAGAGTGCAGCGACATCGGATGGGACTTATCTGGTGGCTTCGGTTCCCACGCCACTCGAAGAAGCGCGCTCCTCGGGATCGCTGGGACCAGACACACCTTCGAGCCACTTTTGCATCCCAAGTGAGGGAATGCACACTCACTCCATGTGTCCGAAGACAAAGGTGCAAACTCACACACTCCAAGTCGGACCGCGATCTGTGTCGCCTCTCGGTACAGAGAACGCAACCACTGGGATTGCACACCGAGAGCCACAGACGCGAGAGTGAGGTCGAGGTGCCGTTGGACGAAATCGGACTCGCTCGGCCAGGAAGCACCATTGCTCATGAAGTCGACCAGCGAGCGCAAGCCGAAGACCCTCGAGATGTGCAGACGGAACCCGCGCTGGGGTTCTGGCACCATCCCGATGCACCGACGGTGTGCAGCGGTGGTTTGCGACCTCGGAGTCTGCTCGTAGTGGAGCTGTGCATCCGAGTGGAACCAGATCGGCTGGTTCAGACCATACCAGACACGCTCGTCCGTCGGAAGGTCGTGCCACGAGATCCCCCATCGGATCTTGTACCACCAGACCCACGTCTCCTTCCACCAACCAGAGATCAACTCCCACTTGATCATCGTGCCATGTCGAAGAGGAGAGACCGTGAGGAAGTCGAGCGCCGTGCGTCGACCGACTCGAGGAAGAACCGCTGTGAGCAGCTCCGCACTCGGTGTCGTCCAGCTTCTCTCGTCTGGCTTGCTCGCTGCTCGCATGAACTGGAGCAGATGCTGGAGGCGTTGCCGCTTCAGTTGCGCTTCGATGCTTGGGATGTGCAGACCACCCTCACTCCTCGGGAGATACAAGAACTCCTTCGGAATGAGCTGGATGTGGCTTGCATCTCGATCGTGCTTCCGACTCAAGACGAACCGATTCAGCATCGACTGCCACCTCTTCACGACCGACGACGGGATCGACACGTGTTGGGTGTAGTGCCACAAGCGAGATAAGACCATCGTTTGCGCCACAAGAAGACGACCGCGAAGAGTCCTTGCTCGTCTGTACCACATCTTGAAGCCGTCGTAGAAGCGTTGCTCGAGGAAGTTGACGATGTCGTCGTTGACTGGCGACTGACTGAAGGGGATCCCGAGGAACTTGACCGACTCGGCTCGACCAAGCACATGCACACCAGGGAGCTGGGGACAGATCTCGTTCCGATTCAGCGCCATCAGGTTCGACTTGCCAAGGTTCAATTTCGCGCCAGACCCGTTGCAGTACTCCTCCACGAGCTCAAGCTGCGCTTGCACACTCGCAATGGAGCCTCCCAGGAGAGTCGTGTCGTCCGCGAAGAAGACACTGGTGGATGTGTGATCCTCGGTGAGGCACACTCCGAACTCTTCGTGGGACCGCAGCAGGTTTCCCAGTGGCTCGATCGTGAGAAGGAAGAGAAGCGCAGAGAGCGGGTCGCCTTGCTTCACTCCCCGTGTCGGGAACAGCACAGGCTGGATGTTCTGGTTGATGACGAGGTGCGCTTGCGGCTCGGTGTACAGCAGTCTCACCCACTGCACAAACTCCGAACCACACCCCATTCGCTCGAGCAGCCGGAACATGTAGTCCCAGTTCACTCGGTCGAACGCCTTCTCGAAGTCCAAGAACAGAGCATACGCTTCTTCGTCTCGACTCGTCACCAGGTCTTGGAGATCCGCGAGGAACCGCACATGGTGGTGGATCGATCGACCTTTGACGAATCCCTTTTGGTCGGGGTGGATCAAGTCGAGAATCACCTGCTGCAGTCGGTATGTCAGCGCCTTCGACAACACCTTCACATCGACCTGCACGAGTGCGATCGGTCGGTAGTTGCCAGGCTGCGCTCGCGAACCCTTCTTGTGCAGCAGCACCACTGCCGACTTGCGTTGAGATGGAAGCAGCACGCCTCGTCGAAGCCGATCATTGAACACGATGCTCAAGCACTCGCCAAACACGTCCGGAGCGACCTGGTAGAAACCAGCAGTCAAGCCGTCCATGCCAGGAGCCGACGTCGCCTTCATGTGTCGAATCGCTTCCGCCAGATCGTGAGATGTGACTGGTGCATTCAGGATGTCTCGATCCGTTTCCGACGTGAACCGAACGATGGAGTCGAGAAGCTTGCGTTGCATGGTTTCGTCGGGTGGAGGAGCTCTTCCTGCTGGACTGTCGGGATCTCCCATCTCGGACCCCCAGTGTTCCAGGAAGCGAAGCGATATCTCTTGAGGATTCGATGAGACACTTCCACTCGGTGTCACCACCTCCTCGATCGAGACCCTTCTCAAGCTCGTGTCCAGCGGACGGAAGAAGTGCTTGGTGGACTTTTCAGAGTTGGCCGCTTGGAAGTCGAACGCAGTGTCCTGGTTGTATTGACTTGTCCTCGTGACCGTCTCCTTGTACATCTTCATGGCTTCTTCGAACTCGCTGCGATTGTTCTCGGTCGACACATCTCGATAGCGAGCAGCCGCTTGGTCCAACGCCGCTTGAGCCTCTTCGATCGCAGCTGTGTCTTGCATCCGCAGTTTCTTCTGCACGTCTTGCAGCTGGGTCTTGATGCTCGCCTTCCACTGCTCCCAGATTTTACCTGGGTTCGTCGAGGTGCGCAGCTCATCTCGAACCAGTTCAGCTTCTTTCTCGATCGCAGACACCACCACTGGATACTCCAGCAGGTAGCGTGGGAACTTCCAGTACCCTCGACCGTGGAGCTGCGAACCAGACCGGAAGCTCACACTGTGTGCGAGGTGGTCGCCAGCATGCTTCGGCAGGAAGTACTTGGAGTCGTCGTAGAAGCGTTCGTAGAAGTCTTCCGACAGCAAGATGTAGTCGAGTCGGTTCTTTCGAGGAAGGGGACCAGTGAAGACTCGCTTGGTGTCGTAGTGGATCCGCCACGCATCGACCACACTCAGTTTCGTCAACCACTCCAAGCAGCTGGACCGACCGGGGTCGTAGCGTAGATCTGGAGACGACGAGTCGAGTCTCGGGTCCAGAGGAGTGTTCAGATCTCCCAACACCATGAGCGTCGCTTGATCCTCGAACTCCGCGGTCTCAAGACTCGAGAAGAATTGTTGCTTTTCCTGCCTGTCGACAGGTGCGTACACGTTGTGGATGTAGATGGGAGCACACTCGACCATCACCTTCACGACGATGTACCGTCCTGCGATCGACAGACTGGGAAGCTCGACAGCCGTGTCGAAGCCTGGGAAGTCAGAGCGGAGCACCGTGAGCACTCCATTGCTCCTTCCTCGCGTCGGTCGATGCAGCTGGGAGTTGGGGTCGTTCACGAAGACCTTGTGCTTGAAGCTCGAGTCGAGGTGGAACTTGAAATTGGAAAGGTGCGTGTTGTCGCCGAACTTGGTTTCTTGGACACACGACACCGAGTACTTGGAGAGCATGCTCTCGATAAATAGGTGGCCGTTCTTCTTGATGCCATTAGTGTTCACGGTCAGAACACTGACGTTGCTCCATGTGGTTGTGGGCGAGGATGGTTTAGCAGCGAGTGGCCAAGCCTCCCGCTACCATCACAACCCCACCGTCAACGACTTGAAGCTGCAGCACAGAAGCGTTGGCTGGGTAGCACCCGTCAAGCTTCTGCAACGCTTCGAGGTCTTCAAGCAGGAAGCCTTGCCACTGCACTTCACTCCATTGCTGCATGCAGTGAGCTCCGAGCTGCGACCGCAAGAGACGAAGGAGGGTGTTGGGGTGGAGAAGTCGCGTGTGGTGCGCGGGGATCCACTCCACCGGCTGACCCGTGAGGTACTGGATCCAGTGGTCGTTCGCAAAGATCGTCGGCGCGATCGACATGAGCATGAGCTCGAACAAGCCCAAAGCCTTGGACGCTCGCGACAACTCCTTGATCGAGTCAGACGACGTCCACCACTTCGCACACGTCTTGAATATCTCGCTTCGCTTCGACGGGACCGTCGTCTTCATCAGTTTCTTCCACTTCGCGCTGAACGTCACGTCTTCGCTCGGCTGCGTCGCACAGAACACGCGGTTGATCGCGTGCAGCTGCGCCAGTTCTTCAATCTCCTGTCCGCTTCCAGCCATCTTCAACGCCAATGCGCTGTTGAAGGCGAGTGGACACTCGACCGCTTTCTTCGTGATGTGGTCGGGATTCGTCGCGTTCTCGAGCAGCTTGCACACACCGTCGACCTTCTTGTCCGCTTCCGCGAGACAGTCCGGGAGGGTGTTGAGAAGCGCCGTGTTCTCGTCGCTGAGCATCGCCTCGGTCACCTCCATGACGAGCGACGCCTTCACCGCCTTCTTGATTTTCGTGTGGTGTTTCTCGACGAAGAAAGCAGACTCGGTCGAGGACTTCACCGCGTCCGGATGCTTCACATCGACGGGGACCACTTGGTAGCGCACTCCGTACTTCTTGTCAGCCGTCACGTTCTTCGACTCGAACGTGACCTCCATCGACTGGAGCGCTTGGAAGTAGTTGGAGGTGGCGACGCCGTTGAGAGGCTGAGGCTGCTGCTTTACCATGAGGTTGGAGAAGTCGACTCCGTTGCGCGAGCGCTTCTTCTTGTTCGAGACGGTTTTGAAGCCGTCGTCGGGTCCGTTGGTCAGCAGGAGAGGCTTCGTCGTCGGGGGTTTCGGACTTCCAGGTGGAGTCAACTTGCCGTTCGATCCGCTATAGACCGAAATCGAGAGAGCGCTGTCGGGCTTGCTTGGTTGCTTGGTGAGCTGGTTGGCAGCTGGTGGCTGACCATGCTGAGCTCCTTTCTGGAGCTGGCCATCCCGTTTCTTCGCATCCTCGAGTGACTTCTGCAGCGAGGATTGGTACGGCTTCGAGTTCGGACTCGCAGCTTGCGCGTACGTCTTCGACGATGACTGTTGTTGTTGCTGCGGCTCAGACGCCGGTGCAGCGGGAGGGAAGATGCTGTTGGGAGTGCCGAGATCGAGACCGTGGTGCGAGCGGTAGCCGAACGGGAGACGCTCGGACTGGTACGGCGCATTCTTGCCATGCGTCGGGTGCAGCTTGTTGTCGAACAACAGCTGGTCGCAGACGGAGCCGTTGATCATCAGCGCGCTCGGACATGACTTCGACATGAAGTACACGCGCCAAGTCGCGGACGTGATGCCGGTCGCGAGGTTCACTTCGCGGAAGGTGTCGTACACCGGCTGGCACCCAAGAAGGAACAAGCGGTGCAGGATCACATCCGTGTCCGTGTCCGAGTCGACGTTGGAGATGTCGACGAAGTACTTCGGGCCAAGGATGTCGAACTCCTTGAACATGAAGACGCCGCCGAGGATGTTCACGCGCGTCCGCTCGAGGCGCATACACGCGTCCTTCGATTTGACCTTGACGCGGAGATTGCCACCGGGGAGCTTGGAGACTTGGCCGATCTCGTAGAGCTGATACAGCTCCTCGAGAACCTTGTTTCCGTGGCTCTTGCCGGACAGCGACCCCATGATCTTGTGGAGCGGAGTCTTTGCGAACGTCCGTCCGGTGTCGATCACCATGTCAAACTTGGCTCGTGGGAGCGCGTACGGACGCGCTTGCTCCATGCGAGACGCGATGAACGACCAGTCACCGCCAGCGGCGTACTGGCGCTCGATCGCTTCGATGTCGCAAGCGAGAGGCTTCGGGGTCTCCACACGACGGCGCACAGTTTCAGCTTCGGCTTGGTCGCGGCGGAGGAATTCTTGCTGCGAGAGCACGTCCGCCATCGTCGGACGCGGGTCCACGCGAGGAAGCGAGGCGGCGTCAGGCGCTTGCGGGGGCTCCATCGACTCGTCATCGGACGGCGAATCGGGCACAGCGGGTGGGGGGATCGACCCGTCATCGAGCACATGCGCATTGGACGGCGAGTCAGGAACATCAGGCGGTGTGCTCATATGCACATCGAGTTCATCGTCACTCAATCCCGTCGGCGCAAAGGCCGAGAGAGAAGGGGACGGGGAAGCCTGTGGCGACGGAGGCGCAGCGGAGGGAGGGGACAGGAGAACGCGTGGCGTGGCGACCGGAGAGCCACCCACCGGAGATTCGGATCGCTCCAAATTTTCCGAGGGGGATGGGCCGATCTTGGAACCAGGCTGGATACTGGGTGCGGACCCAGATTCTCGACCAGGTGCGACACGCGGAGGCACGACAGTCGGAGACGAGGGGACGAGGAGAGGAGCAGAGGCAGCAGTCGGAGGTTCCATGGGGAAGGTCGAGACGGCGGCAGGTGCGGCGGCGGGGTGGAGAGGGTTACTTCTGGAAGTCGACTTGTGGGGTAGCCGGCAAATTGAGAAGTTCTCCTATAGCTCAGTTGGTAGAGCGTGCGGCTGTTAACCTCAAGGTCGCCGGTTCGAACCCGGCTGGGAGAGCTTCTTTTCTTTTCTTTTCTTCTTTTTTCTTCTTTTTTTCCTTCTTTTTTCTTTTGCGTGTTCCGTTCTCGCCCGATCCGTCTTGCTTGTGCGCGCGGAATTGCGCCTTCTGCCGCTCCCGACCAACGAGAGACGTGCGCGAGCGTCTCTCGCTCCTGTGTGGTCGGTCGTGGCGGGATCTGAGCTCGGAGCTCGGAGCTCGGAGCTCGCTTGGAGCTCGCCTGACCACTCGGGGACGCGCACGCGTTGTTTTACCTTCAAACTACCAAACCGCCGAGCTGCCGAACGACGCGAACAAGAAAGGTGCAATGTAACTTGCGATGTCAAGAAATGAGATCAAGGGTCTCTGGCGCGTCGCGACGCGGTGAGTGGTCCGGTGGACGGATCAAGAGCGTTTCGGCCATTTGGTCGGTTGCCGGACCCGTGGTGTGCGCGGGGGATTGCGTTTGGCGCGGCGGCATTGGCGCGTTGGCTGTGGTCGTTCGAGCGTACTTGTGGGTCGTTTTGTGTGGGAGAGGTGTGGTTGTGTGTGTTGACGTGGTGGTGCGTGTGTGGTTGTGTGTGTGTTGTGTGTGTTACGTTGTGGCGTTGCGGCGTTGTTGTGTGTGTTGTTAGCTTGATGTTTTGTGTGTGCGTGTATGTTGGGCATGCTTCTCCTATAGCTCAGTTGAAAGGTTGTCTATATTACTAGAATTAGACCGAGTGACTACTCAATCTACCTAGCTGAAGACTATTTAAATACCATACTATACACTAAATATGTATACTACTGGATACCGCGGGTGTATACCTGTGGACCGTCGAATTTTTTTTTTTTTTTTTTTTTTGGAACAACCAGGTTTGAGCAAAAGATCGCTGATTGTGGATGGTCATGCAGCTCAAATGGTATAGTACCGGGTTCCCAACCTGGAGGTCGCGGGTTCGATCCCCGCCGTGGCCAAACTTGGAAATCACAGAAAAACTTCTGTAATTTAACCGTTGTGAATCCGTAATTTATCTGTTTCTTGCAGGCTTGGGCTCATTCGTCAATTTGCGTCGTCGAGAGCAGGTGCCGACTGGAGAGTGATGGTCGCTGGTGCTTCTGAGGAAGAGTACTCAGGGAGGGAGGAACCTGATACCGTGTCCATAATGCAATCGGCTGAGCCGCGCCGTAAGGCGGAGGTGTCGGAGGGCACAGGCTCGGTTGATGGGGATTCCCAACGTGAGATCTCCGACTCAGGAGAATCAGAGAGCAGCTCTTCAGTGGTGTCAGCATCCGATGAGGAGTCCTCAAGGGTCTCCTCCAGCGAGGAAGGAGCAAGCGGCGACGCTGCTGATGAGACTGCGGCAACAGCTGTGGAGGTCGAGATTGGAGCTTTGAGGCAGAGTTGAAGGCTTATCGTTGCCGAATCTCGAACATGGTTGTATGAGTTGCCACGAAATCTCCAAATGGCTGGTACGTCTTCATCTCTTGAATGATCTTTTGCAGTGTTGTCACTTGCACTGACTCGTATTTTTTCCTCATGTAGTGGCGGGTATGCGCACTCATCGTTGCGAAGATCACCGACAGCGCAGGAGCAGTCGGAGTGGGTTGTCTTCCGTCGAACAAGCACCGATTGCGGTCCGTCCAGAGGAAATGGAGGGCCACTGCACGAAGAGTGTGCCAAACGTCACAGATGACGTCTTCGCATTCCTTCCAGTCTTCGTGAATCGACGGCTTCCGCGCCAACGCAATCATCGTCCACGTTGGCTGGCTTCGAAAGAATGGCCGCATCAGAAGCAACAGGTGCTCCCACACTCGCGAGGCAAGCGTGCACTCGAAGAACAAGTGCTGCTCGGTCTCAACTGCAGTGCAGCCATTCTGGATGCAGTACGTGATGCCTGGGTCGGTGTCTCGCAGAAAGAAGAACCGAGAGCGCACAGGAAGCAGTCGGAACGCCACGCGAAACTGCAGGTCTTCAAAGATCGGAAGCAGGAGCTGGCGAAGGTGTTTGCCGTACTTCACGAATCGTTTCACTTCGTCCTCGTCAACACTTTGACTGTGAAGCGTCATTGGGTGGCTTTTCGACGGTGGCGTTGGTGTCCACACCAGACGAAGAAGCGCGCTTCTCGGAACGGCCGGGAACACACACGCCTTCGTGCCACTGGTGCAACCAAGATGCGGAAGGAGACGAAGACTTGAGTCAACTTGCGGTGGTAGTGTTCCCAGTCGGTCCACAATCTGTATCGCTTCCTTGTACAACGACCGAAGCCATTGCGACTGGATGCCGACAGAGATGTGAGCCAGCGTGCGATCAAGGTGAGCAGCCACAAAGGCGTTGCAGCTTGGCCATGTCGTTCCACCACGCATAAAGTCCGCCAGCGATCGCAAACCGAAGACTCTCGAGATGTGGAGCCGGAAGCCTCGCTGCGGCTCGGGACACATACCAAGGCACCTTCGATGAGCGTTGGCGGTTGCAGCACGTGGGGTCTGTTCGTAGTGGAGATGTGCATCTGCATGGAACCAAATTGGCTGAGCGAGGCACTCCCTCACGCCTTCGTCCGGCGGAAGGTTGCGCCACGTGATCTCCCAGCTGATCGTGTACCACATCGTCCACGATGCTCTCCACCACTCTGAAGTCTTCTGCCACTTGATCATCGATCCATGCCGCAGCGGCGATACTGTGAGAAAGTCGAGCGCTCTGCACCTTCCGACGGGTGGTAGAACAGACTTGAGCACCTCACAGCTCGCTGTCGTCCAGTTTCTCTCCTCGGGGGTCGTGGCTGCATGCACAAACTGAAGCAGCAGCTGGAGTCGTTGCCGCTTCAGATGAGCTTCGATGCTCGGTATGCCCAGACCACCGTCACATCGCCGCAAGTAGAGAAACTCCTTTGGGATCAGCTGGATGTGTGTGTCCTCTCGGTCGTGCTTCCGACTCAGGACAAACTTGTTCAGCATCGACTGCCACCTCTTCACGACTTGCCGAGGGACAACCACATGCTGCATGTAGTGCCACAGTCGAGACAGGATGAAGAGGGCGCTGTTCCAAACAGTCCCTCAAACACGGCACACACGCTTGTGCCAGAGGAAGCGATCTCCCGACTTGGAGGGAGGAACGAAAACTTGAGGGCTTGAAGGAAAATTTGCAACTGAATTAAAAATGGTTATGGTTCCTGTCGCTACTTACAAATGAACCCCAAGGGCTCCTAGAGGTTTTATAACTAAAACCTAAATATACACAATAAAACCTATTAATCTGATATATAAAACCTTGGGTACACTGAGGTTGAACCTACGGGATCTTCTAGAAGCTTGAACTTCAAGTCTTATTTAAAATCCCTGCAAAGTGATTGGCTCGCGCCACTCACTTCAGGCGGCAGAGACACGTCGGTCTCGTCGCCAGCCCAGTTTCCCAAACAGGAACCATCACTCAGTACTTGATTAGTACATGGATGTCATTGCTCAGTACTCATTAGTACATGAGAACAACATTCTGCACTGATCAGCACAGAGAACACTCGTGACGTCATCGAATGGCGTCACACGTGCATGTGGGGACTGTATTACTGTAATCCCTTTGTTATTTGTGTCTCCACAATGCACGCTGAAGGTGGTGTGTGACACACTAGATCTGGGAACAGATCCACCTTCATGTAATGGCTGGTTGTGGCCCATTACACAGGACCATTGTCTGAGCCACCAGAAGTCGCCCTCGCAGTGTTCGAGCTCGCCTGTACCACGCCTTGAAGCCGTCGTAGAAGCGGTCATCGAGGAAAGACACGATGGCGTCATTGACTGGAGACTGGCTGAATGGGATACCAAGGAACTTCACCGACTCTGCACGACCCAGCACTTGAACACCAGGCAGGCGAGGGCAGTCTTGGTTGCGATTCAGCGCCATCAGCATCGACTTGCTGAGGTTGAGTTTCGCACCGGATCCCTTGCAGTAGACATCCACGAGCTCCAGTTGTGCTTGGACACTCGGGATCGAACCGCCTAGAAGCGTAGTGTCGTCCGCAAAGAACATGCTGGTGGCAGTGTGGTCTGCGTCGAGGCACACGCCATACTCTTCGTGCGACCGTAGCAAGTTCCCAAGAGGCTCAATTGCCAGAAGGAACAGCAATGCCGACAGAGGATCTCCCTGTTTGACACCTCGCGTCGGATGAAGCGCGGGCTGGATGTTCTGGTTGATGAGAAGGTGTGCTTGTGGCCGCGTGTACAGAAGCCTCACCCACTGGATAAACGCAGAGCCGCATCCCATCTTCTCAAGCACTCGGAACATGTAGTCCCAGTTCACACGATCGAAAGCCTTCTCGAAGTCCAAGAACATCGCGTACGCTTCGTCGTCGAGGTTCGTGATCAAGTCCTGGAGATCAGCGAGAAAGCGAACGTGATGGTGGATCGACCTGCCTTTCACGAATGCCTTCTGGTCCGTGTGGATGAGACTACACACAACGGACTGGAGTCGGAACGTGAGAGTCTTGGACAGAGCTTTCACGTCGACTGGCATCAGCGTGATCGGTCGGTAGTTGCCAGGCTCGGCTCTTGATCCCTTCTTGTAGAGGAGCACGACCGCTGACTTGCGTTGTGACGGCAGGAGGATGCCACGACGAAGCTGGTCGTTGAAGACAATGCTGAGACATTCACCGAACACGTCGGGAGCGACCTGGTAAAAGCCAGCTGTCAAGCCGTCCATACCAGGTGCCGAGCTCGCCTTCATGTGCCTGATCGAGTCCGCAAGGTCGGAAGCCGTCACAGGAGCATTCAGGATCTCCCGATCCAGCTCTGATAGCACACGGATGATCGAGTCAATGAGCGTTTGCTGCTTGGCTTCGTCTGGTGGAGGAGCTGTTCCTGCTGGACTGTCGGGATCTCCCATCTCGGATCCCCAGTGTTCCAGGAAATGGAGGGATATCTCTTGAGGGTTCGATGAGACACTGCCACTCGGTGTCACCACCTCTTCAATCGATACCTTCCTCAGACTCGCATCCAACGGACGGAAGAAGTGCTTGGTCGATTTCTCGGAGTTGGCAGCTTGGAAGTCGAACGCATTGTCTTGGTTGTACTGGCTGGTTCTGGTGACTGTCTCCTTGTAAATCTTCATCGCGTCGTCGAACTGGCTGCGATTGTTCTCGGTGGAAGACTCACGGTAGCGTGCAGCAGCCTGGTCGAGCGAAGCACGAGCCTCTTCAACCGCGGTTGTGTCTTGCATGCAGAGCTTCTTCTGGACGTCTTGCAGCTGGGTCTTGATTCTCGCCTTCCACCTCTCCCAGATTTGACCAGGATTGGTAGAGCCACGGAGCTGATCTCGGACTGTCTCCGCTTCCTTCTCGATCGCGGAGACAACCACTGGGTACTCCAGCAGGTAACGGGGAAACTTCCAGTACCCACGTCCATGCAGCTAGGAGCCAGTCTTGAAACTCACACAGTGAGCAAGGTGGTCGCCAGCGTTCTGGGGAACGAAGTATTTGGAGTCGTCGTAGAAGCGTTCATAGAACGCCTCCGAGAGAAGAATATAGTCCAACCGGTTCTTGCGAGGCAAGGGACCAGTGAAGACTCGCCTCGTGTCATGGTGGACACGCCACGCATCCACAACGCCAAGACGAGCAAGCCACGCAAGGCAGCTCGACCGCGCCGGTTCGTAGCACAGATCTGGAGACGAGGAGTCGAGTCTGGGATCCAAAGGCGTGTTCAGATCTCCCAACACAAGGTGTGTCGCTTGATCTTCAAAGTCTTCGGTCGAGAGACTCGAGAAGAATTGTTGCTTTTCCTGTCGGTCCACTGGAGCGTACACGTTGTGAATGTAGACGGGAGCGTCGCTCACCATCACCTTTACTACGAGGTACCGACCTGGGACGGCGAGGCTTGGTTGTTCCGCAGCCGTTTCGAAACCCGGCACGTCAGAGCGAAGAACAGTGAGAACACCGCCACTACGTCCGCGTGTGGGTCGATCCAACTGGGAGTTCGGGTCATTCACGAAGACTTGGTGCTTGAAGCTTGAGTCGAGGTGAAACTTGAAGGTCGAGAGGTGTTGCTTGTCGCTGACCTTGGTTTCCTGGACACACGATATCGAATATTTCGATACCATGTTGTCGATAAATAAGTGACCGTTGTCTTTGATGCCATTAGTGTTGACGGTCAAGGCACTAATGTTGTTCCACGAGGGATGAGTCGAGGTTGGTTTAGCAACGAGTGGCCAAGCCTCCCGCTACCAGTACCACCTCTCCCTCGACAACTCGGAGTTGCAACACCGACTCGTCGACCGGGTAGTACCCATCGAGCTTGCGAAGCTCTTCCAGGTCGTCGAACAAGTACCCCTGCCACTGCACTTCGTTACATTGACTCAAGCAGTGCGCACCAAGGTCCGACCGCAAGAGCATGAGGAGAGTGTTGGGGTGGAGGAGTCTCGTGTGGTGTGCGGGGATCCACTCGACCGGCTGACCAGTGACGTAGTGGATCCAGTGGTCGTTGCTGAAGATCGTCGGCGCGATCGACATCAGCATGAGTTCGAAGAACCCGAGAGCCTTCGTCGCTCGTGACAGCTCGCTGACTTGGTCAGACGATCTCCACCACGTGGCACACGTCTTGAACATGTCGCCTCGCTTCGACGGGACCGTCGTCTTCATCAGCTTCTTCCACTTCGCACTGAACGTCACGTCTTCGCTCGGCTGGGTCGCACTTAACACGCGGTTGATCACATGCAACTGCGCGAGCTCTGCGACTCCGTGTCCACTTCCTGCCATCTTGAGCGACAGAGCGCTGTTGAAAGCCAGCGGCGAGTCCACTGCCTTCTTGATGACGTGGTCGGGGTTCGTGGCGTTATCGATGAGTTTGCTCGCACCCTCGACCTGAGTGTCTGCGAGCGCAAGACGGTCCGGGAGGGTGTTGAGCAACGCCGTGTTCTCGTCGTTCAGCATCGACTCGGACACCTCCAAAATCGGAGACGCCTTCGACGCTTTCCTGATCTTCGTGTGGTGCTTTTCCACGAAGAAAGCCGACTCAGTCGACGTCTTGAGCGCCTCGGGACGCTTCACATCGACAGGGATCACTTGGTACCGAGGACCATACTTCTTGTCCGCAGCCACATTCTTCACTTCGAAGGACACTTCCATCGACTGCAGCACCTGGAAGTAGTTGGTGGTGGCAACACCATCCAGAGGCTGCGGTTGCTGTTTCACCAGCATGTTGGAGAAGTCGACTCCGTTTCTCGAGCGCTTCTTCTTGTTTGTCACGGTGGAGAAACCGTCGTTTCCATTCGTCAAGAGCAGCGTCGGGGACTTCATTGGCGGTTTGGGACTTCCCGGTGGGGTCACCTTGCCTTGCGAGTCGTCGAACGTGGCAATCGACAGCACATCGGAGTTGCTTCGCGGCTTGGCCAGCGCTGTTTCAGCTGACGACTTGCCATGCCGAGCTCTCTCCTGGAGCTGGGCTTCCCGTCTCTTTCCTTCCTCGACTGCCTTCTGCAGCGAGGTCTGCTTCGGCATCGCACTCGCAGCTTGAGCGTAGGTTCTCGGCGGTTGTTGTCGTTGCTGCTGGGGTTGCTCTGGAGCTGGCTTCGAAGGAGGGAACACACTGTCTGGAGTCCCGAGGTCGATTCCATGGTGCGAGCGATACCCATACGGCTGTCGCTCCGACTGGAACGGAGCATTCTTTCCATGCGCCGGGTGCAGCTTGTTGTCAAACAACACCTGGTCGCACACAGCCCCGTTCACGACCAACGCGCTTGGACACGAGCTGGATAAGAAGTACACTCGCCAGGTCGCCGATGTCATCCCCGTCGCGAGGTTCACTTCGCGAAAGGTGTGGTACACCGGCTGGCACCCGAGGAGGAACAGTCGGTGCACGATCACTCGAATGTCCACGTCGGGATCGACGTTGACAATGTCGATGAAATACTTGTCGCCAAGGATGTCGAACTCCTTGAACGTGAACGTACCACCGAGGATGTTCACCTTGGTGCGTTCCAAGCGTACACAGGCTTCCTTCGTCTTGACCTTGACTCGGAGGTTGCCGCCGGGGAGCTTGGAGATCTGACCGATCTCGAAGCGCTGGTACAGCTCATCGAGTGTCGCGTTTCCGTGGCTCGTACCGGCCAACGACGCCATGATCTTTTGGAGTGGAGTCTTCGCGAGCGCTCTTCCAGTCTCGATCACCATGTCGTACTTGGCGGTCGGGAGCTGGTAGGGACGCGCTTGCTCCATTCGCGACGCGATGTGCGACCAGTCGCCTCCAGCAGCGTACTGGCGCTCAATCGCTTCGATGTCAACAGCGAGAGGCTTCGGAGTCTCGACGCGTCTGCGAGTTGCTTCGATCACAGCACGGTCTCGACGGAGGTGTTCTTGTTGACGCAGAAGCTCAGCCATGGACAGTCGAGCGTCCACGTTCACAGGAGCGACAGCGACAGCAGGATCCATCGGGTCGTCGCCAGAGAGATCGAGGGTCGTCACTTGAGCATTCCCGCCAGACTCCATCGGATCGTCCACCATGGCGGCGGGGTCAGCGACAGGAGCGGGATCAGCGGGAGGCGGAGCAGCTGCGTGGGTTGGAGGAGCAGGGGCTTGGTCTGCGACACCAGTTGTCGCATTCAAGTTGCTCGCTGAAGGAGAGACATGGTGGTTGACCCCAGGTGGCGTCACCAGGTTTCCCGTTTGGGTGGGTTCGGACCCTTCCAAATTTTTGGAGGGGGATGGGCTGACAGTGGGACGAGGCACGACAGTGGGTGTGGACCCAGATTTCGAGCCAGTGTCGACAGCTGGCAGCTGGTGGGTGGAGGGAGGAGCTGGATTTTCCATGGGAAAGTCGGAGGTTGAGAGGCGGGGGAGGTGACTGAGAGGTCTTGGATTCAACTTGAGGGGTAGCCGGCAAATTGAGAAGTTCTCCTATAGCTCAGTTGGTAGAGCGTGCGGCTGTTAACCTCAAGGTCGCCGGTTCGAACCCGGCTGGGAGAGCTTCTTTTCTTTTCTTTCTTTTCTTCTTTCTTCTCTCTCTTCTTTCTTCTTTCTTCTTTTGCGCGTTTTGTTCCCGCCCGCTCCGTCTTGCTTGTGCGCGCGGAATTGCGCCTTTTGCCGCTCCCGACTAACGAGAGACGTGCGCGAGCGTCTCTCGCTCCTGTGTGGTCGGTCGTGGCGGGGTCTGAGCTCTCAGCCGCTTGGAGCTCGCCTGACCACTCTGGGACGCGCACGCGTTGTTTTGCCTCCAAACTACCAAGCCGCCGAGCTGCCGAATGACGCGAGAAAAAAGAAAGGTGCAATGTAACTTGCGATGTCGACAAATGAAATCGGGGGTCTCTGGCGCGTCGCGACGTGGCGAGTGGTCCGGTGGATGGGTCAAGAGCGTTTTGTCCATTTGGGCAGTTGCCGGACCCGTGGTGTGCGCGGAGGATTGCGTTTGGCGCGTTGGCTGTGGTCGTTCGAGCGTACTTGTGGGTCGTTTTGTGTGTGAGAGGTGTGTTTGTGGGTGCTGACGTGGTGGTGCGTGCGTGGTCGTGTGTTGTGTGTGTGTTGCGTTGTGGCGTTGTTGTGTGTGTTGTTAGCTTGATGTTTTGTGTGTGCGTGTATGTTGGGCATGCTTCTCCTATAGCTCAGTTGGTAGAGCGTGCGGCTGTTAACCTCAAGGTCGCCGGTTCGAACCCGGCTGGGAGAGCTTCTTTTCTTTTCTTTTCTTCTTTCTTCTCTCTCTTCTTTCTTCTTTCTTCTTTTGCGCGTTTTGTTCCCGCCCGCTCCGTCTTGCTTGTGCGCGCGGAATTGCGCCTTTTGCCGCTCCCGACTAACGAGAGACGTGCGCGAGCGTCTCTCGCTCCTGTGTGGTCGGTCGTGGCGGGGTCTGAGCTCTCGGCCGCTTGGAGCTCGCCTGACCACTCTGGGACGCGCACGCGTTGTTTTGCCTCCAAACTACCAAGCCGCCGAGCTGCCGAATGACGCGAGAAAAAAGAAAGGTGCAATGTAACTTGCGATGTCGACAAATGAAATCGGGGGTCTCTGGCGCGTCGCAACTAGATTAACCGAAGGCGGCTGAGCCAAGAGATGAACGAATTTGTGTCAACTTTGGCATGCTCTCTGCAATCTCCTTGCTGTTGTGTAACGCGCTGTTGTTCCTCTCTCGGCCATCCTGAGTTCGGTCTTTGTTGTCTGGCAAGTCCGATGCATCGTCCGAATGTACAAATTTGGTGGACGCGTCATCGGCCACCCATTCATCCTCGTCGTTGATCGGAGTCAAGGATCACCGGTTTGGAATATCTTCGATTGGAGTGATTGAGAGCCCAAAACTTTCCACCCGGTGAAGGCACATCAAATGACGGCACGGCTGGCGAAGGGTTCGATTCGTGGTGCAGATGCTCGACCCATCCGCCAAATAAACCTGCTCACAATATTTCTCACATGAAAACCAGTAAGAACCATACTTTACATATTGCTCACAAACATGCCACAAATTGCTCACCGCACACAACTGCTCTGTGGCTCGACAGCTCCACAGAGTGGACATCTGTGGTTCAAACGTATTGCGCTCGTTCTGGCAGGTCGTAGTGTCCTTCAAGCTGAACAGGTACTATGGTTCGATCAGTTCGCACACGAATTTGCTGCGCCTCCTGGCATTCGTATTTCGGAGTCGCACCTGTTGTTATTGCGGAATCCGACGGAATGTATCTTTGCCTTGAATGGCCATCTTCCGATTACTGGAGAAACAACAGGTTGTCCACATATCCATCCACAGGCATGTTCCGCTGTAGGATGCCCTTGGCTGTGCCCCTCCTCGCCTCCAAACTACTGTAGCCTTTCTTCCATGCCAAGCCTTTCGCAGACCAAGTCGACGTAACATTTTGCTTGGAGTCGAGCAATTTCATTGGATACTTCCTCGAGAGAGTAATTGCTGTTGGATAAATATGAGCTAGGACGTCACAGAGAGTGTTACTGCTTTTGATTGGTTAAAATTCATGTGTAAGTGTTACTATTGGGTAAAATTCACACGAACACGAATGAACGGCTGAGAAGCAGCCGCGACACGCGTCCCCGAGGGACAAGATAGGGAAAGGGAACGATACCGGGTGATTCCGAGGACGATGCCACTCACAACAGACTCAGCGCTATCGTCCTCAGTGACGGTTACACCTGCACACCTGCACACTTTTGCATCTTTGCACATTTCCATTGGCGCATACACTTTGTGAGTCTATTGCATTTTTGACTGCAATCAGCAAGGAAGATGAACTTTGGCTCCCAAGCTGATGGCAGTGGTTCACCTTCAATTACGCTCGCAGTTTGTGTATCAAACGCAATTGCTTCTTCGTCACTTTCCACCTCAAACAACGTTGGCCAATGGCTTGACGGCCGAATTCTACACTCACTGGCCGGTGCTCGGGGTTTTTGCAATAGAAACAAAGTTTGTCGCAGGGACTCATCGCGTCCAATGACTTGGACACCACCTAATCCCATCGGCACTGGTCCGTTGCGGCGCTGCTGACACTCATCCATTCTCGTTTGGTTGTAAGACCGACCTTCACGAGATGGAGGGGTGCTGGCTTTATCTCGATCCGAGCACAACCTGATACCATCACGGGACCTATCGAAGTCGAGCGCAACAGATACGGCTTGAGCGAGAGTGCTGCAGCGTCGATACTGCACCTCCGTTTGTGTCGCGGCGAGCAGAACTTGATTGAAACAGGCAACTTTATCGAAGTCGGTCGTCTGGGTCGCTTGATCCACGGTGCCACAGAACATAGTGATGTACTCGGCACGGTTCCGGCAATTACGTTAATTGAGCACTGGGTTCCTCGCGTTGTCTGATTTTCAAATACGCAGGAGCGTACTCAATTTCAAGCATTTCGAAAAGTTGCTCAACCGTCGCAATGTCAGACTTCATCATCACACACCGCTGAGCTGCTGCTCCACGCATTGTTCTGCTCAGTGTAGCTTGAAACCCGACGGAGGAGCCGCCTCCTTGCTGTGCCGCTTGACGAGCTTCAAAACAGTGTACCACTTGGTCGTGAAAGAGCTGAAGCAGTTCTTCTCGATTCTGATCGGCTATTGCTGGGTCTTTCACGGCAAGTTCCAGGAAGATTCCTTTGCGTTTGTCACACGCACTTTGGGCTTGCGCGGCACAAACGGCGCAGCAGCTGTCACAAAAGTACAACCAAACGCACAGCAGCGTCAGTAACAGGTCGTGGATACCGTAACCGATACAGAGAGAGATATCCGACAGATTTGGATACCGCCTGCAGTCAAGCTAACCACAATTCGGTTCTCCGACCTTCAGCTAGAGCGGCGGCAGATATTCCAGTACTACGATACCACCACAGGTGTACAGTACGATTTGGCACCTAACCGGCGTCACGGTTACTAACCCTGGGTGTCAGGCCACAGGGTCGAACGGGATGTACGGACAGAGGCGGAATGGCTTGACGGAGGCGGACGGATGAGAGCGGATCGGAGACCAACGAGTGTTACTAGTTGTTGTGGTGCACAAGGTAACTCGAAAGTGAGTGTTCATTCATGCATGTCGTTAAGCAGATCGGCAGCCCGGGACAACTGTGTTGTGTGTGAAACCCCCTGTGGGGTGTTACTGACGCAAACAGTTTGTGCAGGTCTAGCATGCCCGCGATCCACATTCAAGGATCCTGGTAGTGTGGTGTGTGGAAGCAGGTAAGTTCGGTAGCTCGCAGGTTCTTCTGCGCCGTCGGTTGGTTGTGCGCGGGGTGCATGCGTGCACCGTGGCACGGCATGCATCGTCGCTGTGGCTGAAATACCCCTGGGTGGGGAGGTTAACCATGTCAGTGAGGGTGACAGTTGTGAGTTGCCTCGCACTCGCTCTCTGTTGACATTTTCACTTCTATTTTGTATCTTCGTATCAGCTTTCAAAATACCGTCATGCCAGCTTTGTCTGCTCAAATATCGAAATTACTGTGGGTAAAACGAAAATGGAGACGACCTGATCAATTTGTACAAAAAAAGTATGCGCACCTGGTTTTGTGCAGAACCCACTGCATTGCATGTAAAGTCCGATTGTTGCAAGTGAATTCATTCTTTGTTGCGCAGATAATTCGGTTACACAATCCGTAGTGATCAAGAACGAGGTATTTTGCACTTGCAGTGCCAGAAGAAATGTCCGATACATTCTTCTTTTTTGTACATGCAATGGGACTCCCCATCACATGGGTTCTCGGGTCGGGAAAGTGTGGGTGTTCAACCACATGGGTTTTCCCACCACTTCCAAACCCACCCACTACCTACAGTTGGTGACACATTAATATGTGTCACTCATGAGCACTGTACATGACCTCTTGCACATCAGTCAATAGGACCAATCCGTCAAGATTTTATCCCATTGGGTGATAGTCGGACGAGACACCCGACCATCTTCCAACGAGAGACACCGTAGGTTTCAGTCACAGCAATTGCATGTTAGCACTTTAAATTCTAATTCTCTTCTCAATTTGCACGTTAGCGCGCAAAGCTCCCTCCCTTCTCTTTTATCACAGCGTTGCCGCTGTGCCCTTCCTCTCACCTGCGCTTCCTCAACGCACGTTTACGCCGTGTAACGACTCCCGCTACATTGACCGTATAAAGTAGAACCGATTGACTTCTAGTTTCCTGTGGAGCGCGGATACACTGCTCCTAACCACACAGCACATTATGCAACGGGACACAAAACACTGCTGCCCAACTGTCGTTTTATAGCAACTCTCTACTAAAACCGATTTCTATTCCGCTGTGTTGTCCAAACTGCCAATGACCAGCCGGCAGTTGTCTTGCTCCCTCCTAGAACCGATGTCTTTTTCCATTCAAACCTCCCGCGCCATTCAATCAGCCCCTCGACTCCAAAGCGCGCAATACAAAATAGCAATCTTTGGCCACGAACTCTCCCTTTCTAACTCTGTACGTGAACATGTCGACGGAGCTCGTGGCGCGCGAGGGCGATGGCGGCGAGATGGTGCTGCTGGCGATGCTGCCGCAGGACGACCAGGTGATGATGGTGCAGACGCCCGCGCTGCGCACGATCGGCGACCTCGAGGTGTTCATCCGCGAGGAGTACGCGCGCGTGTTCCCGAAGAAGGCGACGCTGCACGCGGACGCGCGCATCCAGAAGTGCGTGACGGTCGACAAGGTGCTCAACCGCCGCAAGCAGATCGACAATCAGAACCAGAACCAGAAGCAGCCACGCCACTGCTTTGTCGAGCTCGCCAAGAACGTGCAGGTCGGCAAGGTGTTTGAGAACATGGAGCAGATCTACATCGTGACGGACGCCGGCAGCAAGTCCCCGGCGCACCAGCAACAGAACAACAATAGCAACAACCAGAAGCAGGCGGCGTCGCACACGGCGAATGGCAATGCGAACAAGAAGGCGGACAAGAGCAACAACAGTCAGCCACAGCAAAACGATAAGGCACAATGGAAGGCAGCCTCAGACGCCAAGGCGACGGAATCCAAGCCTGCCGCCTCGCAAAGCAACAACAAGAGCAAGACAAAGCCTGCGGTTCATGAGGAGAAACCTGCGACGGAATCTGCTGCTATTCAACAGAAAAAGAAGAAGACGAAGGCTGCAGCTGAAGAAAGTGAAGCTCCAACTGCTGTCGCTGCGGCGCCAAAGACAATGAAGAAGGCGAAAGCAGCAGAATCAGCTCCTGCACCGGTTGCAGCCGAACCCAAGAAGAAGTCGAAAGCCAAGGATGCGGAACCAGAACCAGTTCCTGCTGTTGAGGAAGCCAGCGACAGTGGAGCTCTAGCGAGTGAAGAAGCCGAGAACGACGAGTCACAAACGAAAACTCCTGCTGCGCAACCGAAAAAGTCCCGTGCGCGTAAGTCGGTTGATGAGTCCGCGCCTGCTGACGAAGAAGCCACCACACTGGCGACGCCGCCTCCTGCCAAGAAAGCCAAGGTCACGAAAGCCTCTCCAGCTACTGAGAAGGAGACTCCTGCGGCCAAATCCTCTCCAAAGGTTACTGCGAAAGCTGTGCAGGCGAAAAAGGAAGCTGCTGCAAAGCCAGCGAAGACTGTGAAGCAGAAAGACGAAGCAGTCGGGGCTGCCAAGAGCCCTGAGGAAGCCCCATCCGCTGCCGCCAAGCCTGGTCGTAAGAAGAAGAACGCTGCTGTCGAAAGTATGGAATCTGTAGCTCCTCCGGCAAAGCGTGCCAAGGTTGACACGCCTGCGAAGGAACGAGCCGAGAAGCCGGAGGCGAAGGTCACTGCTGCACAGTTGAAGAAAGATGCCTCCACAAAGGCTGCTGCTGAAAAGGCTGAGGTGAAGAAAACCAAGCCAAAGAAGACTGCCGAGCCAGCTCCAGCTCCTGTTGCGGACACCGAATCGACGGACGATGCCACCGAAGCCGAAGCGCCAGCGCCAAAGAAGCTTGTACGCCGTCCAAAGCCTGCTGTCGCTGCCAAAGAAGACGCTCCAGCGACACCTGTAGCTGCCGAGCCTAAGACTGCCGAAGCCAAACCCGTGGTCCATCGAACGTTTAAGGAAACTTTAGCTGCGGCACGAGAGCGGATCGAGGCGGAGAAGAAGAAGAAGCTGGGAGTCGCATCGCCGGTTGCAAAGCCTGCTGCCGCGGCCAAGCCAGCACCTGTGACCACGAAGCCAGTCGAAGCGGCTAAGCCAGTGGCTACTGTCAGCGAACCCATGGACGATTCCGATTTCGAGGATTCGCAACCTGCGGTGGTGAAGAAATCCCCAGTGGCCAAATCGGTACCTGCTAAGAAAGAAGCGCCGAAGAAGACGAAGGAAGCGCCTGTCGTCACGATGGCCGACACGTCGGACAGCGAATCGTCGGAGGATGAAGAGCTCGATTACTCTCAGAGCCTGCTCGCCGACCTCACGGGCAAGTATTGAATAGCGAGAGCGTTGTAACAAAAGAACGGGGTTACTAGTAATCCGCATGCACGTAGACTAATGGCTTTCTGTTCGCATTGGCGTTGTTTGCTTTGCTGTTTTTCTGTGGTCCAATAGACTCGGTAACGGAGTCTTCTCCAGTGGTGGCGACGCCTAAGACGCCACCGACCGTGGCAGTGAAGAAGCCTCGGACGGCTGTCAAGAAGAGCGCCGCGAAACTGAAGCTGTCTGCCGACGGTGTTGTGGACGCGAACTCCCAGGAGACAATTACGGATGTGTCCCAGGATTTTTTGCTCTCGCAGTCAGGTTCGTCCTCTTCTCAGGTATTTGGCTGGTTGAGGCTGAGTTAACTTTGTGGTCCAATTTTGTGCTTATTGATGGCGCAGGCACGTCGCACGAGTCGAATAGCGTGCTTCTCTCGTCGCTCTCCAAGAATCGGTTCTCGTTGGGCAGCATCCCCGTTCCGAAGCTGAAGAAATCGTCCAAGAACCCGTTTGCCTCTGCAGCAGCGACCGCGGAAACACAAAATGACAGCAAACCGAAAGCGCGTGGTCGTCCTCCAAAAGCGAAGTAACTTTGTACAAGACACCAAATACAACGGATAGAATAGCGCAGCGAGACTGAAGTACAGGTAGCCAGGGGGCAAAGTTGTGAGTGTGTTCTCCGTGGTGTTTTGCATTCGATTTTTTTCTCGTTATTACAGCAAAATTGTGAATAATCCCCCAGGAGCTGACGAAAGACAGAAACAAACAGAAAAGCAACCGCTGCTGCCGTCCGCCTTCTAAGGGACGATGCCGTTTGTCATGCGTTGGAATACGTCGTACTGCCGCGTGCGGTAGCTGTTGTGGCTCCGGCGCACGAGTTGGAGGACGTGCTTGATGACCTGACTCTGGTTCATTTGGAGCTGGAACAACCGTTTCGTCGAGCTCAAGATGTCGCGCGGGTTTTGCGAGAGGAAGCACGGACACGACGACTCCTGCGCCATGATCGCGATCATCATCAACACCGTGTCTGCGTGTTGCTGTGGTCAATACAAGACATCGAGAACCGTGAGTCTAACCGCTCATCAAATAATGTTGGTATAAAAATGCGGAAGAAGCAACTCACCTGAAGAGCGAGGAAACCTTGGATGAGGAAGATCACGTACGCTTTGAAGTACTCGGATTGGGTACCGCCCATGGCTTCGACCATCTCGGCGGTGAGTTTAAATGGCGCAGTCTCGAGACTGAATCGACCACCTGGTGCGATGCCGAGGATGAATCCGTAGTCGATGTGCACGACATGGCCATCACTGTCGATCATGATGTTGCCGTTGTGGCGGTCCTTGATCTGCAAAAAATAACATGCCAGCGAATACGCAGCCATACTGCGCACAAAGTTGGTCATCGCAGTCTTGTACGGCGCTGAGTCGACGTCGCCATACGTTTTCAGGAAGTGATTGGCGAGCGTCGTGTACCCGCGTCGTTTCTTCAGTCCGTCGAGCGACGTCGCGTTCTTCACGTACTCGATCATGCCCGTCGAGGCAGACGTTGCGATGATGCCGTACGGTAACAATCGAAGTGGCAGGTCTGCACTGTGGAAAATGTCCTGGAATTGACGGATCAGTTGCAAACACAGCACCTCTTGGCGAAGATCGTCGTTCGACTTGACGATGAACGCGACGCAATCCCAGTTGCTCGACTGCGACAACTGCAAGTGGCGCGACGACTGACGCAACCGTTCGCGCTTCTCTTCAAAGCTCTCCCCAAATGCGCTCTCTACGGCACTATGGCGCTGCTTCTGTTTGTCGACGACGAATTCGTGGATGATCTCCATTTGCTCTTTCAGAATGAGGAGATCGTCTCGCAGTTTGTCGACGTCGTCGATGTCGTCATGAGAGAACACGTGCTTCTGCAACGCATCTTCGACCGAGTGGAGCGCGCTTAGTGCTTCATCGGGCTTGAACTTTTCGAAAAAGGATCCGCGCTGCCAAGTGGACCGTCGGTCTTCTGTAGAAGACGTGTTCGAGGTGTCCGCCTGGAAGCCTGATGAAGACTCGCGTTGATCGCTGCTTGAGCGACTCGGCGACGACGAAAACGAAACGCTATGGGCATCGGAGTGGCTCGCGCCAGTGTGCGCCTCTGGACTCACGTTCTCTTCTGATATTAACTCGTGCGCGTCAAGAGATGGAGAAGCTGGAGTCGACAGCTCTGATGACACGGACAATGTTCCTGTTTTGTTGGCAGCACCAGTGCTCTTGCGCTTTCTCAATGCAGGGATCGTTGTCGACTCGCTGCGGAGTCGGTAAGTTGCGTCCTTACTCGCGCTAAACTTCCTTGGAGGAGGAGCATCGGCCGCATTCGGTTCTGGCGTCGCTGTTTCAATTGCTCCCGAGTCGATGAGCTCACCTCCGAGCCACATTGCATGGGTCTCGTCGAACACGATCTCGTTCTGCGTCATCCACGACACCACATCTTTACCGGAGAACACGCCCTCAGACGTGGGGTATACCGCTAACATATCAATCTCTAAGTTCTGTGCCATGCGGATCAGTTGGTCCTTCGTGAATTTCTCGACCTCGTTGAACAGCGGACTGGACTTTCGCTGCGCGTATCCATTACACGTGTCAAAAGCTTCACCCTCACTCACCGACCGCTTTCGCCGACCGTTTAGCGTGTCGGAACACGCCGCGATGATAGAATCAAGGGACTTGGTCGTTGTCGTGACTAAGGAACCTGAGCGACCGCGTTTAGTCTTCTTACCTGGCTTATTGTTACCAACAGCGGCAAGTACAGGAACAGGGTTTGATGGGACGCGGTCGCGAGCCTCTTCTCGCTCCTCTGCGTCCAGCTCCTCCTCATTAGTCGTGCGACTGCCATTCAACTTGGCCACTGCCTGCTGCTGATCTTCGTCGGCCTTCGACGCAACCTGGGAGGAAAGCGTGCCTCCGTTTTCACTAAGCGTATTGAGTTCCAACGCTTGCGCGATGTCGCTACTCGTCGCCATTTCAATGGCGTTCTTCGATTCCTTGAGAGACGAATTAGAGGCACTTCGAGCACCAGTGCTGCCGACTGGCAAAGCTTCGAATCGACTGCCAGAGTTGTCCTGGAGACCTCCACCATACGAATTTGCCGTCAGCGATCGCGCGCGTTGCAACCACGGACTACTGGCTGCGAGGTACGTGAGCATCTCAACCTCAAAGAAAATAAGTGTCGGCGCGCGCGCACGGGTCGTGAACACGGTTCCTTCTGTCCGCGCGATGGTGATGAACCGCTGCAGCGCATCTTCGCACGAGCCGAGTGGACAAAACGCTTCCTCTGGCAACTTAATTCGCTGAAGCTCCTGTCTGAGCGCCTCCTTGCGCTGCTCGGGAGCACAGTGACGCAGCCGTTCCGTCATATCGCAGAGTTCTTCGACAAATTTGATCTGGGTATTGAACACCCGCCATTCTTGACCGTCAGAGGCTGCACGGCTTTGGATGAACGCCTTACTGGCGAGCAAGTACTCTTCAGGGATTGCACACGCGCTGATCGCATCGCAGACTTCACCCAGCGGCGAGATGACATTGTTCATTGTCGAGCGTGTGAGCACACGCAGACACTCAAATTGGCACGCGATCATCTGAGCCTGCAACTCTGGGGCTGGGATATCGCGGTCCACTGCAAAACTCCAGTCATTCTGAGAAATCTGCATCTCCAAATTGATCATGAGCAGCTTGCACAAGCTGAATTTCCGAAACAGGTACTCTGGGATGAGCAGCTCGGACTGCCCGAATCCCCAGCCACAACTGTCATCTACAGCAGCACGCGCGAGCCAATACAGAGATGTCGCGAACCGAATGTGAAGCTGTGCAGCGTAACACACGACGCGGAACAACAGCGCGGCTTTGATGTTGTTGCGTGCCCAATCCACCGTGAGCCAGAGCTGGAAGAACTCGGGCAGGAAAAACTCGAAATCTGGCAAATTCGTCGTCGAGAGTTCCAGGAGTTTGTTGACCGCGAGCGCGTACGCTTCGTCACACCCGTGGCGGTGCAGGTGAAGCACTTGGATGATATCCGAGATGCCGAATGCGGGGTCACTGAGCAAGGTCTGTAGCGCCTCGACTTCTTCTTCATCTGCTTTCGACAGCACAGGTTTCTTCACTCCCTCAACTTGCGCAGTGCTCAGTCGCTGCAAAATCATGCTGAGCCACACCATGAACCGCTGCACGCGATAGCAGCCCGTGCAAAGCCGAACACTATTGTTGATGGAGTAGTGGCGCAGCGTTGCCGAGCGGAGACTGTGGTCCGAGCACACGGAACCACCGCAATTGCGACAATGGTGCTGTCGCTTGGCGCTATCAAAGCGCAGATTGCACTTCGGATGGCAACACGTCGGCTGGTTCTTGAACTTTGGAGGCGCGTGTTTCTTGTCAGCAAGCCCGAGGCCGCCCAGTGAGAGCAACAGGATGTTCGGGTACGTTTCCGTCTGCGTCTTCCACTTGGCGATCGATTCTTCTGCGCCTTTCAACGCTGTTCGGATGTACGCGAGCCACTTCTTCTTGTCGTCCTCCGAGTCCGCGTCGATGTTGAACACGGCGCCGTTCGTGAAGTAGAGCTTGAACGAGTTGCGGTACGTGTGCCACAGCCCTTTGCCGTCCCAGCTCTCGACTTTGTGGACCTCGGCGCTGAACGCAGCGTTGATGAGCGCGCTCGCTGCTTCCCGCGTCGAGAAGCGGCAAAAGTTGAGCCCGACACAGCGGCAGTAGAAGCGCTTCATGCGGTGGTACGTGAGTCCCTCGTCGCGCATGCTCAGGTACCCTTTCATCCCGAATCCGTCCTGCTCCGCACACAGCGGATTCCCGCTATCGCTTGTCGTTGTATTCGTTGTAGTTGATCCTCCAGGTTCTGACGATCGCTGATGCGACAAATGTGACGACGAGTTGCGGTCGTCGTCCTGGTCCTGGCTCGCCGAGGGTGACGACTCCTCAGACACCGCTGTGTCGCTCTTCCCCGCATCCACACCACTCACCTCATCGCTGTCTACCTCATTATCAACGTCTATCGTGTCCACGTCGTAGTCGGCGTGCGCGGCTCCTCCCGCCTCCATCACCACGATGCCTGCCGAGTCGCCGCCGCGTTCGTTCTCCACTGCGCCCATGCTGTCGCCTGCGCCGTCGGCGTGCAGAGCCTCAATAGCGCTGGCCAGCGTCATGCTCACTGCTCTCCGCTCTCTCTCTCTCTCTCTCTGCTGAACTCCTGCTGCTCCGGAAGTATTTCTGGTGATGATTACACCCTCGTCAACAGGACGGACTGTTTGTTTGTTAGGACAGGCAGCGAAGGGAGGGAGGTTGTTTGTTATGTGGGCGCTTGCTGTGTACATAAACTGGAAAGAGTGTGTGCAACACTTGCCCCTGTGGAAAGAGATGGGAACGGCTAGTATTTGTTTGGGAAGGGGACGAAACACATGAGAGTGTCACAAATGGGACAAACCTCCTTCCTGCACGTATAACCCATGAAAAATACAGTGTTTGATTAGAACGCCTACTTGTAAACATGATTAGTTTAAAGAGTGAACCTTGCTCTGACAAGTCGCGATAATTCAAAGAGAGATTCATCGCTTCACGTCCTGATCATCGAGAAATTGTGGTCGAAGACAGCGACCCATTTATAAATTTGAAAAGTGAATCTCGCTTCAAATCCGAAGAGAGGTTTCACTCTTTTCAGTAGTGCTTCCATGTCGGCACGCGCTTTTTTGTTTGTCTGCAACACAGCATCTGTGAGGGAAGAGGAGAGGGGAGAGGAAAGAGAGCAGAGCAGCAGAGGAAAAATCGAACCGCCCTGTTTCCAATAGGAAGCACTGGAGAAGGAAGGACAGACGGTGGGACGCATCGCCATTGAATTTCCCCAGCAGGATAGCTATTTTACACCCGCGCGGCTCCCCCTTCATCCATTCCCTTCGTTTCGCATCAGACGACAACCCACGATGACGGCGACGATGTTGAAGAAGAAACGGCGCAAGATGAAGCAGATGCAGGGGCTGCTGCTGCTCGCGCGCCTGCAGCACCCGGTCGCGGGCGCCGCGACGAACTTGTACGACGCACAGGGCAACCCGCTGTTTACGCAAGCCAAGAAAGTGCTCGTCGTGCTCCAACCGCAGCAACTGCAGCTCGCGTACTCGGCCCAGGTATGTATCGTGTGTGTATGTGGAGAGTTCTTTCATGTATGTGCGAAATTGACTGAGAGATGTGATGGTTTTGTGTAGGACGACCAGGACATGACGCATATCCTTGGACGCATTGACCTCCGCGGCGCCAAGTTGGAGCAACTGCCCGACGGCTTCATCATCCACGAAGGCGAGAGCAGCAAGGTGCATTCAGTAGGAAGCTAGCGACGTCATTGTAGATATGAAGACCCATGCATGCTCCCGTTGCAGTTAATACTAACGCAACTGTGCCGTTTGTTTCCTGCCGTTGTAGAAATTCAAGCTCCAAGACCGCGACAAGGCGACGACGGACGCGTGGTTCTACGGCGTGTACGCTGCGATCACCGAGTTTACGCAGCTGCCGATCCCCGCGAGCGAAGACCATTCGCAGCGGTATTCCGCTATACTGAGTGCGAGTCTACGTGACGAAGTCACCGATGAGCTGGTAAACTCACCTAAGAAATTGCCATGCCGTGCTGGCTGTTGTCTAATATGAACTGTGGCTTTCTTAGGAATTTGAGTTGTCGTGTCAGCTGAATCTGCCCGCTCGTCCAATCGAGAAGCCAAGCATCCGGTGGAAAATATGGAAAACTTTTGCCCAACTCCAAGCATTTGATGAGTACGTTGTGTTTGCCATCGCACATAGGAAAACGAAGTAGTTATTGACGATGTGTATACGCGCGTGTGTGTCTCTTTTTGTTTTTTTAGTGAGCTCCGCATCACGTACGGATCGCATATGAAGAGACTCGAGTTCCCACGGGAGCGAAAGCGCGATTCGCTCTTTGGCGGCCTCCGCAAGAAATCGAAGCAAGATCTGAAGCACCAGCAGCTCGCCGTCTATATCGACAAGGTACAGAATGATATGGCAGACTCACTTGGGTCATTCGTGCAACAATTAGACTAATAACCAAATTCTCTCTGTTGATTATGTTAGGTATTTGAGATCCCAGGCATCTACTCAGAGACGACATTCCTGAAGAAAGCCAGGCGGTTCTTGGGCTTTGACTCGTTCTTTGTGATTAAGGTTCGTCCACATCAGGATTGTTTCGATATAAAGAAAGAGAAGCAAGCCTAATCTGTACTCATGGCGACACAGGCATCGGCTGATAACGAAGAAAACGACAATCAACCAGATATCCAACAAGAACAGCTACAGCAATATGTCGCACAGGTACAAGCAGAACCAGTGAGTGACGACAGCGAACCAAATTCCCCTCCTCAATCCAGCAACTACAATGGACCACCGTCACAAACGATGGAACGGTCAAGTTCTTCGTACGATTTTGAGGTTTGTGGTTGCCTGAAGCGAAAGTGCTTGCTAAATATTGTGTTTGGGGTTCATGCATTAACGAAAACGTTGATGTGGGTATTTTAGAGCCGCCGTGCGAGTCTTGGGGCCGTCGACGTGCTTCCTCCGTTATCAAGAAACGGTTCTTCTGCGCATATCGAAGATGTTGGTACCGAGTACGTTGAAATCGTGCCAGAGACGGACCCGAAGGCTGCGAAAAAGCTTCACAAGCAGATCATCCAGCGTGTTCGCGAGCTTGTTGCGTTTGACGAAGATCGCGTGCGCGATTTCCAGGATCAGACCAAGTACTTTGGTCGCGACGAGATGTCGGCGACGGAGTACTGTGCGTTTCTTCTTGGCGCGTTTGGTGCAAAGGAGTGCTGCCAAATCATTCCAATGATGGCACGACTGCTCCCCGATGATGTCAAGCGAAACGAGCTCATGGATGGTCGATCTGCTATTTGGCGACGAACGATTCGACGCAATCGACGTCGGTCCAAGCAGTTTTCGGAAAGCGTGGCGTTCCAGCAACAACGAAACGAGGTTGTTCACGAACAGCACGTTGTTCAGAAAATGCGACCAAAGTCTGAGGTTTTGCCGGGCATGAACTGGAACGCTCACGACCGAGACTTAAACCAGGTGCTTCCGTCCCGAAACTCGATGCTCGAGATTCCGAGTCGATCATCCTTCCTCAGCACCAGTTCTAACAACCAAGATAACCCGATTGGTAGCACTGACCCAATTGGAAGCAGTGACCGGGCGGAGCCACCTGCTCACAAAAAGCCGCTCTTGGACCCTCGTCGCAAGCTGCAGCATCGAGCTTCGTTTAATTATTTCGTCGAGCCGGCATCGGACCCAATTCAAGAGGAGACCTCGATGTCGTATGACTCAGACGACAACAACAACAACGGGAACCAAATACCAGAACCCACTGCGGTCCGTGTGCTCCCTTCCCTGGAAAGAAAGTCGTCGCTTGCAGGTGGCCATCGATGGAGCCATTCTTCGCAGAACCGACTGTCGAATGCGGACACCGCACTGGAGGATCATTATTCCGCTGAGTACGGTGGCGATGACGACAGCAACGCTCCTGTAGATTACAGACACCGTCGTTCGAGCGTCAAATCGGAACTCGAGGCTGCTCACCAACCTGCACCCGTAGTCGAGGAGAATCCTGTGCTGGCGCGTCTCCGCAAGCAGGGAGCGATTAACTTTATGATGCGTTAATAATGGATTCTCTTGTTGTATATAGTTTAACTCGCGGTCGGTGCGGTATCCGTTGGTTTCGTTGTTGACAAGATCAGCTATGTATAGCAGCGTCGACCAAGTTTGAGAATGTGAGCCACAATTGTCGCTGAGTTTGGAAGTTCCAAGTTGGAGCATTCGAACCCAAAGACAGCTTTGCGATGACTGCCGTGACAAGTGAAGAGCTCCAGCAAGCATGGCAGAAAGTGAAGCATGCCAAGACTCTGCCAGATGTACGTTCATGTCCTCAAATACTCAGGAGGTACACTGAACTTGGCTGCTGACCTGGGTTTGTTTTTCTGTTGTTGGGTGTTACGTGCAACTCGAAAGCCTCCGACGATCAAGCTGCCGCTGTTCAGTATAAAGACACCGATGAAAACGCGCTTGGTTGCGATTCAACACGTCATCAATACACTCGAGTAAGATCGCCTAAAAAGCCGAGCTGCGTGCTATGTGGCGCTCACTGTGCTTCTGTTTTTTCTTTCTTTCTTTCTTTCTTTCTTTCTTTCTGATGGAGAAAGGTACAACTACACGGGCACGCAGTACTTTGACGTGAACAAGAACCGCAGCTTCAAAAGCATCGTGTCGACGGCAAAAGACATCCTGAACGAGATCCTGCCCATCCAATGCCTCGAGGCTGTGTTCCTGGCGTCATACCTGACGGCGAATGCGCCGGACTTGGAACGGTTTCCGATCAGCTTCAAGTCGGTTGCTGGCACGAATGTGCATCGCCACATCATCCTGGCGGTGCGCCATCAACACAACAAATGGGGCGCACTCGGACTGAGTCGAAGCGGCAAACTCATGTACAAGGAGCTCAAGTACGCGTCGCTGAGCGAGCTGATCCAGGATTTCTGCCACGAGTTTGAACTCCTGTACCATAGAGTGCTCAAGGTCTACGTGGGCTTCCCCTTCAACCACGATATCCACTCGTCCGAGAAAGTGGAATGGCGGGTGCGTTGCTGGCTGCTCGACATACTCGGACCATGGGCATTTACTGATTAAACTTTGTCTATCTTTTGTTTAAATGGCAGGTTATGAACATTTCCCTTGAGTTCAACGAGTGGGTTGACGCAGCTCAGCACTTGGACAGTTTTGCAAAGGACGCAGTGGATATCCTGGCGTACAAGAAAAGCAAAGGCGTGCTACCCGAGTCGTTTGCGACCAAGTTCCCACTGCACACACCCGAGTCCGAGTCTGGTGCAAGCAAAAATGCAATAAAATCCCCTGACAAGCGACGAATGACGTTTAGCTCCAGTGTATTTGAGTTCCCATCTGCTGGGTATGGATACAACGATGACGACGACACTGCTGCGGAATCACAAAGTGGGCGAAGCGAGTCCCGAGAAGGAGGATCCCAGCAGTGCCACACCCAAGCCCATCCTCGTGGCACCGGATCGTCTGGAGTTTAAGCCTGCTCTAGCGGTACGAAGTTGCACGTGTTGGTTTTCTTGGCCATTTGTACTAATCTGTGGGGCTTTGCACATGCTTCTACTGTTTGGCGTAGAATGCTGCCCAGGTGCTGCCAACCAACATTTTGCTGTAAAACACGACGTGCTTCCCGTACTTGGTGAAATCGACGAAGCCTCGCGGCAACTCGAGATCGTGACGCGCGGCGCCGCCGAAGATCGGAATAACAACAACAACAACAACAACAGTTCGGGAGAGCCACAATGTCCACCAGCAGCTGCATTTCGCGTGTCTGCGGTATGTACCGACCACATTGAGGTTGATGATCACCGGCGGAAGAGCGTCCGAGGTCACACTATCTCAAACAATGTGGTACTTGCCCAACAGCGTGCTAGCTGGCAGATCGATCTGCACAAATGACGCCTTGCCGCCAGAGTTTGATACACTCACATTATCCACACGTTGCTCTTGCTCTTGTTGCATTACCTCAATGCCAGCATCTCCACTCTCCAAAGTTTGGTTCGCGTCATTGAGCACCAAGGATTCTTGCTTCGTCGGGTCGAATGCATCTGCAACCTTCGCTTCCTCCAGACTCAAGGTGGCTTCTTGCTTTGGTTTTTCTTTATTCATCACAACAAACTGTCATTGCGCATGCGGAACAGACACTTCGTCACCCTTTTGCTGTTTCTCCTCGTCGCGTAGACTCGAAGACCGACTCCTTAGAGGAGGCTTTGCAGTTGTTTTCGCTGCAGACGCAGGTCTTGCACTGGATGGATTGTTTTCGTCAATGTAATGCCCTTCAAAGATCCGCATTCGAATGCAGCGACCCGACTCGCTATGCAAGACGACAATGCCTTCACCCTCACCTTGTTTCATGTTGCAGACGCTCTGTACCACAGGATGCGGGAGTTGCTTGTTCTCGATCGTCAGTGCAAGCGGCAGATCCAGAAGCACGTCTTCTTGCTGCTCCGCTTCTGCCATGTTGCCTCGCTCTTGGTCGTTTGGCTCCGAGTCAGCAACGCTGCTGCTCATAGGCTGAACAAGCTTCGCAACTAGTCGAGTCGTGCGCTCTTCATCGTAGCAAGCCACAATGATGCACAATTAGCACACTCTTAAAGGAGGCGACATTCTTGCATGCACGTACCCGTTGGCTGGTTTACGCGCCACGTTCCTTCGTACCACAGCTCGCCGTCACTATCTCCTTCCTCGAGGTTCCTGACATCCATGAGAATACCAGCACCACTGCCTTTACGTTCTCCATCGAGCCATTCGCCCTCATACAAAGTCTTCTCAAGACGGTCACAGAGCACGCCCTTGCAAGTCATACAACCGTGTTGCCATTCGCCCTCGTAGAACTCCCCAGTCGGCATCACCAATTTCCCAATACCATGCGGCTTGTGGCGCTCAAACGCGCCAGTGTACACGCTCTCGCCGCGGTTCACAAGCTCACCATGTCCGCTTCGCTGGTTACATTCCCAGTGGCCGTCGTACCGTTTCCCTGTGTTTGGGGACAGGAACACGCCCTCACCATGTCTCTCGCCACAATGGAACTGGCCGCTGTACGAGTCGCCGTTCGGCCATTTGCGCAGCCCCATGCCGTCCATCTCGCCATTCACAAAGTCCCTTCGTAGGTTCCACCGTCGCGCATCGTGAACACGCTGCGGCCGTGCATTTTGCCGCGAGACCACTCGCCCGCGTACGCGAAGTAGCCCATGCCGCCATGGGGAAACGTGTACGTGCCGTGTCCGTTGCGGAGCTGCTGCTTGGAGGCGCCAACGTATGCCTGACACACATAGAGCAACTCAGCACAGTTAATGCAAAATAGAAGAAAACACATGACGTACCATTTTGTTCGGTGCAGGTTTGTGTTGATAATGACTGGAGCGCCAAATGAGCACACAATAATGATCAGATCTCGCTCGGTTGGAGAGGACACCCGCATGATACGATATATATATATACAACAGAGCGTCTATTGAGAGCATAAAGTAAGCAGAGTCTATAATAGCACGACCGGCATCAAGCGTGTGCACGTGACTTTCCCTTATTTCTCTGTGAAATGCTCGATGGCTTTCTCAAACACGACAGCCATGGCCGCAAAGCCCGCGGCGCCCTTCGCCGTGTTCTTCAGCAGCACTACACAAACAAAGCACGGCATACGAGCATGAACGTCAGTGGCTGAGATAGGCGCCATCGAGTGTGCTTGACAATAGAACGTACGCTGAGGTCCTGACTGGCGCGCGGCCCATGCGCCGAGCACGCCACCCGATGCGGCACCGGCGATCACCGTGTTGTACATGTCGTGCACGGCGCGCTCGCGCTCCACGATGCACTCAATGCCCGCAAAGATGCAGCCCACCATCGCGAATTCCTGTTGCACATAAACAGAGAGAATGAGATCAAGGTTACACTCGGCTCGATGGTTGAAAATGCGGCATGACAGGCGCATTACCTTTCCAAAGTACAGACTGCGCTCGTATCCTGCGACGAACGACTTGCGGAACCCATTGTACAGCTATAAACAACAGCACCAGCCACGTTAGTAAGCGTACTTGAGCTATACAACAAGCCATATACGCGTTGAGCGCACCTGCTCGCGCATGTTCTTGCCGACGAGTTCGCCGTGGGCACCCTCAAAGGTGCCGAGAAACGTGCCGAGACCGACGCCCATGGAGGCGCCCATGACGGTGGCTAGCACCGACTTCTTCCAGCACTCCTCGCGCGACTCCTCCATGAACTTGACCACGTGCTGCACTACGCGCTCGGGCGCCGTCGGCTGCTGTCCCTGCGCCGCCATTCTGGTGATGATGGTGCTTGGCTCGTTGGATGGACAATGACAACCACTTGTGCTCTCCAAAATCCGTGTTTTATATGTCGACCCATTTTGACAGGCGCACTAATTATAAGAGGGTATATGCATAACTACTCATGGTTTTAATGTATCAAGTATGGTACTATATCACAATTAAAGGGCTCTAACTGGGGTTTCCTTTTTCTTCTCAAGGTCCGATTGACACGCCCCGTATTTTCCCTATCAGGCAAACAAACCGAGAAGGAAGATGGCGGCGATGCGCGTGCGCCTGCGCGCCCCCGAGGAAGACGTGGTGGACGCACTCTCGACCGCCAGCGGTCTCGCGACGATAGACACGCCCTGGGCCACGCTCTCGCGCGAGCAGCAGCTCGTGTTCGCGTCCACAGCGCCGCTGCCGCATCTCGATCTGCGCTCGCCCGAGTACATCGAAGAGCGGCTCGAGAACCTCAAGCGCAAGCCCACGTGGCGCGCGTGGCTCGACCAGTACGTGCAGGACCACCCGGACAGTGACGGCAGCGACGACGAGGATGGCGCAGCAGGAGGTCGCCGTGTACGTATGCTGTTGTGCTTGTGGAGATGATGATGGATGGATACAAAACAATGCTGATGAAATGGTTGTTGGGTATGTCGTTGTTACTAGCGTGTTGTGCAGATTGACAAAGCCGCGAAGCGTGCGCGGTACAGTCGGAAGACGCCGGGTTTTCTCAAGACGACGTGCTGGTCCGTGGTCATCGTCGCGTTCACGCCACTGCTGCTGTTGCTCTACCCGTGTCTGCGCAAGAAAGAGTACGCTGCTCTGCGTTTCTATTGTGTTATTTATTATTGCGCTAATGCGCTTCATGTTGTCTGCCATGCCAATTTATCCAGCAATTGGCCGCTTGGATGTACGTCAATGCCTGGTTTGATCGCCTACGCATTTTCAACGCTGGCATGCATTGCGTTTAGCATCGGGCTTATCTACTGGGCAATCTGTCGCGAGCTTCCAGAGCTTAACCGCAACGCATGGACGAATCTGCAAGTGCGGCTCAACGACATGGCGCAAATGAGCGAGACGTGCCAAGCGTCGATCTTCCAGTACGACCTCGCGCTCTTCCAGGAATTGTGCATGCCGCTCGTGATCGACGCGGCACTGCTGGGCATCAACGTCGCGCTGCTCTTCCAGAGCCACCAGAAGTGGGCACGGTACGCGCTGGTGGCCATGGCTGCTGCGTTTGTGGTCGACACACCCACGAAACTCTACAACGCAACGTTCCCGGCGCCAGATATCGTGAATATTGATCCATCCTATGCGCTTGTCGACGAAGAACTGCTGGTAGCGTACTTGCTGCTGTCTTACGTAGGCGTCTAGATTGCAGTGGCTAACGGTGCTTAATGTCGTGTGTCATTTGCAGATTGCACTAGAAGGCAAGAATCTGAAGCCTGGTGGCTCTGTGGCTTGGGTCGCGTACTGGGGCTGTGCGAGCACGGCGTCTGTGGATGCCTGCGAGAAGCAGTTCCCCTCGAGCTTTGAGGTTGGCGTCGTGCGCGTCACGTTCACGGCCATGGATCATTTCATCCCGTGCTACCGCGACCCACCGAACCCGCTGAAGGCGCAGGAGTACAGGTGCTTTGAACACATTCGTCTGCGCGTGAAGGACAAGCAGAGCATTCCTGGGTGGTCCAAGCAAGCAGCAGCAGTTGGCCAGACGACAGACAAGCAGAGAATAGAGAGACTCACGATTGATAACGATCAGCAAGGCGATGGGAAGAGCGTGAATCACAAAGAAAACCCAGCGGAAACGAAGCGTCCGCGCTCAAACAGAAGCAATCGAAAGAAGTCCCACGTGACGACAACACTGCACGTGGATCCGAATGGCGACATTTTCGCGGAGGAATGATGACCAGCGTTGGCTGACTTCGCATGTGTGCATGAAGCCACAAATGCATGAAGATGGTGCCATGTGTTTGCTTCGTGGGCAATGCCAAGTTGCATTATGGTGTTGTTTCTCGTCTTTATTTCGATCAGAAAAATGTTTATTTGCAGCCACACAGTGCATTGAACCAACCACAGTATTGCAAGCACAAGGCTCGGTATTCGGAAAACAACAAAAAGCAAAAGCAAGCACACGATATATATAAGAAAAAGGCAAGTCGCACCATCCTTCCTTCCCTACTTCGCCTACACAACCGACGAGCCTTGCGGAACGACGCTGCCGCCGCCACTCGCAGCCACAGCACTCGCGACGGCATCGCGCAGCACCTCGGCGAGACGGAAAAACTTGGAGTTTTCCTGCTGCGCGGTCTCCAACGCAGCCTCGTGGCGCTTCTCGTGGAGCACGCGGTCCTGCTCCAGCTGCTTCTCACGGAGCGCGAGGTCGCGTTCGCGGAGCTCGATCTCTTTCTTGAACTTTGCTTTCTCAAATTCAAGCTTTTCACGCTCCAACGCGAGTTGATCCATCAAATGCTTCTCGTAATCGAAGGCGGTGCGCGTGCCAAAGTAGGTTTGCTGCTGCATGAAAATGAATAGTAAAGCACACATTTCGTCAGATCACAAGCGTCACAGATATAACAAGTCAATGGATAATTGCGTACCATGGCAGCCAATTGGTGGGTCGCGCTTGTTGCAGTGACGGTGGCACTGCTGCTCGGCGTCGCTGCGCTTTGGTGGTGCGCATGAGCATTGTGCTGGTTATGCTGCTGCTGATGGTGAACTTCGTGTGGGGATGGCGCTTCCGACAGCGCAGCAGCAGCAGCGGCCGTCGCCGGGTGGTGGTGAGCAGCAGCAAGCGCTTGGGCCTGCGCCTGCGCGTACGCCATGTCGGATTCCGCATTCAGCGCCGATCCAGTGAGCACGACGTCGTCGACCATCTGAAGGCTGTCGTACGAGATATCGCCCTGCGATTGCAGGAACCGCGCGCGCACAGCGTCCTGCTTAGGGAGCATCTCAAACTCAGCCCATCGCCGCGGGTGCGCGCCCTGCAGGTGACTGCGGATGTTGTCGACGCGGAAAGCGCGGAAGAACTTGGTCGTCGTGAGCGAGCGGCGGCGGCGTTTCTTGCTCTCGCCCGACGACGTGTTGGCGCCATCGGCATCCGACTGCAGCAGCTGCTCATACTTACCCTCGCGGCCAAACGCCTTACAGAACCCGCACATCGCGAGCGCCACATCGCCTGTCACGGCATCACGTTCAATCGCAACGAGCCCAAACTCGGTCTCGTACTTTTGCTGCCAATTGTGGCGGCGCGCGCGCTTCCCAGCGGTCCCAGCACCGCGTTTACCGCTATCTTTACCGCCTGCGCCACCGTACTCGGCGCTCACATCGTCATCATCGTCGTCGTAGTCGTCGTCGCCGCCATCGAGTTCGCGCTTGCGGGCGGCCGTGAGCTCGTCGTCGTACTTGTCCAGCTGGGACTCGTCGATGAGCGCGTGCGGATGGTGGTGCGCATGATGGACGCCGTTGCCGCCAGCGGAGGACGCTACAGCCGCGATCACGGCCTCGTGCGTGGAGACGACCACGCTGGCGTCCTCGTCCGTCGGCTGCTGCTGCGCCGCCACCACAGCGTCGTTCATGACGCGAGTATCCATGCGGGCGGAGTTGCTCTTCGCGCTTTGCTGTTCGGTTCTCGTCTTGTGTGGGGACCCGCCACTCAATTTGAGGTTTAGTGTGTGGGTCATCCCTAGTTTAAAGTGTCTGTTTTGTGCCACGTAATTCTATATCATGGCCCTAATTTGATTCTGTAGTTAAGGATGTGACACCTTATTTAACGACACTCGTACTTTCGAGAATTGAATCCGAGAAAGTGCAGCACCTCCTGTTTGGTGTCCAAAAAGAGACCAAGAGGTGCAACAACATGGCGCGGCTCATCGGACTGCATGGCGCGTTGCTGCTGCTATTGACGCTCGCAGGGATCGCTGTGGTCGTGTACAAGACGCACTGGAACGACTTCTCGTCCCTGAGCCACTACGAAGCACTGGGCGTCCCCGAAACCGCGCAACGGAAGGACATCAAGCGCGCGTTCCGCGATCGATCACTGCAGTACCATCCCGATAAAGCCTCTTCCTTGCATAGCACAGAGCTCAGCACGAAGCGCTTCCACCGAATCTCAGGTGGGGAAACACCACCAGATGCTATAGCTAATGGTTGAGTGAATTGACTGATCATTGATTTGTTTGGGCGTAGATGCGTATCAAGTGCTGAGTGACGATGAAGCACGAGCCGCGTACGACCAGCAGCTTCGGGAGCAAGCGCGTGTACGTGCAATGCAACGGCAGTCTTTAAAAGTCAAGTTGATACCGACTACCTCCGGGTGGAAAGGTGCGCTTCAGTTCTACCTGACCGAGTTCCCGTTTGTGCTGGTGTCGCTAGCATTGCACGTTATGGACGTTCGGCTGTTCTTCATGTTCTTGGTGTGCCTGGCGTGCATTGTGTTTGTGTTCGACGTTGCAATTCGAGTGTTTCGCAAAGTTGGAGACACGTTGTTTGCATCCTCTCCGCAATCGACAACCATGCGGCAATCGAATGATGTAGCAATGAGAGCAGCGCGACTGAGGCAACAGCAAGCGTTGGATGCCAAAACCTCGTCATTGTTGACACAGCGGCGTCCTCGGCGCGAGCATTCGATGACGAAGCAATCTGATCAATAAACTCGTAGGCATTGCTGACTTTGCGACAAGGAGAGAACCGTGCTCGATGTCCATGAATGACTCACTGGAACAGCGGGTCATGCCGTGACCAAGCCACAAGTGCTTTCAAGTAAATGTCGTAAATAGACAAAATAGATTCAACTTAAAGCTGAACCTGCCAAACAGAGCATATATCGCTAAAACAAACTCACGTTAACGATATGAGCAACGACGCGATGACGAGTTCCGAGACTTGGTCGCCCAATGTGACGCGCAGGGTGAGCGATCCTTGTCCGTCGATTCGGTCGCCACCACACTTGACTGCATTACTTGCATAGGATTCGAAATGCACACTGGTCACGGTGCCGACGTTGTCAGCGTTCCAGTACGATTCGTGGAACCACACAGATCGGCTGTTTGTGAATTCGGCAAGAGACATGGGCTCGCCGTTCACGTGCACGATTTTGACAAAACTGACGCGGATGTCGACACCCGTGCTCAGCGTGAGCCGCACGGTCTCGCCGTCGTCCAGTGTCGTCGGCAGATGCCAGCGGACGATCTTGGCACCGTGGACCTTGCTTAGTTTGATTGCGAGCACTGTCGCTGTGTCCTCTTGCATCGCGGTGAATTGTGTTCGAATAATTGAGCAAGAATCCATCAACTGGCAGACAGCACCAACAGTCTCATCTGGGTGCATGGAACACACTCGACATCTTGGAGCACCGCTTGATAAAATGTTTTATCAAGGGACGTCTCGTGAGTCCAGATGAGACCGTTAGTGCTGTCCACCAGCTGGCTCTTCTTTCGTTCTTCTCACACACACAGCATAAAGCCAAGAACTGGGGCTTCATTTCCGAATTGCCTTCCTAGTCAACCTATCTAACGGATTTTATTCTCGCTTCATCAATGTTTAGTCGACGTAATAACGGACCAAGCGACGATGCCGCTGGAGACAACGTTCGACAAGATTGACGGCTCGAAGATCGCACGCTGGCACCTACCATCCATGCTCGGCGGCGACGATTTACTGCTGCCTTTGAGTACCAAGGTGGAGATTCGAGCGAGTTGCATCGACAGCGTCCGTGTCAACGGCGGCCCAATGCAACGCTTCACGGACTTGGTGGTGGCTGTCGCTGAACTCGCAGTGGGTCTCAACGGTTGTCTCCCCGTGAGCGCAAACCGCAGCATCGTCGTGAGAAACTACGGTCGCGCACCGTCGTTAACGTTGCTCAGAAACACTAGGTGACTTGACAACTGCGAGATACCGAGGAGGCTCAGGAACGCGAATTTCGTGATAGTTTTAAAAAATGCACGATGGCAGCACGTCTTTGGGTCGTCGGTCCGCACGAGACTCACCGGTTGAATGTCGAGATGCCAGTCAAAGACGTCGAATGGCGCGTCGGAGCTGGCTTCGAGTCTTTGGAGCTAGGCGGCGATATGGAGTTCGTCGCCCCGCCACGAGTCCATTCCGGGCTCTTTGGCAGCTCATTCAGTCGAAACACGCCATGGTGTTGCCCCACCGATCGTCTTTAATCGTATTGAGCCCAGATGGCGGACAGCAAAGACGCTGGTCCGCGTCCAGACCAGTCTTCATACCACCCACGCAAATCATCGATATCGCCATCGCAGATCGACCGTCGTGGCTGTGAGTCAGCAGATCAGCTTTCTCGAGATCGACAAGCGGAAGTTCACTCACGAGTCGCGGCTGTTCCCTATTTTCTATTTTTCCTTTTATTGGCTAAAAAGGACTTTTATTCCGTTGAGCATAAAATCATGGATCCTGATTATTTACTTCCTGATTCAGGATCATAAATCGTCAGGCAAAAAAGAGAATCTGACGGGTAAAACCCACAATAACGCATAATACCGAACAGTGTGCGGTCTTGTATTCTTAGACAGCGCGACAAAATTGGACGAGGGAGTTGCATCAAAGAATGGACAAAAAAGACCTACACAAACGCCGGAAGGTTGCTAGAAGATGCGAGAAAGTTACAGATATCATGCTAATATTCGCTCTTTTGTTCGGTGAAGGAAGCATCAAGTTGCTTATCGTTTGCCAGCAACGTTGTTGCAGCAATTTCGATCACTATCTTTCGCACAAATCGACCGTACACTATTCGAAGGCACTCTTTTGTAATAGAGCTCCGTTGGGCAGGGCGTTATATTCGAAGGGCGCTCTATTCGAGGGAAGCACACTATTCGGTATTACACGCTGGTGTACCCATCCTTCAACAAATCAGAGCGAGGTTTTTCAAATTGCCCACTTCAACTCAACCAACCCCGCATTTCAATTCAGGAGTCGACGCCATGAACGAAGACGACGAGTACGAGCGCGGGCTGCGCGACGAAGGTGGCGGTGGTCTCGCAGGCCTCAAGAAAGCAGAGGCGGCGACGGGGAGTGGGGATTCCCGCGAGACGCTGCAGATCGCGTTCCACGAGCAGTTCGCCATCGCCCAGAGCATGCACGAGAAGCGCGACGTCGTGCACGCGGCGCTGCTGCCGGGAACGCCCGACGCACTGTACTACTCGGCGCTGTGCGATCTGCACGAGCTGCAACTGCTGCTATTGGATGGGACTCAAGGCGATGGTGGTACTGAAGAAGAGCACAACGAAGGTGATGAGGGAGCTGACGCAGTGACCAAGGCGGTACAGTTCGTTGAACAAAACAGAGCAAAGCTGATGAAGTGGTCGAACAGCTTCGTGCCAAGCAGTGCTGCAAGAAAGCGGCGCGAGTGGAACAGCGCCTGTTGCTGCTGGAACTGGAGCTGCGGAGTCGAGTTCAGGGATCGCCTGAAGCGAGCGGAAACGCAGACAGCGAGGTATGAAAGGATCCTGCTCTAGTCTGCGTTTTTTTCTCTTTGCTTGATTTTAGCAGATGACTTTGTGCGGTGATCGTGCATTCAATTGACACCGTGCGCTTGCTCATGGATAGATTGCGTACACAACAAGAGAACTGGGGACTGCATTGGGTATTGAATTTGCTGACAACGCTCCCGCGATTGTATCTTCCAGTACGGAGCTACCCACACACCTCGAGTAAGTTCGAGGTGTCTTGAGTTTGATTTTAGGATTTCTCACCGTTGTTTTGTGTTGTGCGCTCTGTGTCTCTGCTTCTTCATTAGTAACTCACTGCTTGACATCAACGTCATTGTGGCGGACATGATCCAAACGTGGACGCCGTTGACCGACGAGCAGTCGCTTGGTGACTCAGCGAGTTCCGCCTTGAGCGCTTTGGACACCTACGCTAGAGAGCTGGTTTTCAATCATCTGCTACACAACACCGGAGGCATGTCTATGACAGATGGTCAGTGATGGACACTATTCGAGCTGTTGTTGGACATTTTTGCGTTCGAGCATGTCGACGTGGAGGGGTGCGTGTCTGTTATGCTATTGCATACTGTACAGGAGTGACAGCTTCCTCCTTGACTCGCCAGTATGTTATCTATCTACTACTGCAGATATCTAGATGTAATTGTCGAAGACATGAAACGGGAGAGTGTCAAGCCAACGAATCGCGGGTTCAGCTTTCGGCAGGCGCACAACAAACTCTCTGTGCCTCATTTAAGCTATTTGTTGAAAATGGAGCCCCTGCTCACGCTGCCGTCGACGGGAAAATAGTGGCCTGGACACAAACTGATACCGCGATCTCAGTCTCGCAAGAACTGACGCGTGTGGATTTGAGTTCGTGGAGGAACGTGGCAGTGCGCGGGTCGGTAGACGAAGTGGTACAATGCTTGTCGGGCCAGAAAGGTATGCTCAGCGTGGACTTGGGATTAGTGCTCTGGCGTTGCAAGGACATTGTATTTTACAACGGCTTGATATCATCTTTGCGCGATGAAATGATCTACAACGAAGGCGTTTGGAAGTGCGCGTTTGTTCATAACGATCTCGATGCGATCAAGGAGTACCTGAGAAGCGCGACGAGCCTTACGAAGACTGCTGGCTTGGGATTAAGCACGACGTTCTTCTCGACGACGGAGCTGTTCAGTTACTTGTCGAACGATGGCTTTGGTCACACTGAGTTTGGACCATTTCTGCACCGTCGCGTTCACGAAGCGAAAGGATCAGTGCCGGCAATGGGCTCAGCAACCGGTATCAGCACAAATGGTGGTCGTATTTTGAACAAGAACGCTCGCGCGTTCTACCATGCTCTTCGCTGTCGACTGGAAATGTTCACCACATTAGGTGGCCAGCAGTTGCTCGTGCTAGCATATTTCATGCTTCTGTTCAATCGGATGGAGGATGCAATGCACCTGTTTTCGCGCTTGCAGGCATTGCCGCCGTCGAAGAAGACCACCGTCGAGAACACCGTCCAGTTTGACTACGTTGACTCGTACTTGGATTTGTTCCGAGACCAGGACGATCACAACTTTGCTGTCGCGCGCCGCAATGTTGCAAAGTACAAGAAGCACCCTCATGCATGGTGGCGCGAGCGATTCGTGCGCTTGGACGAGTTCGTCGCAGAATATGACGCGTTTGAAGACCACAAGGTGAACCAAGCAGTTCACGAGTCTCTTCAGATCTCAGGTTCTGCCTTTGCTAATGAAAGGGAAGTGGCCGACTTGCCGCCAGCTCCACTTGAGTCACGCACCCTTCAAGTGAAGTTGGATGCTGTCGTGAGTGACGGCAAAATTCACGTGAGCTCGCGGCATTTAGGCGAATGCGAGATCTCGTTCTATCCCATCGATGTCGAGTTCATGTTCTCAACCAAGCCGTTCGACACGTTTTCGAACTCGTCGACCTCCACGTCGAGCGTGCTGCTCGTCCAGCCTCGGCACCGAATGTCGGTCAAGCTGGCGTTGACGCCAAGCGGAAACTCGCCTGCCCAGACAGAGGTGTCCATTCCACAAGAGTTACAGGGACAACAAATGATGGTGCGTGTGCGAGAAGCGACCGAGTCCCGTGAGATCGAAAGCGCGGCAGCCCCCATTGATGTGGTACGTCTGTGTTTCAATTCAAGTTTGCAAGTGGACGTGATGAAGCAGAGCGGCATGCTGCAGGTCTTCCACAAGGGGTTTCCAGTGTCTCGATGCTGTGTCAAAGTGTACGCCAAAGTGTCATCTTCCTCAAGCGCAGCAGCACAGTTCTACAAGGATGGGTACACAGATTTGCTGGGCAAGTTTGACTACGTTGGTATCAACGGCGAGCTAGTCGCACGCGTGGAAAGGTTTTCGATTTTGACGTCGCATCCAAAGTTTGGAGCGAGTGTCCACCAGAGCGATCCTCCCGTGCTCGCGACCACAGCCACAGACTTCCAGCATCAAGAGACTCATGAGATGCTTTTGTATTAAGAGCTCACTGTTTTGAGTGAGATTAAATGATGAGCTGCTGCTCTTGGCAATGACTCACACGAGTGGATTTCTCATTGCGAACTGATCATAGATATATTGCAGTGAACTTTACGTTCGGGTACAGCTGTGTTCACTTTTTTGTTTACCGTCGTGACACTAGACGTCTTCGAACCCTCGAGCTTCAATCACTCGAGTTTACTGATATTTTCTCGATTTCAAACTCAAAAAGAGAAATAAAGCGAAAACTCACGCGCCACTGGCTCACTAGAGCATAGTAGACACGTGAGGTCAGACGACCAGGTCATCCGAAATGAACGAAAGCTGGCGTTCCGTCTGCCAGACTTTCCTCTCAGAATGCCAAAGTCAAACGGCTATCAGGATCTCTTGGCGCCCGTGCCGTCCACATTGACGAGGATACTCTGCTGGCGATTCGCGACCAGCATCTCCGACAGCAAACTGTTGGATGTATCTCCCGAGATGACCGTCTGCTTGTTCTGGCTCAAAGCCGCGAGCATGTCGAGCTTCTTCATCTCGAGCATGTGGAGTCGGTATTTCTCGAGCTTTTTGGCGGCGGCACCTTCGGCACGCGCCACGATCTCGGCAGCCTTGGCGGCGCCACTAACGCGGATCTCGTCCACCGCAGCCTGCAGCTGCACGTCAAGGGCTTCCTTTTCGGCCTTGACCATCTCGATGTCCGCATCGCAATGCGCCGAGATTTCTGCCGCAATACGTTGCGTGTCGGCGCGGATCTGCGCGATCTTGAGCTCGGCCTCCACGCGCACGTTGTTGCACTTGACGCGCGTCTCCTGCTCGATCTGCTCTTGCACCAGTCGGGTGTCCGCGAGAATGAGGTCGATCTCTTTCTGGATCTCGGCGCACTTGGCTTTGCCCGTCTGCTCTTCCTCCATGAGCATCATCTTGCGCGCGAGCTTGGTCGTGTCGATCTCTTCCTTGTACTGCAGAAGCTGCATGTCGCTCATCTGCTTCATGTTTTGCTCCTTGATCGCGCTCAAGTGTGTCGTGCGGCTCTGCATTTGCTCCTGGAACGCATCTGGCAACGTGACGTTCGTGATCGCGACGCTCGTGATCTGCACGCCGTACGTGTTGAATTGTGCGTTCAGGTTGCGCTTGATATCCTCCGTCACGCAGTAGATCACCTTCGCGGCTGGCGGATCTTCGACCACGAACATGTCGCCAACCTGGTCGGACTTCGGAGTGTTGAGCTCATCTTGCATCGGCTGGTGGTTGGTGCGAAAGTTGAGTGCACCCGTCTGGAACCGCTCTTTCATCGTGCCATCGCGCAACTGGTACACTTCAGTGTGCATCACGCTACGCGCGAGTGCGCGCACGGCCTCGTCCTGAGCAGCGCGGAGCTGCACTTCGAGACCATTCGGACCGAGTTCGTACACGAATCGGCGCACGAGTTCGGGGTCTTCACCCTTCGATTCGTCGCCCATGATGCGCAGCACGAGGCACATGTCGATACCGACCGTGACATCGTCTGCGGTCTTGCAACCCTTCACAGGCGTGTCAAACACGATGTACTGCTTCGTGACCAAGTGCGCGACCTTGGTAAAGAGCGACGCGTAGTGGAAGCCTGGAGGCCACACGGCCGTGCGGGCGCCATTCGGTCCTCTGTAGTCGAGGTCGCGACCTTGGCGCTGCACGAGCGCGTACATGCCCTCAGGCACACGGATGTAGGGTTTCACGGGCGAGCGACCAGGGTTGATGATCACGACGGTGTTGCCGTCGTAGCACGCGCCAAAGATGCGATTCGCCGAGTCGACGCGCCACGCCGAGCGGTAGAGGAGGCGTGTCTGGTGCTGCGGACCGCCGGGGGCTTCCTCCGAAGTCAAGTGCTTGCTGTTGCCACCGCCCATGCTGTTGCTGCTGCCGTTGGATGCGCTGGTGGTGAACAGAGAGTGAGGCGAGGTTTCTTGGGCTTGTTGCAAATTGAACTATGAGGCGATGCAGACGCGCTTCGTGGCATGGTACGCTCAGTGAGTGGGTACACAGGGAGCAGCCTTGTCTTTGTGGTGCCTGTTTGAGGAAGGAAGGTGCGAGAGGGACAAGTCGGCAATTTCCATGTGATCCCTTCGCAAGGTGTCCACAGAAAAGCCAGTTATATCCACAATGCGGACCGGAGTGATGGTCGAATCGTGTCCACAGAAAAAAGGCACACACCTACACCCATCAATGAGAGAGTGATGGTCCTTGCACTTGGCTTCTGTGATGGATGCTGCTTTGATTTCGTGGTGCCTGTGACCATAACATTCGTGCCAACCTCCGGTATGCGTGCGTTGTGACAAACAGCACATGGTGGTCGCGCTTTGCCCATGAAACGTGCCCTCATGTTTAAAATGTGCGCAGCTGCAGTGGTGGTCGTTGCACTTCCGTGTTGGAAATTTTGTCAGGTGTGGCAGCGGTTGACAGACAATGAACGGAGATTCGCCTGGCTCCTTCTCGTTATGTGGTGTGCAGAGCAGCGATTGATTGAAGCTTCGTGCGCAAGGCTTCTCCGCCCCGCGACCTGCGTCACCAACGCGTATGGAGCATGTGGCGCTCGTTGTGCTGTTCGAAAGATTCCTCGCCACCTCGTGAGCACTATCGAACACTACGTTTCTCTCAACTGTCAAGCCACCACTCATTTCATAACCTACACCTCTCACTCGCAACTTTGGTCAATCGTCGCACACATGAAACGACACGCGCGCAGCCCACACCTCCTTGTCACAGAAAAAAGTGAAAATGGGTATAAATCCATGTGAATACAGTACACATGACTTAATATGTCGCGCCATGCACCGTGAAGCCAACTTCCAGATCAGCAAAAGTGCAGGTTCACCCACCAACAGATTCGTGGCGCTGCAGGGGGAAGCGAATCTCCTGGTCCCACGCACGCGTTGGACTCGCCACCCCAATGATTTTATCATGCGATTTTCCGAACGTGTATCCACTTTTTTGGCGAAATTGTAGGTACACATCGTGCTGAACACGAAGATACGCGACCAGTACGCATGTACCCACCGACGCTGAGACCGTCGCTCTTCAACATAACACGTACACATGGCGGTCTCTTTGCGTGGAAAGAGAGGAGAAAATATTAGCAAAGCCCCATTTCCAAATTTCCAGCGCAACCCACAGGACACTCCATTTTCTCGCCTTGACCCACGTCGACGCTCCCGATGGCGCAGCTCGCTCAGCACAACACGATGCACGGAGGTCGCTACAACGACCGCACGAACCACCTCATCCAGGCCGACATCTCCAAGCCCTCACAAGGTACGAGTGCTGCATTCAAAGCTCAATGTGCTGATACTGACAATGTGTCGTTGTGTTTACTGCGGGTTTCGTAGCCATGAAGAAATTTAACGCGAAAGTGGAGAATGGCCGCATCCCGCTGGTGCTCACACCAAAGTACCCAACGCTCTTCAGCTTCTGCATGCAAGTGCCCTCGGGTATGTGGGTGCTCAAGCAGCAGTGGAACGCGCATGCGGGTATGATGGACCCGGGTCTCAAGATCTTTTGGCCAGCGTGGAATCGCATTTCCCACATTGTCACCAAGCAAGCGGTCTCGTTCTCCAACCCCGTGCGCTTTTGCCCAACATTAGATAACGTGATGGTCGACATCGACATCTCGATCAGTTTCCAGATCGGTCCCAAAGAAGAAGACGCTGTGAAGTTTGTGTACACTCTTGGTGCGCACCGCTTTGACGAATTGCTGTACAGCCTCACCGAAGAAGCGATCCGCGGCCTCGTCCACTCGGTGCGTCATGATCAAGTCCATGACTTGCGCGAAGAGTTTGCACTCGGCATGAAGAAGGATCTGAACGCCAAGCTCACTGAATACGGCGTGTTCATCCACAACGTCAAGGTCACGAACGTTGAGCTCCCACCCAAACTCTCCGCTACGCTTGAAGAGACGACAGCGTTCAAGACGCGCATGGAGGAGCAGGAGAAGAACCACGAGAACCGATTGCGTATCCTTCTCAACGAAGAAACGCAGAAGCTCACTGCACTGCAGAAGGAGAACGACCGTGCGATCCAGGATTTGCTCGCAGAGAAGACGCGAGCGAGTATTCGCCGCGAAGAGATGCGCACGAACGCTGAAGCCAAGGCACAAGTCGCGATCGCCAAGCAAATCTCAAAAAACGAAAACAAGATCAAGGAAGTCGAGGGTCTGAAGGACGACGCGGTCGCAACGGCAACCGCCGAGACCGTCGAGCGCAAATTGCTGCCAACCGTCGAGCTTTCAAACTTGCAAAAGGACTACGAGCAGTACGTGACTGTGGCCAAGATCAAGCGCGATGCCGCCGTCAATGCCGCCGAGAAAGAAGCCGCCAAGATCCTGGCGAATGCCGACGCCGAAGCAAATTCGGCCACGTTCCTCATCGAGAAGCGCAATTTCGACTACATGGACAAGAAGATCGGCATGGAGACGCAATTGGCCAAGACCGTACCGCTTGTGATCAGCGGCAAGAACGGCGACGACCTCATTCGCCAGACGTTCCTCCAGACACTCGACGCTAAGCGGTAGGCATTAGTAGTGAGGCGGGAAGTCTCCTTTATTCGACAGAGTGTTTATTCCTATTTTGACAAATATATTGTGTATAGCGCCCACTTTTACGAACGTCACCGTCATTTTCATTGAAAATGACTGCCGAGTCAAGCTTCGCAAAATATAATTTCATCCAATCAGAATGCGCCTTCATCGTCGCGTCACCAGTGACTCACCACTGCATGAAACGCCACAACGACGTCATCGAAGAGCTCTTGGCTCTCTCTCCGCATCACAGCACTTCCGATGTGAGTGGTTTTCTAGTGTCTCTGAATCAGCAATCAATGCCGAATGCATGCGATGCCACGCAATACCATGTTGCGCCTCTGTTGATTGTTCGCAGACAAAATCAAGGTAGGCTTAGCTTTGTTTTGGTTACGTGGATTTTGTTCATTTTTACGAGTCGTAGAAGTTTATTTGGCCATGACGTTGCCTGGAACATGTAAACGAACGATTCCTAGTACTGTGCCAAGTTGTAGATAGTCTCATTCGCTGCATTAAGTTGGAAAAACTATGCTGGTGTGACGTGGTTCACTTACAAATTCGCCTTGGTTTCACTGGACGACGACTTTTTCTTGAACGAGTCGAGGGCGTGGAGGTTCGCCGGACCGCCCCAGAGTGTCCGGAGCACGCTGTGTTCGTATTCCAGCAGCTGGTCGAGACTGACATCGTCTGCGCTCGTGATCACTTTCTTCTGACCGTGAAGTACCTCTACGATAACCAAATCAAGTTAGCCCAACGTCACATATTAACACGACACAATCATTCATGGATATATCACCAGAGGTCACCGCGTCGAAAGGTGCCACGAACTCGTGAATGAGTTTGTCTTTCGCTTCCGTGTCCGCGTAAAACACCAAGTCTGCGAGACCAAGTCTTAGTGCTTCCTCGGGCGACGTCTTCGAAGCAGTGCACAGCAACCGGAGAGCATGCTGACGACCCACCAGTTTGCATAATCGAGCGCCACCGCCCCACACAGGAGTGACCCCCATGCGTGCCTGCACAAACTGCACAATCGCGTTTCCCTCGATGAGACGGTAGTCACACGAAGTGGTCAACTCGGCTCCACCGCCGTAAGCACCACCTTCAATGATCGCAAAGCTCACCAGTGGGAGTCGTCGAAATCGAGTCAGTGTGTCGACCATGAGCACACCCATGGCCGTACCCGCTTCATTGGACGTGAGTTGCTTCTGCGCGACACGGAGGTCAGCACCGGCACAGAACCAGCCGCCCGTGCCTTTCAAGATCACCACGTTGAGCTTCGAGTGCACTTGCGGGTCCTCGAGGCGCGTGACGACGTCTGCGAGTTCGGCCATCATCTTCCCACTGAGCGCATTACGTGCGGACGGGTTGTGGATCTCGATGACGGCGACTTTGGTGAGGTCTTCCAGGCCGAACGCGTCAATGCTGCTCTTCAACGCGTCACCATCATCAGAAGGAAGGAGCAGCCGGATACTGTCGTCATCACGGCCCATTTGTCGGAGCGTCTCGCGGCATTGCGCCACGAGCGCGGGTTTGTCGTGTGCCAACTCGGTCACGAATGCAAACAGGTTGGACATGGAGACTGGGCTTGTAACTTCTACTAGTGGTTGGGGTGTTAGAGCAAGGGGAAGAATTGAATTGTGAGCACGACACGCACGCTCTTCGCCTGCGCTGGCGCCACCTGTTTATGCGAGCGGCTCCGGAATGCCGGCGCTCGCGTCCTCAATGACGTCGACTTTGCCTTTTGCGAAATGGACTCGGCGTCGCTCGGACAGAGGGGACAGTGAAGGTCGTTTCTCGGTCGTCCGCTAATGGCGCCTTCTGATTGGCTGAATTGAGTGACTCCGGTTATGATGGATGGATGCTGGTTCATCCTAGCTCGAGGTCACGAGATATCATGTGTGCTTTCGCAGCATGTGTGTGCTGAAGATCAACTAGCCAAGCAAACTCCAAGGCTATCGTGACCCCATGGGAGGCGCGCCATTCTTTCATCGTCATTACGGATCAGTGTTGAAGAATCGAGATGCCATGATGACACCCCCGCCACCATCACTCCCACTGCTGAGCTGATACATCAGCACCCCGAGTCGTGAGTGTCGGCAGTGCGCCAGCGTATATACGCCCACTGTATCTGTGCTGCCTGAGTCAGCTGAGGATTTGTCTTCTTCTCACTTGGCTCCAGGCAGTTTACACGTTGCTAGTTCGTTCTTGTAATACTTTGCGTACAGCAGCAACGGTTTGCCTCGCACAGAGGACGTAGAAGGGATTAGCGCTGCTGGAAATCCACTACTCGATTAGAAAGTAAATCCTAAATACTCCGATGACACAGGATCACTCCCTTTTCAATATCAAGTTGAAGTTGTGCTGGTCTCATATGTCCGCTAGTACCTCTTTTGATATATATTTCACCAAAAAGCATCCTCTTAACGTAAGTATAAACCGTACTTAACAACTCCGTCCACTAATTGCATTAGTAGCCAATCCAAACGCTCCATTAGTGGACAGGCACAAAGTCCATGAAACGCAATCACGAGCGCCAGTACGTCAAAAATGATCGCAGCCACTTGTGCCTTTTCTCATCGCCACATGAGCCGCTCGTGCGTGCGCTCGGCAGCGGCGAGGCTTCACGTAGCGCTCACTCGCAGACAGCGCACTTCTCTTTCGCCTTCGCACACGCCGCAACATCTGGCGTCATTCTCCATAGTCGTCCGTCGCTGTGCTTCGACGAACGCAAGCAGAGCCCAACAGATCGATTTTGACGCGATGCCGAACCTGTTTGCATTCGTGACCGAGTTGGCACACGACAAACCCGCGCTCGTGGCGCAATGCCGCGAGACGCTCCGGCAAATGGGCCGTGATGACGACAGTATCCGGCTGCTCCTTCCTTCTGATGATGGTGACGCGTTGAAGAGCAGCATTGACGCGTTCGGCCTGGAAGACCTCACCAAAGTCGCCGTCATCGAGATCCACAACCCGTCCGCACGTAATGCGCTCAGTGGGAAGATGATGGCCGAACTCGCAGACGTCGTCACGCGCCTCGAGGACCCGCAAGTGCACTCGAAGCTCAACACGGTGATCTTGAAAGGCACGGGCGGCTGGTTCTGTGCCGGTGCCGACCTCCGTGTCGCGCAGAAGCAGCTCACGTCCAATGAAGCGGGCACAGCCATGGGTGTACTCATGGTCGACACACTGACTCGATTTCGACGACTCCCGCTGGTGAGCTTTGCGATCATTGAAGGTGGCGCTTACGGTGGTGGAGCCGAGTTGACCACTTCGTGTGACTACCGTCTCATCGAGGGAAACGCGATTGTGCAGTTTGTGCAGGCACGCATGGGGGTCTCTCCTGGATGGGGCGGTGGTGCTCGATTATGCAAACTGGTGGGTCGCCAGCATGCTCTCCGGTTGCTGTGCACTGCTGCGAAGACGTCGCCCGAGGAAGCACTAAGACTTGGTCTCGCAGATTTGGTGTTTTACGCGGACACGGAAGCGAAAGACAAACTCATTCACGAGTTTGTGTCGCCCTTCGATGCAATAGCCTCAGGTAATTGCTTAACCTCGAGTTATCTGGTTTCTGTAGTGTATATATGATCTAACTTCGTGTACGAATGATAATCTCCTGCTTGTGTAGAGGTTCTCCATGGGCAGAAGAAGGTGATCGCGAGCGCAGATGATGTCAATCTCGATGAGCTCGTGGACTACGAGCACAGCGTGTTCCGTTCTCTCTGGGGCGGACCCGCAAACCTTCAGGCGCTCGATTCATTCAAGAGAAAATCGTCGTCCAGTGAAACGAAGGCGAGTCCGTAAATGGGTGGTCATCGAAAGGCGTCTTCTGATCAACGCACTTCTTCCTGGCATGTGAACGCTACTCGGCTTTACGATTAGAGACTGGCGCTGAATCATCTGCGACTTCTGGTCGGCATGCCTTCGTAGTTGTCGCCACTTTCAAGAGATACGACCCACGGACGTACTCTCTCCCAGTGCATGCATTAATAATCGTTTTTGCTTCCTTGTGCAGTGCGGCTTGACGTTCTTTGATATGAAGGCTTCGATGGACAGTCTCTCAATGCCATCGTTCGCGATTCTGCTGCTCCAATTGTTTCAGCTTCTCCATGTGTGCTGGTGTTGCTGCTGTCTTGTTTGAATCGGCGAGTCTCTTCACATTGTGCCATCGCTGCTGCTTCTCCGATTTCAGCTTTGCGTGATCGTGCGCCTTCTTCAGCTTCTTCTCCTCGATTAGCAACTGATAGCGCTGCTCTCCGGTGAGGTGAGAGACCCCCATCTGCTGATAGACTTTTTGGTTGGATGCTCGAAACTTTTGACGCGCTTTCTTCTGTGCAGTAGTGTCTGCCGCAAACTGCGCCTCCTTCTGAGTCTGTGTTTCTCGAAATTCCGCGATTCGTTTTGCGGCAATGCGTGCACTCTTCTCTGCGATCCGCAGACGTTCAAGCTGCCTGTCAATGACTGGACCGCTTCTTGAAGGAGTGGTGGACGGTGCTGGTGGTGGCAGCACTGTGTTGGCTGTAACCTCGCCTCTATGACCATGAATGCTCACCAAGTCGAGCAGCTCGTGCGATTTTGTAATTGTGGGATTTGGCGACGGAGTGCATTCTCGCTCGTCAGCAGACGTTGCATCTATTTGGTAACTCTTGTCATCACTCTCAGATGGTGTATTCGTCAAACTCGCTTTCGAGATCTCATCTTCGCCTTTCGCTGGAGCAACCGGAGGCTGTTTTTCAATCGAGGACCCAGTATTCTTTCTTGGTGTCGACATAGTCGGACTCTTTTCCGCGTCAAAGTCGTCCTCACTGTAGCCATCCGCACCACCCTCTGACCCACCTTCTCCAGCAGCGATTAGACCCAATAGTTTTGCTGTCACATTGACAGCTGCATGCAGCGGATGCACTTGCTCCAGCTCGATCTCGGGCTTCTGGACGCTTGGCTCGCCCTCCCATTCGTCGCCGTCGTACACATCGCCATCGGGGTCGTCGACTCCTGTCATTGAGTGAGGGTGTTTACCTCGCTCTGCTGACTGGTTTGGCTCTGTGGCTCTGGTGTTGCAGCGCATCGACAAATCCACAACCTGATCCGGTTGAAGTGGCTAATTTTGGGTTCCAGTGTACCCATTTATAAAATTTGACAACCAATGACTGGTTTGACTCCCTGGTAACCTTATATGGACTTGCTTTTTTCTGTTGCTTTTCTGGACACTTCATATCCCCTTCTTATTGCGTACTTGATTGATACACAAATTACAGAGGAAAAACAATCGGTATAACACCAGTAAAGTCAACTATTAAAAGGTATGATGCCAAATAAATGCTCGACTTCCAGAAAAGCAAGTCTCCCCCTCCTTGATTTCTGTCCTGGAACTCTTGGCTTGGAAGCATTTTACAAGGAAGACCAGCACAATTATCGTGGCAATGCCAGCGTCAATTGCGCACGTTAATGTACCAGCGCCAGCAGCCGCAGTGCAGCCAATACCACAGCAGCAGCAGTCAGTGACTCCATCACAACGACATGCGCCCACAGCAAGCAGTAGCACCACCGACGGCCAGGACGACGACGATGACCGTGTGGCCGTGGACACGAGCCGCATCTGGAGTGCCGACGTGCTGCTGCAGCTGGTGCACATCTGGCGCCGCGTCGAGCTCTCCCATCCGCGAATGAACCGCGTGGACAAGTCGCAGCTCGTGTACGACGAGTTCCACCAGAAGATCGAGTGCAGCAGCTCCGCGAGCGCGCGGTCGCGAAAAGCGGTGGACGACAAGTTGTACTCGATGAAGCAAATGTACCGCTTCATCGTCGAGATGAACCGCGATTTCCAGCATCGCAGTGCGGGACGAGCAGGAGCAGGAAATCACTCGTGGTTTGACTTGTCCAAGCAGGAACGACGCGCTATCAGGTGCGTCGGGGTGTGTCTGCTTTGCTCGCGCTCTGAGTTGGTGATTGCTTTCTAACGCGGCAGGAAACTGGGATTCTGTAGATCTTTGCATGGCATTCGCGTCCCAAACATATCGCTCGAAGTGTTCGGGGTTCTAGATTCTGTACTCGGTAGGAATGGCTTCGGAACCAAGGAGAAGAAAACTGTAAAGCAGCAGCACGTTGCGGATCAGAGAGATGTGGTAGTGATACCGCCACAGGTGCCTGCGCCACCGCAGCCAGTGCCAGAGATGACTCCGCAGGATCTCTTGCTAGACGGCAAACGGAACTGGAGTGATGATCTGACGTTCCAGTTGGCAAGAGCGTGGAACGACGTGCAGCGCGAGTTTCCGAGTCTACGCGGTTCGCAGCTCAGTGAGCAGGTGTACGTGGCGTTCAAAAGCAAAGTCAGGGGCTCCATGAATCGATCGAGAAAGGCTGTCGAGGACAAGATGCAGGCGATGAAGGAAATGTATCGGTTCGTCAAGGCGTACGAAGACAAGCGCACAGACGGTGACGGTCAGTCGAAGCCGTGCTGGTTTGACTTGGCAAAGCCAGAGCGTCGACGAATAAGGTATTTTTGATCTCGTTCGTGGCGAACGAAGGGAATGCATGGTGACTCATCTAATCAGTCTGGTGGTTGCTGCTTTGGTGTAATGCAGAGCTGTGAACAAAATCAAGGTGACAAATTTGTCCCGAGCGCTGTACTCTGAAGTGGATGCTATTATGAAACTCCGATCCGAGCCCAATGCTGCATTTTTCGATCTCGTTGCGTCGGGCACAGATCCTACTTCGTCGCTTTCAGTGCCACACGCCGGCGCCGGCGCAATGATTGATGACTCATCAGCACGGCAAAGCGCTTCAGCTAACGGAAGTCAACAGCTAGCAATTGATGCGACAGTGCGCGTCGTGCAGTCGACTGAGTCGCGGGAGGGCACCAATGTGGATGGCGCTGGAGCTGCAGCAGCGACTACCGATGACAGACACTACACAGCCACGACCACTTCTGGTGTGCGTATGAATCGCGCATCTGCTGCTCGTGATGGCCAAACGCACAAGCGGCGAAAAACTCAGGAGTCTCCGCCGACAATTCCACCAGTTCCTGGTTTTATTGACAGCATGGCAGCGGCGGATTATTTCATTGCCCAGATCCGAGCGTTGCATGAGCAAGACCGCATCGAGCGACGGCAGCAGCACGCAGAGCACATGGCGGCAATCAAGGAGTTAGCCGATCTACTGAAACGTCAACATGGCAGCTAGTGATACATTGGCACACCACTGTCCAACAAGATAACGTTTTCGCCAACCGCAATGAGCACACCTATGTCCACTACAAGGTCGTTGAGGAAAGTCTGGATGCAGCACGATGACAGCAGATGAAGCACGTTCACGCAAACGGTACCGACGAACTCGACTTGAGGAATGTGCACGTGACAAGACTGAAGCAGCGGAGTGGCGCAACAACGAAACAGCTGTCCCCAACGTGGAAACGACTGAATCGACTGGTTGCCAGACGCACCGAGTGTGTGTTTTGCTCGCCAAGAAGCGTGGTAACTGAGCGAATGCAAGTCGCGTGAAGGTGAGCACCTGTTTGGCAAGACCTTCATCGAATGTCGGACACCTTGCTTGACTCGAACACAAAGTGTACCCATTATTGCCATTCCATAACGTTGCGCATCAGTTGCGCTGACGCAACTTGCGTGCAACATTTAACTAATGTTCCAACTGTCAAGGAGGGACCTACTCACCTTCCACACACTGCCTTTTTTACCAGCGCACACCTCGTCCATCACATTATACGTTTACTAAAGAGGTTTTAGAAGAAATGCATCTCAGTTTTGCAGTGTCATCATTTTATCAGTAATGAATAGTATGCTAGATAAAGATGTTTGCTCTTCCCAGCAAGAAGCGTATTGTTCCGCCGCTGATATCTTGGTCAGAACCAGATCCGAACGCCACTATGGACGCTGGCGACGACGACACTGGCGCGGGACGCCACCTCATCGGCGAGAAGGACGTGCTCGCGGCCATCACGTGCGAGTACCTGGACGAGACCGTGGCGCGCAAGGACACGGCGGCCGCCATGGTGTCGCTCGGCAAGGTGCACATGACCACGTTCCGCTTCCAGTTCGTGCCGGACGAGCACGAGTACGCGCGTGTGCGCACGCACCTGCTGCAGCGCAGCGATGGCGAGATCGCGAGCTTCTTCTCCGTGCCGCTCGGCTGCGTCGCGTCCGTGAAAAAGAAGAATTCGGTCGTCGAGATCCTCACCAAGGACCTGCGCCAGATGTCCTTCCGCTTCGACGTCGTCGAAGTCACGCGGGTGAGTTGGTTATGTTGAGAACATGATGATGATGAATGCACTTGCGCTATGCTGGAGTGTGACTGAATATGGAAACGGTGGTGATGTTTATTTAGATCTTTAATGTGCTCACGACGTACGTGTTTCCGGACAAGATAGACTATTTATTCGCGTTTTACCATCGGTGCGTGTTGCGCTTGCCATAAACGGCGTACGCTATCCCAACGTATGCCAGCAACAGGTTTAGTGCTAATGATGCTTGCGTGCTTTTGCAGATTGTCGACAAGCTTCCATGATGACGCGGAGCTGATCCCGTGCAATCAGGACTGGGACGTGTACGACGAGACGTCGGAATGGGAGCGCCAGGTAAAGACAAGAAGCTTGCTGGTATCTTCAATGGCAATCAAGGAGGCTTACCTTGTATTGTTGTTCCTCTTGTGCGGCATTAGGGTGTGTTTGAAAATGGCAAGTGGCGGGTTAGTCATTTTAACAAGGACTTCAAGGAGATCGAAACGTACCCGGAGCTCATCGTGGTCCCGACATCGATCTCGGATGTCGTGCTTCGCGACGCGACTGCGTTTCGATCCATTGGGCGGATCCCGAGTCTGAGCTGGCTGAACAAGGCGAACGGTGCTACTCTGACGCGGTCGAGCCAGCCGAAAGTACGTGTGATGATGACTTTGTCTCTTGCTTGCTGATATAAAACGCAGCATTCAGCTATTCCTTGTTGTCAACCGTGTGATTTTGTTGCCCTCCAGGTAGGAATGTCCAAGGCGACGTCTCCGGCCGATGAAAGCCTCGTTGCTGCAATTGCCGGATCAAGTCTGCTTCGAGACTTTCTTCACATTATCGACTGTCGGCCAATGACAAATGCCCTGGTACTATTGCGTGACTTGCGGATGTGGCGGACGATAGCACCTAAACTGAATCTGTGGCTGTCTTAACCCCTTCGCGTGTCGTGCCTATCTGGCTCCAGGCAAATCGAGCAAAAGGATATGGTGTTGAAAGCACGGTGAACTACAAGAACTGCTCGATTTCCTTCATGAACATCCCCAATATCCACTCCATGCGCGACAGGTGCGACTTGAGAAAAGACTCGACTAACAACAAATTCAGTGCTGTTGTCTAACACTGAAAAGCTCTCTATCGCTTCTGTGTCCAGTATGAAGAGATTCCGCACTCTTTGCCAGTCCACGACTTGCGATAACCTCCAATGGCTCGGAAACGTGGAAGATACCAAGTGGCTCGTGTATGTTCGCCAGCTACTGAAGTCGTCGCTTCATGTCGTGACGTTGCTTCGGCAGGGGGAGTCTGTTCTCTTGCACTGCAGCCATGGCTGGGACCGGACAAGCCAGATTTCAGCGCTCGCTCAACTGATTCTGGATCCGTACTATCGCACGTGGGAAGGCTTCCAAGTGCTGATCGAGAAAGAATGGCTCGCGCTAGGTCACCCGTTCCAGTTGCGGCTCTCACATGGAGAGAAAGCCGACACCCAGGAATCGCCGATCTTTATCCAGTTCTTGGACTGTGTGTGGCAGCTGCTTCGGTTATACCCAAGCTACTTTGAGTACGTTCAAACGCAGTGCCCTTGTGCATGTATGGATGGGGTTATGGATTCTTTACTAACCCAACTTTTCTTGGTGGGCTCAGGTTCAATGAGGGTTTTCTGCTTACACTAGCAGATGCGCTGCACTCGTGTCGCTTTGGGACGTTCCTCCTTGATTGCAAGAAGCTTCGCAAGGAAGCAGATTTAGAGAATCGCACGCCATCAGTCTGGACGTGGCTCAATGGACTCAAATCGGAACTGACAGAGCAAAGCTTCGTGCCGAACCAGACTCTGGACCCTCCCGTGACAGGTCTCTTGAAGCGCGTTGTGGTCTGGGAGAGCATCTTTCTCCGGTGGAGTGCCCAGCCATTACTGCAGGAGCCCCCAGTCACGACCAACTTCTTCTCCGACAATGCGCAGCGCATTTCGACCTGGCAGCTCCCTCAGGGCACGATCAATGCGTTGAATACAGCGCTGATGTCCAACTTCAAGGAAGCGCAGGTGATCCGGCAGCTACGCGATCGCATTGCGGAGCTCGAAGCCCAAGCAGCTACGTGAGGCAACCAACTGCTCATGCTAGCGAGCTTGTTTATGACTTTGGTCTACACCAGCTGCATCAATGCCTTGAACTTAGAGTTGTAGCTATCATTTGATGCAGTTGGATTAGACAGTCTCTCCATTTCCCAAATCCACGAATCTTGCTGAGAAGCGTTCACACGTTGTTAGCTAATCCTGTGAACCCGTGCAGAGACGGTGTGTGAGTGATGCCGATCTGATTCGGCAAACCAACGGCAAATCACATGGATCGGACACAGTGAAAGCAGGATAATTCCACGAATGCGTACAGACCCAATGGGACCAGAGCTGCTAAGAGAATGCCAGCAATCAATGCGCATATGCACCACTTCTGCCATCATTGTGCATTTGCTTTATGATTGTGTCTCTCGGCCAATTTGATACCTTTTGATTCTGTGGCATCTGAGTCGAAGGCTCTTGACAGGAAGTCAGTTCCGCAAGCCCATCTGGCTCGGGTCTGAATGGACGTAAAACGTCCAGAATGCGTCACAAAGTGGTACTGCTCAACGAGGAGCTGCAGTCTTTTCTGCCTTCTTCTTGTCACGCGTTGTGTGATGTGGGCAGGGGAGTGGAGCGCCAAACTCTCTGGTTTGAGTGCCTCATTCCACAATTCGCCACGCACGCGAGACCCAGTGCGTCCACACATACCACCCGTAGCTCCCGATCCACAAGATGCGTGTGCTGGCACCGACGACGATGGCGGTGGCGGCGATGTTCGCGCTCGCGACGACCTTCACGGCACCTGCTACAGCTGCGGTGCACATTCACGACAGCGTGCACCGCACGCTGCAGCAGGAAGGACGCGTAAGCATCGTGCTCACGTTGAAAGAGCAGCGTCCCGATGATCTCTTGATCCCAACCGAATCAACAAGCGCACCAGAGAAGGCGAACCGATCGGCTGATGTCGCTGGCAGCGAGGCAACGCCAAGTCCAACCATGAAAAAGAGCTCGAAGAAGGCATGCATGGACCACGAAGGCGAGCAGCGTGACGGCGACGCTGTTGCTGGCGATGCTGATACTGTGGCCGCAGTCGACGGAGAACAAGTGCAAGCAATGGTCGACCGCCTAGTCCAGTACACGGAAGAGAAGCATCAAGAGGTCATGACCGTGATCAAACAAGATGCGGAAGACACAACCACGCCAGAGTCTGGAAAGGCGAAGAGTCTCTGGATCACCAATGAGATCTACATTCGCGACGCCACGCCAGAGTTGATCGAGAAGCTCAAGGAAGTGCCGTCGCTCGGATCGATTCGCGAAGAAGTGATCGCGCACGTGTCTGTTAAGGAGTCTGCGGCTGTGACTATGGACGAAACGGACTTTGTCGGTGAGTGGGGGCTCGAACGCATCCAGGCGCTGGATGCGTGGAAACTTGGCTACTTGGGTCGCAACATTCGCGTTGGCAGCATCGACACTGGCGTGCGTGTTACCCACGAAGCCCTCCGAGAGAACTATGTCGGACAGTATGGGTGGTACGATCCCATTTCCAAAACCGAGACCCCAACTGATCCTGCAAACCACGGCACTGGCGTCATGGGTATCCTTGCTGGTGGACAAGGACTTGGTGTGGCACCGAAAGCGGAGTGGATGAGCTGTCGCGCCTGTGACGAAAATTTGCGATGCCGAGAAGCAAATCTCCTCGAGTGCGCGCAATTCATGACGTGTCCGTTCGTCAACGGCGATAAGACCAAGACGGATTGCTCCAAGAAGCCCCACGTTCTCAACAACAGTTGGAACTCGGAGCGCGGTGTGACGGTGTTTGAAAACGCGATCAACGTCTGGATCAGCGCGGGTATCATTCCTGTGTTCTCGAACGGTAACAACGGCCCTGGATGCGGTACCGTGAACTCTCCTGCAGACTCGACCGTTGGCATTACGGTCGGAGCCACTGACTACGATGATTTGTTGGCTGGTTTCAGCGGCCGTGGACCAGGCTTGAGTGGTGAGATCAAGCCCGACCTCACCGCCCCTGGAGACACTGTGGTCGCCCCCGGTTCTACGAGTGACAACGACATCAACGTGTTCTCCGGCACGAGTTTCGCTGCGCCGCATGTTGCCGGAGCCATTGCGCTCATGCTTGAGGCATTCCCTGGGCTCACGCTCTCCGAAGTCAAGAGCTTGTTGTATCAGAACACAGACACCAGTGTTCTCTCCCTTACGAACCAGCCAACGTGCGGTGCGCTGAACTCAGCCTCAGCATTCCCAAACAATGCTTTCGGATACGGCCGTGTGAACGTTCTCAAGGCGATCAACGCGAAAAAAGCTGCTGTCGCGGCGGCCTCAAGCGCACGTTCAGGTTCAGCCTCAAGTGGCGCCACTGCTGGTAGTGTGACCACGCCGGTCGTCGCCACGGGCTCGCCCTTCAACAGTTCTAGCTCTGGTAGCTCAAGCTCTTCTTCTTCGGGTCCAGGAACGGTGAATGTCGGTGACTTTTGATTGTAGCGAAATAGAAACTTGCAAGTGACACCACACTATTTAAAAACTACTTCGAGTAATCAATACGGGAGACCTGAGAGTCACCAGATCATTGTGTATTCCCCCCTCGGGTTCACGCTTGTGTGCAACTGCGTCTTGCGTTGACATCGTGTGCGGATGTGCATGCACTAATGTGTGTGGTTGTCATTTTCACGTGCTCCCATGTGGTGATCTTCTCCACGCTTTGAACATCGCTTTCTCTTCCTCAAATTTCCGGCGTTCGGCTGCCAGCTGATCGAGCAGCGGCCATGGAATCTTTGCCGCTTGCACGAGTTGCCGTTTTCGCTGCTCTCGATTGTTCGATGCTGTGCCATCCATTACTCTCTTCACTGGACTTGCCTTATCCTTCGATTCGGTGGCGTCAGCCGTTTGCTCCGAGTTCGCTGCGCTAAACATCTGCTGTTGTTGGTTTCTCGCTCTCCTGGCATCTAGCGCTTTTCTCTCGTTCTTGTACTGCTGCTTTTGAACTTGTAAGTACGACCGCTCAATGTCAGCGAACACTGGATCAAAAATCGCTTTTGCTTGCTCGATTTGGGCTTCGGTTGCGACGAGCGCTACTTGGTTTGCTAAATCGTTCACTTCGCTGAGAGTGGTGTTCATGTCGTCGCTCCTCGGGTGCCCAGCACCTTCAAGTTGTTTTCTCCATTTGCTTTGGATGACTGCAAGTAAATCCGCGTTTGCGGCACAAAACACTTCTCTCTTCTTCGCCTCGTCAAGCACGTCATTGCTCCAGCGACTGAATCGCCATCGCGTGTCGGGTTTCCCACTTGTGTGATACTCGCACTTGTGAGATTCGTGTTCGATCTTTGTCACCTGACTCTTAGGTTCGCAGCAGTCGAATTCAATCACTTTTTCCCTGAGATTGAATCGAGACAACAAGCACAGAACGCGAATGGCTCCACTCGTGTGGGTCTGTGTACGCAAGCTGACCAAGACACCACGGCACCCAACGCGTGTAGCCAACGCACGCAGACAGATCCAATGCGCTGAAGAGCGTGCTTGTGTCGCGATGCCGAGCGCCACAATGTGTGGCTTTGGTGCGCATCATCACCACTTCGTCCAACCCTTTTGCTTGTCTAGTCGCACCAGTGTGGTATCCGGATGGCTTAACCCACAAATCTGGAGCGTGCCACACGAAAATGATGTGGGACGCTCTACATGCAAAGATCTGAGTGCGGTATCCATCCTTTTTGGAGCTTTTTTTTTTCGAAGCACAGGAGGCTGATGTGAGGCGACCTCATTTGAGTTTCTTCAACCCACGCGGCTCGCGAAGCGCAGGCTCAGGAGGAGAGAAAGAGGAAGCAATCTATCCGCATGGGCGCGCAGGCTTCGCGCGAGGCCGCTTCAGGTACCGATGCTACAAGCGACAGTCCTTTAGGAGCACTCCCCTCGGCGGACGCGGTGGCGGCGTTCCGTCGCGCGTGGCGCGAGGGCGTGCCGTTCACGCTGCTGCACGACGAGTCGTTCGTGGCCGAGAAATATCAGGAACTCCCGACGACGTCCGTGCTGAACGAAGACCCCACGGCGGGGAATGAGACGCAGTTTATCTCGGGTACGAACGGCGTCCCCATGGAAGAGCTGCAGCAGGTCGCGGATCTGGCGCGCATGAAGTTGCTCGGCAAGAAGCGGAAACCACCGCATGCTGCGAAGAGTGCTGGATCCGAAACAGTGGACAGCGATTCGGTGTCGCCTTTTGTTGCAGGCGAGTCGTCGGAAGCCAATCAGGCGTCGAATGTGCTGACTGTGGATGCCGCCGACAAGATTCTGTTGCGCGATTCGGCGGAGAGGGTCGCGAGTGAGAAGCTACGTGGACAGCAGACAGAAATCGTGAAGCACTATTTCACCCAGCTGGCAGCTCGACTTCGATACCAAGACAGTGACGGTGAAGCGTCTTCCTCGTCAGAGAGTCGAGGTGACGCAGTCGCCGATGAATTGTCGTCGCCAGCATGTTTGAATGGAAACAATCTGCGCATCGCAAGCAGCTCTCCCGGCGGTGTATTTTCAGTGAGCGCTTTCCGCATGCAACTTGAAATGTTGAAGGAATTCCGAACGACGTTCCCTCGTCTCTTTGAGAGTGGCGTGCTCACGATTGTGCAGACGTTGTTGGATTTTCCTCCGTTTGCTCTACAAAGCGCCGATATGACCGCCGTGGAGCAAGCTCTGATTTCCGATACGCATGAATTTTGTCGAGGCATTTTGGATTCTGAAGGCGACAGTGTGGCAGCTTCGCAACGCCAAGTGACGTTGCTGCTGCTGTTAGCGTTCGGTGTCAGCAGCGGTCGCATTAGCTTGCTGCTGGATTTTACGAATGGGATTCTACAAGACGCGGCTTCAGCAACTACATCGAGCACCCAAGTGCTGCAAGGCCGTTCGTTTGCATCATGGGTTGAAGCCTTTGTGGTTCGATTGGAATCGTTCCGAATCGATTTTTCTCTCGGAAGGTTTGAGGAAACCAATCTGGTCAAGCATTTTCCGATAAAGTTGGTGAACAGCGATGAAGGCGAGTCGTCGGACCATAACAAGCTCCCGTCGACTCAGTCTGTGACAACCGACGGAAGCTTTGCGTATACATGGAGCTTGAAAACGGGGATTATGAAGATCGGCACGGGACTGAATTTTACGATTGCTGGTAGAATTTATGCTGAAAGTGGTCCAGCGCAATATCTCGAGTCTCTCCAGCGTCAGCGAGTGTTCCGATTCGCACTCTACGGTTCGGGAAGGGACGTCTCAGAGATGGTACGTGCAGAGGTATTAACAAGCACGACCGAGCCACGCACGTCCAGTGGCCGGACAGTTCGCGAGCTATGTAAAACAAGTGATCTGGACGACTTGCTTTCCACGTTCTTTCCACGGAAACTGTGGCTTGTGCTGTTGGTCAACGGGGTGCAAAAGCAGCTGCTGTTCGGTGATGACGACGAACTTGACATATTTGCTTCGCTGAAAAATGGGGACGGTGAGGAAGCGGGGTATGTCGAGCGTCGAGTTTTGACAGCAGTTTACGGTGACTTTGAAGTTTTGCCAGACAAGGTTTTGCACTCACTCAATGCGAGCATTTCTCAATCGACCAATTCTAGTGCAGAAAACGAAGGCAGCGGGATCACGTTGACATCAGAGTTGCTCGCGGAATGTCTAGCCGATTTTAATGGCGAAGATGTCGTCGTGTCCGAAAGTACGGAATTGATTCTCTTGTGTTCGATGGAAGGAGACGGAGATGCACTCGAATTGCGCAATTTTAAGGTCGGAGAGCACATCTCAGCTGTCGAAGACCCAGCGACCGACGTGTACCTTTCCAGCATGGTGTACTGTGGTGGCTTTCTCTTTCTCAGTGCATTGTGTTCGAGCCAGCAAGGAGCAGGTAGAGCACGCCGGTTGATTCGTGTTTCACCTCAAGACTTTTCCGTTCTCGGGGTTCACACTCTTGTCGGTGATGACACGCTTCCACCGATCGAGTCGAAGCCTCTCTTTACATACATCACGGAAGGATTGTTTGTCTACGAGATTCAAATGAGCGCCGACCGTTTCCACGTCCAAGTGTATTTCCCGAAGAAGTGCGCTGATGGTTCGCTGAAGATGAATTTTGTGCGGTCGTTCCCAGTCCACATCGATCAAATCCACTGTCCGGGCTTCGGAGCCAGCTTGTTGAACATTCTGAAAGCGGAGATGGATATTGATGCTAGCAATTTTACTCCTCCAACGATGTACACGAACGGAGTATGGATTGGAATGGTTGTGCCATCCTCAACTCCTGGAGAACCGTCCCATTGCATCCAACTCGATTGTGAGACTGGAGCATTTATCGAAGAAGAGCCCTCTAAAGCAAAGTGCAGTGAACGAGTGATACCTGGTCGGTTTGTGTGCTTCGATGCGAAAAACAATCTCCTGTGGGTGCTGGAGTCTACAAAGGGCGGTTTATCCTCCTTTCAAAATACAGGAAAGCGTATCTCGCTTAGCCAAAAAGTAACTCCTGCGCAGGTACTGGATCGAGCAAACCAGTTCATTGGTGATTTTGATCGTGGAAGAAAAGCTGACGACTCAGCAGTCATGGAGCATGGAGTTGGATTCGAAGATGCGATCGCTGTTCGTGTGCTGGGTGTTTTGTCTCAGAATGCAGACGCTTGTGAACCAAGTGAGTCTTCTGCGCTGTTGAGTAGCAGTCAGGCAAACCATGGTTCTGCACTCATTCCATTTGCTGCAGACCTCCAAGAAACAAGCTTTTACGTCTTGACGAAACTCGTGAAAGAGTACACTGCCTCGTTCCAAGCGAACGCAGCGTCGCAGAGCCAAATGTTCTGCTTTCAAGCCAGTTTGCGTATATTCAAGGCAAATGTGAGTCTACTTCTTCTTCAAGCAAAAGGCAGTCTGACGTACCAGAAAGTTGTGAAAGTACTGCGCGAAGAGCTCTCAGTTCCGTTGACATCTTTGACGCAATATACGCACGCCAGCAATGAAGTACCCCGCCACCAAAATGGAGCACATGATGTTGCATATTCTACAGCGAAGTCAGTTGAACAGAGTCAGCGCGCAAAGCTGGAGGTTATTTCTAGCGCCTTTGATCTGTATGCAACCTGCATGCACATTTTCCATGCGGACGTTGTAAAACAACTGGATGGCGTGCTCAAGTACCTGAAGTCGTGGAAAAATAGTGCCATAAGCGCCACCGAACTGAAGATCGCGTGTCGATTACTCAGCCATTTGAGCAATCGCGTTGACGACTTGCAGCAATCGATTTTTGATTCCAGTGACAATTTTGACCGGTTCAAGCAGCTTGTCGATGCTGCTGTGGTCATCCAAAAGCAAAAGCTCGAAGTGATTTTTGATCGCTCAGGTGCTGCGGCACACCCATTTGATGAAGACGCGTTTTTGGAATTGACAGCACTTGTCAACACTATTTCTCAGAGTATCTTCTTGGTGCTGGCAAAGAAAGCGGCTGGATCATCAAGTTCGCAGAAGAAAAGGGTTGTCGTGGTGTTTTCAGTGTTTCATCTTCTATGTGATGGCTGTGGAAATATTTGCGCAATGGTCGCGGAACGAGTTCAAAATCAGTCTGTTTCACAGAATTCGTGGTTGCGCATTGAAAACGCACTTCGCCAAGGATTTGTGGGTCTCATCTCGCCGATGCTTTTCTCGAGCGGCTTAGCATTCTTACGATTCCGAGACGATTTCGTGGCACAGATGCTGACAAAGAGAAGAGATTCGAAGGCATCGGTGGGTGCAGAGGAGGAGGATCATGATACCCGTGCTCGTCAGATCGCAGCGGATATGTTTGATTCTCTCAAAGAGAGCGCACAACGTATGATGCGTCTTTTGAAAACCATGGACGTACTTGTGAGCAACATTGAGCCAGACGCAAAAGAGAAGAGTGTCGAGAGTGTTGTCACGGCGGTAAAGATGGAATCAATGGAGTCAGCCCACGAGTATGCGAACAATCTCGACGAACTGACTGAGCTGCACATCGCTGGAGCTACCCGAATGATCATCACTTTCGATTCTCGAAGCCGAACGGAGTACAATTATGACTACGTCACGTTTTTCAAGGACAAATCGAAACGAGAATACTTTGGTGAAAAACACTATTCAGGCCGTGATGCAGAGTATAACTGGCCAGGTGTTGGCTCCAACCCGCCACTCGTGATTGAGAGTGATCGCTGCTTTGTGGCGTTCCATTCAGATCGCTCCAACACGGACTGGGGGTTCAAATTCACGGCAAAAGGACAGATTTTGCAGAAGAAGGTGTCGGTGAAACGCCACTGGATGATCTTCTTGGCAGAAAGCATTGCCCACGTGCTCGATGAATGCATCAAAATCTTTGTGGACGGTAGCTTGTTCTCTCCGTTGAATGAAGCCGAGTTCCTGAACGAGCGTTTTTTGCAGAGTGATTTGGTGAAAAACGGTATTTGCACCGAGCAAAATCAGAACGCGAACGTGCTTCAGCTATTGAAGGATTTTGTGAACCCGCCTGAAGATTCGCAAGCAGCGATGGTAATCCAGGCACTTCTCAAGCGCAGTGGAACGTTCCGTCAACGCTCAGTGTCTAATGGAGCATCCTCGTTCACGTCGACGACGACATCTGATACAAATCCAAATCACCGTATTGATAGTGCTGTGCGCGCGGTAGCGGCTGCGATTTTGCACCACAATATGTGGGGCATGGATGCGTATGCATATGCTCGTAATCTGCGGACCGACGTGTCAGAGCAGTTGCTGAAAGGATGGAAAAATGCCCAGAAAATGAGGGACTGGTTCCATTTAGGCGATGCTGCTGATGCTAGCCTCCCAACCCGACGACACTCTCGAAACCTCCAGCGCCAACCGTCTGCTTTCAAGGGCATGTCGGAAGAAGCGCTCTTGATTTTGTGCACGAACGTGATTGAGCGCGCTCAATTTTTACTAGAGCTCACTCCAGCGTCATTTTCGTACGTGAGCGGTGCCAAACGTCGTTGGGGTTTACTCGCAAAATATGGTCATGCGATAGGCAAGAGTGGATCATCCGAGACGCCACTTGAGAAATGGTACAACTTGCTGGATGAGCTGCAAGCAGCCACGGAGTTGCGGAGCTTATTCCAGTATCGCCGTAACTCGAGCGAGCGAATGCGAGGTAGCCAAGCGAAATCAGTGACAGAGCAAGTCTTAGAATTCATCCAAAGCGACGTGGATGTTGGCGAATTACGTCGCATTATTGACGCGCGCAATACGAGAGCGAGAAGCCGTGCTTTTGGGATAGAGCTGTTTGTTGGAGCTTGGCAATGCTGTTTCAGTGTACGGGTGCAGTCTGTACTCGCTGAATCGCTTGCTGCGACGATGAAGACCATGGGGCAGTCGTATACTTTTACAAGTATGACATTGGCCACTCCATCTGACGCAATTTCCTCTCGAGTGCATTTTGCTCTGAAGCTAAGCGGGTGTCAGGAATCGCTGCGGCAGAGCGTTGTCGAAGCCTACGGGAAGTGCCTGGCCGAGTTTTCGTCTATTCTGAACTCCATCTCATCACTCGACCACCACCACTGTCCGCTGATCGTCGGAGTTCTCAAGGCCTGTGCTCTTGACTACGACCTCGAGGATTCGTATCTTCTTCACGAAAGTCGAATATTGACGCAGGCGCTACGACTCTTGTCATCCGACGTGATTCAAATTCGACGAGCAGCTCAATCGTTGCTGGGTGTTTTCCTGTCTCGGTTTGTGATCGGAAGAACAGGATCAAATCCTGAACGAAGCAGTGACCCATCGGATAGTGACGAAGTCTACGATGCGACTACATTTCAGTGTCAACTTTTCACAACAGTTGGACTGCAACTGGAAGGAATTGTGTCCGTAGTAAACTCCCCTGCGGTACCAGATAAAGTTACGATTGATTCCCATGGCCGAGGAATGGAGTGCAGCAGTTCCCACCAGCGTTACTACTACCTTCCAGACCGCTCACCAGGTCTCACAGCTCCAAGCCTACAAAGTACTGGGGTCAGGTGGAATCATTCCATCCTGATCTGGGTCTATGTGTACAGTGAAAACAGCGTCTACGCGCTCAAAGTTGGAGATGAAGTGCAGCGTGGACCAAATTGGAAAGAGGACAGCGAAGATGATGGCGGCGAAACAGAGACCGGTATGGTGATGGCAATTGTTCATCCTACACGAATCGAAGTACGCTGGAGCAAGACGAATGTTGTCGGTGAGTACACATTCGACCCTAAAACTGGGGTGTTTGAAGTCATCTTGGTGGGTGAAGGCGTCGGTGGTGTGATTTTCTTTAGTGGCAACAAAACGATGGCAAAAGACACTGCCTTCGCAGTTCCGTGGTCCAGTTTTGGATTGTTTCTGAACGACCAACGTCAGTTGAGTTACAAGATTGCAGCTGGTGCGGAACGAGAATGTGTGTACAATTGCAATTACGAGATTGGCATCAATGAATGGAGTCATATCGCAATTGTACAAGATGAAGATACTCTCCGTCTTCATGTCAATGGCACCATGGCGTCACAGCACGCTCTCGATCCGTTTTTGTTGATGCAAGGCAATGCAAACGCTGTGGAGTCCAAAATCATCGAGTCGGCACATCCGTTCCCGGATTCAGTGGACCAGTACTGGCCTGTGCACATTCCTGGTGCTGTGAAGATCCGCGTGACATTCGATCCGTTGTGTGAAATTGATCGGTCTACTGGCTTTGTTCGGTTCTACAAAAACGCGCGCTGCAATGACTTTTGGGGAGAAGAGAAGTACTCTGGTAAATATCACGACCCCGAGCGTAATTTTCCAGGTGCACAAAGCCAACGAGCGCGTGGACGTCGGGGTGCAGGGATGGGGATCAACACTTGTGCGCCGAACTCGATCGAGATTCCGTCGGACCGCTTTGTAGTGTATTTCCATAACGAAGAAGTGTCAAGTGGTTGGGGCTTTCGACTTCTAGCAGTGCCAGAGTTCCCTGCTGATGCGAGCCTGAGCGATCTGGATGACGAAAAGGATCGATTGTTGACCCCTCTATTGAACCCATATCCATTTTACTTTGGTGAACCCCCTGGTCGAGTTCTCGACGAAGTAGCCGCGACGTGCAGCGTCTATCAGCCGAAAGTACTGCAGTATCCAGTTTCAGAGAGTGACATTATCGCTGAAATCCAAGCCACATGCCCAAGCTCCGAGACAGTGCCTGTTCCTCCACCAAGTGAACGACTGCTTCATATCTTGGGCTTGATGCAGACATGTTCCGATACGCCATTTGGTCGTTCTCTGATTGGAACACCTGAGAATATTGGCAATTTGATGTCCTTGGCTCTCGATACTCGGAGAACCGCAGAGCTGCGCTGTGCAAGTCTGGGGATCCTCCGTGACTTGGTAACATTTTTATCTCCCGAGATTGCTGCAGTTCAATTCAAACGAGTTATGCCTTCGTCGTCGCTGAACTCGGACTTTGCAGAACATTTGTTCGATGAGATCGCTGGCTATCTCAACATTTGGCGAATGTACTCGGAAGAGGAAAAATCGCTCACAGTGCACGCCGACAAGGCAGAAGCAGAGGGTGTCTTGGACTTGCGCGTGTCGGCACATGAAGCAAACAGTCTCGTCGCTGGGTACATATCATTACTGAGATGCATGGTGGCACACTTCAATTGGAGCGAGGCTATCTTCAAGTTGATTTCAGCGTCACTAGCTGAACTCAAATCCGTCGTAAACCGTGGCGACATTGGTACGTTCGGTCGTGTGCTTGCATCATGTGCACTGCTCGGTGGAAGTTACGATGGCATTACGATTGGTGGGCGTGTCAAGTGCTGCGTCAATATCGATGGAAAAGAAACCATTGAAACAGGATACTTGCTTCAGTTTCGACTGAAGCATGGTATCCGAACCGCGCAGGTTCTATTTGATTGCGATAAAAGCCGTCCAATTGAAGTGCCAGTGAGTGATATTGCCTACCTGGGCGATGAAGACAAGGACGAATTGGAAGCGTTTCTTGGTAGTTTGTCTCCTCCTTTTGTGGGCGAGATCAAGGATATGTTTACGACGATTCTCTCTCTGGATGCTAGTCAATTGCAGCGCGACCAAGAGAAGTACAAGGCAAAAATGATCAGGAAGGAAAACGTCGAAGTGCTTGAAAGCGAGCATCCGTACGCGAGTGGCGAAGAGGTGACGTATCCGCTGAATTTCCCTGGGGCTCACGAGATTGTGATTTACTTTGACAGCACGTCGTGCACTGCTGGTCCGAATGATTTTGTGAGATTCCTAAAGCGCAGCGACAACGGAAGTGACAACAAGCCGCAGGGATCCGAGAAACGAGAATATTGGGGCCAGCACAAATACTATGGCGACCAGTTCCCTGGCATCAGCAACATCCCACCCCTGCGTATTCCAGCGTCAAGTGTCGATGTGTATTTCAGTACCGATTCGTCATCGCCACCAGACAATTCAACTGAGTGGGGGTTTAAGCTCACCGCGCATGCATTTGAAGACACGCTATCGTATCCACCCGAAATACCTCCAGCTGTCTTCGCAAGTGCTGTAAATGACGTTCAGGCACGGTGTCTCAAAGCAATTAGTTTGCTGTTCCGTCTCCAGCAGCAATCCGAGGTTATTCCAATGTTTGCTCCATTGGTTTCTCCGCTCGCAAAACTTGCGAATGCACCAAGTGAAGGACGTCCAACGTGCCCAATGCCGAAGTCCCAAATCTTTGAATCCAAGCATCCGTATTCGAATTCTGTTATGGAGTACTTGGGAGTGACTTTCAGTGGTGCTTCTGTGCTCCATATCACCTTTGATGAACAAAGTAATACCGAGCATGGATGCGACTACCTCTGCTTTTTCAAGGACAAATCACTGAGCGATCGGTGGGGTGCCCATCAATATTCTGGCGCAGGTGCCGCAGCGAATTGGCCAGGCTGCGGAGGTCGACCTCCACTCACAATTCCAGGGGATTCATTCACGCTGCTGTGGTGTACGGACATATCGAACGTCGAATGGGGCTGGAAGTTTACGGTCACCCCGGAATTCAAGCCAGCAGCCCCGCTATCATTATCACTTGATCAACTCGACAAGCGATCCTATCACTTGTTTGAGATTTTGTATGAAAAAATGAGACCGCAAAGGTGCCCGTTTTCAGAAGAATTCGATGGGTTTGAAGTGATCTCGGATGGGATGGATGATGGGATGCAACATAAAGAACCGGTTCGTCAACTCTTCTTGTCCAGCAACACTACCGAGATCCAATGTCAGCCAAGGAACGTGAGAGAACCAAGGTTTTGCGTCGTTGACAAAGCAGGTGTCGTGATTTACAAGAAAAGAAGCAAAGAAGCAAGCATCGGAGAGCTCGCAGCCGGCGACGAATTTATCTCACTGAAGAGCAAGGATGGCTGGATAAAGCTATCCTTCACCAACTCGGTAACTCAAGATTCTCAAACTGGATGGATTTGGCAAAGAACAGGAGATAAACTACATGTTGCAGCTGCTGACTGCTACACACGACACGAAGACCTGCTTGTCTTGGGAGTGGACGACTTGCAAATGGAGGCACACCGCTCCGTACTGGAAATGGATGAGAGCAATCCAGAGCAGGATGTGATGTCAACGTTCTTTTCCCAGTTCTCGTTCGAAAGCTTGAAGGGTCAGCATAATCGATTCCAGAGTTTCGCGTATGATTCACATCGAGCGTTCGCAATAAAGTGTGCACGAGAAGCACTTTTGTCATTTTTCTCATCTCAAGCTGCTGGCGGTGTGACCAAGCTATGTGCGTTTGGAGATGAGAACCAACTTCTGTTGCTGCTGTCTCATTTGCTGCCAGTCTCGAAACTTCCGTTCGCTTTCGAAAATTCAGGCGCAGAAGTGAAAGTGCTGGAAACTACGCTGCACCATTTTATCGAGGATGCGAAGAATGATGCCGCATTAAGCCAGGTTGTAGACCGCTGTCTGGACTTGCTGAACCGCAGCCCACAGTTGCTTCTAGCCAACCGAGGTGTGCTCCGAGTTGTCGAAAGCATGCACCCGTACGATAACGACATGAACAAGTACTGGCAGGTGTCTATCCCCGGCGCAAAGCGAATCATTGTTACGTTTGACCCACGATCGAAGTCCGAGTCTGGCAGCGACTGGTTGTGCTTGTACAAAGTGGGGTCGAGCAGAAGTGAATTTTTTGGAGAAGCTCAGTATGGCGGTCGAGAAGGCAGTGAGAATTGGCCGGGATTTGGAGGACGGCCACCGCTTGTCGTTGACGCAGATTGCTTCGAAGTGTATTTCCACTCCAATGAAAGCAACAATGATTGGGGGTTCAAGTTGTTTGCAGTCGGGGTATTTGAGGTTGGTGGCGCTCACGAGGACAGTACAAGAGACATTGACGTCGGATCGGCTGTGCGGATCTTAAAAATTTGCTGCTGGATCCTTGAGGTTCTCTCAGCAGCCCTCGCGAATCCAGACAAGAATCTAGCAGTGTCCAAGCTTCTTTACTCGTCCCACATGCTGCAAACGATGACCGTCTGCCTGGAGCAACTACCACAGCAGTTGAGGCCGAAAGTGTTGCAGATCCTGATCAACATGGCTCTGTGCCCATCGTTATTTCACACGCTATCACCTGTGCAGGTTGAAAAAGCGCGTGACCTAGTGCATTTGAAACTTCGTGCACAGTATCGGAGCGAGGAAGCGGTAGAATCAAAGTCCCATTATTTGCAGATGCTTGTCCAGTGCTCTATTGCCATTGATCTGGCCATTGAGAGTAGTAGATTCAAGCTTCTTCTCCAGTCACCGTCACAGATGCGAAAGCCTCAGCTGCTGTTGCCTTCAGAACACAAGAGCGGCGAGAATTCCTGTTTGTGGATCCTGGACGAGTTTCAAGCAGCGAAGACACATCAATACCAGATCCTACTAAAGAAGGTGACGGCTCCTTTTGTCGTTGGTATGTGGGCTGCAGCACCGAACTCCAGTGATAAGTCCACGCGTTTTATCGGATGGAGTCATGTGGGCAGCCTCTCGGTTGTCGGCGGAAACGAAAGGAATGTCATTGAGCAAGGTTCATTTCGGATTCCCCTTCTGTCCGAGGGTGATACTGCAGGCTTTGAGCTTGATTTTGACAAACGCGTTTTGATCCTGCGGAAGAACAATGCGGTCGCAAGTGTGATTTCGGCCGACGAGTTTTTGGGTGGTTCAGCTCCGTGGAGTGCTATTGGACTCAGCAACTTTGAAAAGAGATGCCTGACTGTTGGAGCTGAATCCTCCGATTCAACAGACGAGGTTCTTGGTTGGAAGACATCGGCTTCCCCGTTAAGTCTACTTTCACCGCGCATTGAACCAAGTTGGTACGGTAAAGTCGTTGAGTCTGTTGGTGCGCTGATGGATCTTCGTGACAACCGTTCCGAGCAGGTCGTCGTGAAAGAAAGTTTGCACCCACTGAGACCAGAGAGCGTGAGCTCTGACGTCCTCGAAACTATTCGAATCCCTGGGGCGATTGGGCTTGAAGTCAAGTTTGACAAGGAGACCCGAATGCGAAAGAAGGATTGTCTTGAGTTCTATGCGCAACCCAGCGGCTATTCTGGCAAACAAGGAAGCCCACACGCTAGTCTGATTGGACTGAGTGGACATGACGACCAGGTCCAAAATCCACTGCTTTTTGTCCAGGAGACGTACAAGCGTAACTCGACTTTGCTTCGTGTTGGTGATCAAGTCGTGCGCTCGTGCGATTGGGAATATGGCGACGAAGACGGTGGAGTTGGGAGTGTTGGTGTTGTGGAAGAAATAGTGCCCTGGGAAGGCAGCACTGGCGCAGGTGTCCGAGTTTTATGGCGCACCAGTGGGAAAGAACGGGTGTATCGCCATGGCTTTCGTGGGCATTTTGATGTTCAGCTGCATCCACACCGCAAGTATAGGGACTTGCCACTTGTGATTCCTGGTGACTCGCTCTCGTACGCCGTTCGATTCGGGGAAACTATCAAGTCGAGTCTTTCGTTCGCTAGTGAAGTTGATGCCTTTCAAGGAAGCTTGCACTTACGAGATACTTCGGCGTTGAAACTCGAACTGAGCGACGACGCGAATGCCAGCGACAAGCTTAACAGTGATCGAACCCTTGAAATGTGGGTCGATATCGACTCGAAGTGGCGCGATCGTTTAGAAGACCACTTGAAAGATACACGTATGGAGCTGCTTTGCGTCGAAAGTGTCGACTCTACTGCTGTGCTTTGGATTTCGGTAGATTACACGGGAGCGCTCGTCGTGATGAGTGATCCTGGACTCAAGAGCACTGTGTCAGAAGAAGGAGATGGCGCCGTTCTGGCAAATGAGATTGAAAATCCCAAGGCAACAGAATTTGGTGATTGGTTCCATTTCGCGCTTGTGATTGCTGGGTCGAGGATTTTGATTTACCAAAACGGAGACTTGCGCTACGCTGCTACGCAACGAGAACGCCAGAGATCGACACTCAACTCGGTGGTGTTTAATGGAAAGTATTACAAACACAGCTCCATAATGCCATTCTGCGGGCATCTTTATGATGTCCGTTTGTGGGATGTTGCGCTTAAGATGGAGCAGCTAAAAAGCCATTCCAAGGGTCTTGACAGCATCATGAACGGGAACGAAACACGATCCCGAAGCGGCTCCAGTCTTCCAGGAACACCACGAGCGTTGAAGCAGCCCCTGTCACCTTTCTTAGTACCGCCTTCCCCGCCGCGATCTCCTTCACGGTCCGCTGTGTTGATTCCAAACCACATGAAGAAATGGACGACAACGAATCGCACAGGCAAAGAAATGGTCTCTGTGAGATTAAACACATCGATCTTGGATGTGAGAACTTCAGGAGAAGGGGACAGTCTTCTTGATCTCAGTGTTGCGTACTACGAAGCGTATCCATTATCGAGTGGAAAAGTTTCAGTTGGATGGATGTGGAGTGATGCCAAACCCGATACTAGAGATTTCATGGTTGGTGAGAGTGCCACATCGTTTGGGATCGAGCTTCAGAGAAAACTCACCCATTTCAGAGGAGAAACCATGGATCTGGAACCGCTCGCTGCTCTTCAAGGCAACAGTTTGAACAGCCCTCGTGAAGGTGGGATCAAGTCTTCGTTTTCCAGCGATTTCATTGTTGGCAGCGGAGACGTCCTTGGGTGCGCTTTTGTTCGCCGGACCAGCGAGTTGGTTTTCTTCATAAATGGTCAATACGTCGCGCGAGTTGGACTGCACGATACAGTCGCAGAAGGCGAAACAAATGCCATGGGAAGCGAGTCGACAGGTGTACAAGCTGAAGGCACCGGAGATGAATTTGATCAGTTGGTCAGCGAGATGTGCTCCATGGGGTTCTCGCGTCAATCGTCAATGGAGGCACTTGCGTCGTCTGGTGCTGACAATTCACTCGCAGCAGTTGATTGGCTTCTTCAGAGAGATCAGCGAGAGCTGGCACCAGTCTCTCCTGCTTCGAGCACTACCAGCGGGCCATCGTTTGCTTCCCCACGTAAACGCTCTGCCAAGTCTCGTAGCAACTCAGAGTCATTCGCACTTGTAGAGGAGTCAAAACTAGCTACGGAGCGTGGGATCACACCAGCAGCTACCCTCGGACATCAAGGTGCTCAGGGGGTTGTATGGAATTTTGGCCAGAATGAGTTCAAGTATCGGCCAGCAATCGTGGAGGGGAACTTGGTTTCTGTCTTGGAGGCAACCGGTTGCGCAGAAGAGGAACTGAGCTTCGAGATCTTTGATCCGGTGGAGCATAACTGGGAGCAAATTGCTTATCGTCATAAAGTACAAGACATTGAACCGCGAATGATGGCTTGGTGGAAGCTTGACGAAGGAGAAGGGTTGACATTGGGAGATTCGAGTGGATACAGTAATGCTGCCAAAGCTATTCTTAAGGATGGCATCAGCGAACGTGCACTAGATGCCACAAGCTCATCATCAGGCTCCAAAGAGCAAAACACGTCGCTTTTGTGGGACCAGAGCTGTTCGCCACCGTTCGCGGCACTGAAGCGGAAAAATGCCGAGTCAATGTCTCCATTCTTATCGACGTCGTCTCCAGAAGAAGCTGCACGCGAGCCAGGTGCATCAGCTTCGACTGAAAGTGCATGGGGATATCGCTTCTATGTCATCCCACATTTTTCGGTTGACTCGATCGGGCACGACCGGTTCCAAGAGGCTATCTTGCTCCAATGTGAGTCACCTCGCGGGGTTCTACTTCGCCATGACAAGCAACTCGTCAAATATGTGAACAAAGTTGCACAATCCAAGCATCTGAATGTTTCCCAGCTATTGCGCGTCACGTGGAATGAGATTGCGCCGCACGAAGAGGAATTGGTTCGTTGGCCAACGCTTATGGAGATCGCGACTGGAGTGGCATCTACAGATGACGCTACCACAGAAGATGCAGCTCCTTCGACCATCACAAAGACGAGCGGAGTGATGCAAAAGCGTCTTGCGGCACGATTCAAAGTTATACAGGATTTCAATGCGTCAGTCCATCGGTTGCTCCCGTTTGTGGTCTTCCCAAGCCCATCTGTATCGGAATCGGCATCATCTTCTCATGTGCTTCATTCCAAACGTCTTTGCGATCTTGTTTCGGAACAGAGACATCGCATTTTCAATCTCGTGAAGCGCGTTGTGTGGGATGACGCGCTTCGTCGCACAAACAAGAACAGCGTCGCTTTTGAGCTCACATTGAATCGCCCCAAGGCGATGCGTCACCGCGCGTTAGGAAAACCGGATTCGGACGGACGATACACACTATTTTCGCAGGCATTCCGACAGCTCAACTCACTGGACGGTACCTATTTCCGGCGGACGGACAACTTCTACCATGTCAATTTCTTGGGTGAAAATGCAACGGATGCTGGTGGACCGTACCGTGAGACGTTGGCGCAGTACTGTGAAGAACTGCATAGCACCCAGCTGCCACTGCTTCTACCGACGTCTAACTCGCAGCATAATGTTGGTGCTGGTCGTGAAAAGTGGATCTTGAACCCCGGCGCGAGAACAGCGACTTTACTGCAGATGTTCGAGTTCCTGGGCAAACTCATGGGTGTCGTACTGCGAAGTAAGCAGTACCTCTCACTGAATGTTGCGTCGATAATCTGGAAGAAACTCGTGGGCGAAAAGCTGCATATCGATGATTTGGCCGCGGTCGACTCGATGATTGTAAACTCTATGACGAAAATGCGGACGATTGACACCTACGGCGTTACGGAAGAGATGTTTGAAGACATCGTATTAGAAACGTTCACGACCCTCTCATCGGACAATCGCGTCGTCGCGCTCAAGCCACATGGCCAAAGCACCACAGTCACGTTCGCCAATCGGTGCGAATATGCGGACTTGGTCGAACAGTACCGTCTTCAGGAATTTGATCTCCAGATTGCGGTACTGCTTCGTGGGATCTCAAAAGTCGTCCCGGCAAAGTTACTGTCATGCTTTACTGGCATCGAGCTCGAGTTGATGGTGTGCGGGACTCCAGAGATCGACGTGGACTTGCTGGCGAGATGCACCGAATATTCAAGCTGCAGCGCACATGACGAACATATCGTGTGGTTTTGGCAAGTTTTGCGGAGCTTTTCCCATGAAGAGCGAAGTGCGTTCTTGCGATTTGTGTGGGGGAGATCCCGCTTACCTGCCAACGAGAAGGAGTTTCCGCAGTTTTTCAAGCTGCAATCGTTCAGTAAGGCGCAGCCTGGCCGCTCCATGGATGCATACCTGCCGATTTCGCACACATGCTTCTTCTCGGTCGAGATGCCAGTATACTCGAGCGAGCAAGTCCTGCGTGAGAAGTTGTTGTATGCGATTTACAATTGCCAAGAGATTGATGGTGACGGAGACAGCGTCGCGGCAAACCAGCTGGGATGGGAAGAGTGAGAATATAATCGGATGTTGCTTGGATATATGCACCTGCGACACAAGTGTGGTGTACTTCATGAAAATGTGAGCACAATGTTGCATAAATAATGAGAATAACGGTTGCTCTGAGCTTTGCCTCTTGTCTTGAATGCTCTAAATGCTCATGTGGTTACTGCTTGCACTGATTTGCGTCGGGCTTTCTTCGTTTCATCGTTGTCATCTTGGTCAAAGTCATCATCGTACTCAGTATGCATTCTGCGCCGAGACGCAATCGACGCGGAAACTCGGCGACTCGGTCGCGTGGCAGATTCAGCAGCTCGGCAAACAAGAGGTGCATGCTCTTCAATAAACTACTCATCATCGATGGCCCATGCACGCAATGAGTCCTATGCAAACTTACGTGCTTTCTTTCCACCATGTGCGCGCATATGCAATGCAGTAGAAGGCGGAAAAGCGGTCGCGCAACTCGATCGACGGCGTGCGCCAGGAGCTGCAGCGGAAGGACATCTCGGCGGTCGTGAAGCGGCAGCTCGAGGCCGAGCTCCTGGAACGCATGCGGACGCAGTACTTTGCGCAGGTGCAGCGCATGGTCATCGAGGAGATGCAGCGCGAGGTGCAACTGCGTCTGGAGGTGTCGAGTATCGCGCGCGAGCGGCTGTGCAAGCGCTTCGACGCCGAGCGCGCGTTCTCCAAGCAGCAGATCGAGCGCATCCGCGCCGAGTGCGAACTGAGCCTCACGGCCGCCATGGCACAGCACAACTTCCTGCGGTAGCCACACACGGCAATAGAAGGGGAGCTGCATGGCGCCAACATGTGCATACACACACATATCCATACACTCAGCTGCACATATCGGCACATTAAGTGCCACTACTACGCCATCTGGAGCCGTTTCCGCAGCACGTTTCTTTCTTTTTTCTTGCACGGCAACTTCAACGAAGGCAATAGCTACCTTGATTCTTCTTCATAGTTCTCCTTATATCAGATAATTACGCATTTTACACCTCATTTAGCCTGTTAAAATCGAAAATCGATGTTAACTGGGATCGCCTGGAGGGTTCTTGAAGTGCCACGTTCTGACGTCAGCGAGCGCATCAACGATCTGAAATGCCACCCCATGAACTGGTGTTTAACAGCGCAACATACTTGAAATTTGTATGGGAGTGGGTGGGTGGATGTGGTGATGTCCAGTAGCTTTCGTCTGTGATTCGCTGCTGCTTCGAAATGGGAACGAATGGACGAAGATTCAGTGAATTCGTGGCGCCCTCTCTCTCTCTCTCTGTGGGAATGACTGATCAGAGGCGCGTTACAGAGAGAGCTCCACGCGTCGTCATTTCGGAATTCGCTCAGTAGGCGGCGTGAACGTGCCCGATGACCTCGTCCACGACGCGCAATCAGCGCATTCACGATCGATATGGTACGTTCCAGGAAGACGATGCGCTGGCTCAGGACCCAGCAGCAAGACCGAGACGTGAGAAGCCACGTGGAGTCGTCCTGAGCTTTGTGGTTGGGTGCATGCTCGTGATCGCGATGTTTGCGTTCTCGTCTGAGAGTGCTGAAAAGATCTCGGTCTCCACGAAGGACGCATTGATGAGTCATCATGCCCGGCTGCAACCGTCGGAGGGCAGTGCGATTGGAGGAGAAGTGAGATACGTGCGCGTGTTTTCACGCCTTCACGATGGAATCGACGATGCGGATGCGTTGATCAGCACGCGGGAGGAACCTCATGATGGAGCCGATGCGTGGGCGACCTTCAACGACAGTCTGTACGCGATCGGATGGTCTCAGCTCTGGGTCAATACGACGGACCTGCGTGAGACAGAGCTTCAAGACGCGAGCCTCGCTCGAAAGCGACGACGAGAGGTCATGTTTGCCGCGGGGTACGCCGAAGCAGCGCTCACGCACCACCGCATCGACGAGCACTTCCTGAATGTGTACCTGACGTTCTTCCCGAACGGCGACGCTGCTGATCTCGCGACCTTGCACAATCTCCAAGCGTTTCTGCGCGAGAACCTCGCGTGGGTGAGAGAGCAAGTCGCTTACTACGACAAGCACCCGACGCTCACGGACAACGATGATGCGCAGTACTGGGACACCATCGGTTCGATCTTGTCCCAGTTCGACGGACTCGTCCAGGGCTACACGCATTTCTCAAGCAGCAAGCGTCCAGCGTCGGAAATCGATTTGTTTATGCTGAATGCCGACGGCGATCTGGAAGACCTGATCCCTGCGATCCAGCGACGAGCGAATGTGAAAGCTCAAAATGCTGCCACCATTACCGCCAGTGACAAAATTACGCAGTCATTCTACAAGTTCCTCAAGAACCTGAAATGCTCGGCGTTGATCCGCATCCTCCCTGATTTCGCGGATGTCGTCTGGGGCCATGCGACATGGGACGTGTACAGCTCCATGAACCGCATTTTCAAGCACTACGAAGTGCCACTTCCACCATCATCGCCGTCATCGTTGCCGTCGCGATCAACTCCGAATCAAAACGTCTCTGGGAGACGTCGAAAGATCTCCATGTCGAGCAGCCCAGGGTACCTGTCCTCAGTGGACGATTGGTACTTGACGAATGCAGGTCTCGGGATCCTGGAGACAACCCACGGTGTGTTCGACAACGAGCTGTACGAGTTCGTGAGCCCGAAGAGCGTATTGTGCTGGCTGCGGTCAAAAGCAGCAAATTTTCTCGCGGAAGACGGCATGAGCTGGGCCGCAACGTTTGCCAAATTCAACAGTGGCACGTACAACGACCAGTGGATGATCGTCGACACCAACAAATTTACGCCCGGCACGGGTTTCCACAAGAACGGTTTTACGGTGTTAGAGCAATTACCAGGCTTCATTCACGTAGAAGACATGTCGCCTGTGATCAACAGTGTTGGGTATTGGGGCTCCTACAATGTGCCGTACTTTGCCAGCACCTACGAGCGCTCGGGCTTCCTGGCCGCGTACATATCCATGAACAGGAGCGCGTCGTGGTCGCACGCCAACTGCACCCGCGCCAAGATCTTCCAACGGGACGCACCGCAAGTCCAGTCTCTCGATGACCTCAAGCGCATCATGCGGTACAACAACTGGCGCGAAGACCCATTGTCAAGTCACCACGCTTCTCATGCTGTCGCGTCCCGGTACGACCTGGAAGAGGACCCGCAGTGGTTCGCGCTCGACGGCGCGATTGACGCCAAAGTGACCTCGTGGTCCAGGCTGAGAGGACAGCAGAGCGAAGATGGTGGCAATGGACAGCGGCAACTCATATGTGAAGCTGTGAGCGGCCCGACATCCGACCAGAACCCGGTGTTTGAGTGGACTGACAAAATGGCGGCATTGAGTCCGCATTTCGGTCAACCGAAGCGCTTCAACTTTACGTTCCACGAGATGGTGAGCCACTAGAGGAGGAGGAGCTGGAGATGCGTTGGGCTCTTTGGCGGGCGTGCCGATTGAGAGCGAACATTAGTGATGGCACAAGAACATGAGTCCCAGATTCATAGAAAACATAAAGGCGAGAGACCACAGACAGTCGACATACATTTACGTGTCATTTTCGCATTTTTTTCAGATCCCGTTAGTTAACTGGACTGCGTGTATTTGATATGGTTAAGTCGCTCTCTATAACCGGATGTGGGGTGTTTGCTTTCCAGAACATTCGCTCAAGTCCGCACTGAAGCGTTAAGTGCGCACGGAGGCTTTCCTGGAGTTGGAGTTCACTCCCTCAGATAGCAGTTGTAGAAAAACCTCGTTTTCCAGAATGAGGTCAGGAGACCTTTGCAAAGCCTTGCATTGGAGATACCTGCATAACTGTATTGTTTTGTTTCATCTCAAGTGGACAATCCTGCACCGAGAGTGTTATATTCTTGCCAGAAGTGTATTGTCTTCCGATAAATTATTCCCTTCACAAACTGGTTAACTGAGCATTTTCGACGTGCAGCAGAGGGTAGCCGTTGAGCTGTCCTTTTTCTAGCCGTCGCTTTGACTTTCTCACAGCCTGCTCGAAAAAACCTCGGTATCTTTTTTCTTCCATGCACTCAGGCGAGCGTTCGATGGACTTGGCTCCGTCTGCAAAATGCTGGTCAGTACGGAATTGACGCCCAGCAAGACACAGCACTCGACGAGGTCAGCGCATGCGATTGTGTGTGTGCGTGTGTTTGAAGCCCTGCAGAGACATGTGTTGCTGATATATTTCCCTGTTACGTCTCTCTCTCTCTATATATATGCATGCAACAGCTACATTACTTTAACAAACGACAGCAACAGCGATGGATCTCTCTGGCGACGGCGGCGTGTTGAAGGATATCTACCAAGAGGGATCGGGCGGCATCCCGCCAAACGGATACGAAGTGCGAGGTACGATTGAATGGTATGGAGGCTTTGTGGTTGCGATTGGTTAGTCAGGACTGACAAACGCGCTTGTTTTACGCTTGATAGCGCACTACACGGGCACGCTCTTGGACGGCACCAAGTTTGACAGCTCCCGCGACCGCAACACGGAGTTCAAGGTGCGTTTATGCAGCTCAGCCTCAAATTCCTGCATTCTGCATCAACTGATTTGGTATTTGCATATGAATTTCTGTTAGTTTGTGCTCGGCAAGGGCAACGTGATCAAGGCGTGGGATCTGGCGTTTGCGACGATGAAGGTGGGCGAGAAAGCCGTGCTGACGTGCAAGCCCGAGTACGCGTACGGCGAGAACGGCTCGCCTCCGAAGATCCCGCCGAACGCGACGCTCAAGTTCGACGTTGAGCTCCTGGGCTACAACGCCAAGAAGAAGGAGATCTGGGAGATGGACACGGAGGAGAAGATCGCCGAGTGCACGTCGCTCAAGGACCAGGGCAACGCGCTCTTCAAGGAAAAGAAGTACTGGGACGCTGTCCACAAGTACAACGAAGCCGCGAGCTACATGGAGGACCTGTACGATGTGGCCGAGGACGACAAGAAGGTCATGAAGGAGCTGCAGACGACGTGCTACCTGAACGGCGCGATGTCCTACCTGAAGATCGAGGACTACGCGGAAGCCGTGTCGCTCGCGACGAAGGCGCTCAAGAACGACGCGAAGAGCGTTAAGGCGCTGTTCCGTCGTGGTGTCGGCCGCATGAACCTGAACGAGTTGGACCGCGCCAAGGAAGACTTTGTCGCGGCGGGCAAACTCGACCCAGCGAACCGTGAAGTGCGTCGTGAGCTCGAAGTGCTGAAGAAGAAGATGAAGGAGGCCCGCGAGAAGGAGAAGTCGGTCTTTGGCGGCTTGTTCAACAAGGTGTCGATGTACGACGACAAGTCGGCGGTCGAAGGCGAACCTGTTTTGGACCCAAACAACCCAAAGGTGTTCTTTGACATCAAGATTGGCGAAGAGGACGCGGGTCGCGTCGTCATGCAGTTGTTCAAGGACATCACCCCGAAGACCGCGGAGAACTTCCGCGCACTGTGCACGGGCGAAAAGGGCAACTGCTCGACGGGCCAACCGTTGCACTACAAGGGCAGTACTTTCCACCGCGTGATCAGGAACTTTATGATCCAAGGTGGCGACTTCACGCGCGGCGACGGCACGGGCGGCGAGAGCATCTACGGTGAGAAGTTCCCCGACGAGAACTTCCGCTTGAAGCACACGGAGGCGGGTCTGCTGTCGATGGCGAACGCGGGTCCAGGCACGAACGGCTCGCAGTTCTTCATCACGACGGTGCCGACGCCGCACCTCGACGGCAAGCACGTGGTGTTCGGCAAGGTGGTCGAAGGGCTCGATATCATCACGCGCATTGAAAATTTGGAGACGGACAAGGGCGACAAGCCTGTGCTTCCAGTGGTGATCGCGGACTCGGGCATGGTCGAGTCCCAATCGCCATAGGCTCAGAAAAGTAGGAGAAAGTGAGACCAACCACCATACATGAAGGGATCTGCAACCAAATGGAAGGTGAACACTGATTTTTTTATAAGTGTACCCAGCAATGCGTGGAGAATGAGAACGAGAAGGTGTAGTTTTCTGTTTTTCTATTGAGTTGACGATGTTCGAGGGGACGTTGTGGCAAAAACGCAATGTCCTGGAGACTGGTGGATCGGGTATTGTCCCATTGAGCATTGGCCACAAGCGCACACCACAGACAAGCACTCACACTCCCAACGGATGGATCACATCCAGAAGAAGACGGAGAGCGCGCGGTTGACGGGCTGACGTAAGAAGGAATCCTTCCACGATCCTGCGCGCGTCCCCCACCCACCCATCTTCGTTTCACTGCTCACCCTCCCTCTCAGAAAGTGCAGCCATGTCGCTTCATTTTAGTGACTAGATGGTCGCAAACACTCTCAATTACATATTTTCCACCAATATAAATGCATATTTTAAAGCATCCATACATTATTGGATAATATTAATAGATACAGTCTGTTATTGGTGGAAATGGGGATCCACCAGTTGATTGGTTACAGAACTGGTCGCGTTGCCATTCCAAAGGCGCAACCACAGGCGCGGCGCACACCATTGGATTTCCGCGCAAAGAGGCACACGACGGACGCTTGAAGCTCGTGCAAGCGCTCTCTCTCCTTCTCCAGTGACGAGCGCATACACCCAGCTAGTGCAGCGCCATGGAGTCGGCGACGGACCAGACGATTCTGCGCTATGAGGTGTCGGAGGTCGGCTTCGGCTTCTACAGCGACGCCGAGATCCGCGACCTGAGTGTCAAGCAGATCACGAGCCGCATGTCCTTCGACTCGCTCAACAACCCGGTCATCGGCGGTCTCTACGACCCGGCCATGGGCCCCGTGGACTTCAACATGATCTGTCCGACGTGTCACCAGACACAGAAGGAGTGCCCGGGCCACTTGGGCCACATTGAGCTCCCCGTGCCCGTGTACAACCCTGTTTTGTTTGGCCACATGCTCAACTTGCTCAAGCGCAAGTGCTTCACGTGCCACAAGTTCCGCATCGCGTCGGCGCGCTCGCGTGTGCTGCGCGTCAAGATCCTCTTGATCGACAATGGCTTTGACGAGGAAGCGCGCTCGCTCTCGGAGCTCCTGGAGCAGCGCAACGGCGTCGAAGACGAACCTCCACAGCGCACGTTCCAACGTCAGCAAGCGATTCTCGATGAATTTGAACGCCTCGCGCTCTCGCAGGTGAATGCGGGGAACGGCGGCAAGATCCGTCCGCTCCCACGCTCTTCGGAAGTGATGCGTGAGAAACTCGCGACGGAATTTTTCAAGGGCGTCAAGGCCAAGTGTGAAAACTGTGGCGCCATCTCGCCAGGCATCCGTCAGGATTCCAACTCCAAGATCTTCCTCAAGGGTCTCAGTGCGCGCTCGCGCAAGGTGAACCGCTCCAAGAATCTCACGGTCGCGTCGGCGCTCGATACGATGAACGGCAACGTGTCGGACAATGACGCCCGCATGGGCAGCGACGACTCGGACGATTCCGACTCGGAGGACGACAGCAACCGCAAGAGCAAGTACGCTGCGACAGAAGACACGTCGTCGCGCGCCAAGTACCTCCCTCCATTGGAAGTGCAGTCGCAATTGCAATTGATGTGGAAGAACGAAGACGGGCTCATGGAATTGCTCTTTGGTGACCGCAACGTTGCGAGCGGCCGCATCCCACAGGTCAAGGCCGATGGATGGAGAAAGTTTTTCCTGAACGTGATCCCGGTCGCGCCATCGCGCTTCCGTCCACCAGTGTTCCTTGGTGACAAGCAGTTTGAACACGCGCAGAACTCGTACTTGTCCAAGATCCTCACGCTCAGTGAGAGCATCGTGCACGGCAACTACTACGACCAGCAGCAACAGCAAAAGGCGCAAACGACCGACGAGGACGACGACACGGCTGACGAGAAGAAGCAGATCAACCTCGCGCGCAAGCTCGCGGTGTGGACCGAGCTGCAGAACAACGTCAACATGCTTGTCGACAGCAGCAAGGGCAACCAGGACGCCGCGCAGGGTATCAAGCAAGTGATTGAGAAGAAGGAAGGTCTCTTCCGTAAGCACATGATGGGCAAGCGTGTCAACTACGCCGCGCGTTCCGTCATCTCGCCAGATCCGTACATCAGTACGAGCCAAATCGGTGTGCCGCTGCGTTTCGCCAAGACGCTGACATACCCACAGCCGGTGACGCCATGGAACGTCGAAGAGATGCGCCAGTTGGTGATCAACGGACCTGATGTGCACCCAGGCGCGAACTTTGTCGAGTCTGAGACTGGTCGTTTGATCGACTTGAAGAAACGCACGCTGCACCAGCGTGAAGCAATCAGTAAGACGCTGCTGACGCGCTCGGCGAGTGCACAGGGCACGAGCAAGAACCGCGTCAAGCGCGTGTGGCGTCACTTGAAGACCGGCGATGTCGTGCTCATGAACCGTCAGCCGACGCTGCACAAGCCGAGTATGATGGCACACGTCACGCGTGTGCTCACGAACCCCAAGATGCAGACGATCCGCATGCACTACGCCAACTGTAACACGTTCAACGCCGATTTCGATGGTGATGAGATGAACATGCACTTCCCACAGAACGAACTCGCGCGTTCTGAGGCGTACACCATCGCGGCCAACGACCACCAGTACTTGGTGCCGACCGATGGCTCGCCTCTGCGTGGTCTGATCCAGGATCACGTCGACTCTGGTGTCAAACTCAGTCAGCGCGACACGTTCCTGACCAAGGAGATGTACATGCAGCTGCTCTACTCTGCCTGGGCGAGCATGGAGGACGCAGGCGTCGAGAAGGCGCATATCGAGATCGTGCCGCCAGCGATCCTCAAGCCAAAGCAATTGTGGACGGGCAAGCAGGTGATCACGTCGGTGCTCAAGCTCCTCACCAAGGGCTTGCCACCGCTCAACCTCGACAGTAAGGCCAAGATCAAGGGCGACCTGTACGGCAACGGCAACGCCGAGCACATTGTCGTGTTCCGGGATGGCGAATTGCTCCAGGGTGTGCTCGACAAGAGTCAATTCGGTGCGTCCATGCACGGTTTCGTGCACGCGTGTTACGAAATCTATGGCGCGCGCATCGCTGCCGACTTGCTCACGACGCTCGGTCGCCTGTTTACCTGCTACCTGCAGTTTGCTGGGCACACGTGCGCATTGGAAGATCTGACGCTGAACAAGGACGCCGAGAAGCGTCGTCGCAAGTTGGTCAACGACTCGGTGTTCAACGGCGAAGAAGCATACGCTGAGTTCGCTGGACTCACGGAGTTGCTCGCAGCGAAGCGCGAGTCGGAAGAGAAGGAACACGGTGGAAAGAAGCGCCGCATGAACGAGCAGGAGCGCAAACAGATCCGCGAGCGCATGCGCGAGTTGCTCTCTGGTCCGGACGCCGAAAACAACGCCAAGGCGCTCGATGCGCACATGATGGGCACGGTGCATGGATCCAACAGTGACATCATCAAGACGTGTCTCCCATCGGGCCAGACTAAGTCGTTCCCAGCAAACTGCTTCTCGCTCATGGTGCTGACGGGCGCCAAGGGTTCCATGGTGAATCACTCGCAGATCTCGTGTGGTCTTGGCCAGCAGGCTCTTGAAGGCCGTCGTGTGCCGATTTTGTGCAGTGGCCGATCGCTGCCGTCGTATGAGCCATTCGACCCAGCCCCACGTGCCGGTGGGTACATTACTGATCGTTTCTTGACGGGCTTGCGTCCACAGGAGTACTACCACCACTGTATGGCCGGCCGTGAAGGTCTCGTTGATACAGCCGTCAAGACGAGTCGAAGTGGGTACCTCCAGCGTTGTCTGATGAAGCACTTGGAGGATCTCCAGGTGAACTACGACCACACGGTGCGTGGCTGTGAAGGCAATGTCGTGCAGTTCCTGTACGGCGAAGACGGTGTCGACCCGGTGCTGAGCGCGATGCTCTCGGGTAAGGACTCGGAGTTCAACTTCCAGGCCATGAACCACCGCAGTATCTCGCACAAGTACGGCATCGACGCCAAGTTCTTCGCGCACACCAAGCTAGACATCATGAAGCCGCTCAAGCTCCACGCTGAGGCGCGCGAGGCTACGTCCAAGAACTACTTCGAGTCGACGTCGATCTTGACGCCTGGTCTGCACGTGCAGGCGCGTCGCCTGAAGCAGGGCGAGACCAAGTGGAAGCGCGGCAACATTGAAAAGGGTTTCTTTGACGCTGAGATTCTCGCGCTGTCACAGGAATACGAAGACGGCCGCGACTCGACGTACGATATCCAGTACCTGGACACGGGTCTCAAGGCGTTCGCCGTGCCACGCACAACGGTTTTCAAGTCGCGCAAGCCCACGAACAACACGCGTGCCATGTCGGGCCGCGTCGACCTGATCAAGGTCGTGCGTGCTGATCCAGTCATGCAAGAGCTCGAGCTCAACCAGCACGTGGGCTGCGTTTCAGAGCGCATCCAGGATAAGCTCTGGCAGTACAACCAGCGCAACCCTGCGAACTGCCTGGACCTGAAGAAGAAGAGCAAGAGCAAGAAGAGCAAAAAGTCCAAGAAGCACGGCGGTGACGCTGATGTTGAGGAGATTGATCGCGAAAAGATGATGACAAAGCACACGGTGAGCCCCGACGCGTTCCAGCTGCTCGTGTGGGTCAACTACCTGCGCAGCATGGCGAACCCTGGTGAGAACGTCGGTGTGCTCTGCGCGCAGTCTATTGGTGAGCCATCGACGCAGATGACGCTGAACACGTTCCACTTGGCTGGTCACGGTGCCGCCAACGTCACGCTCGGTATCCCGCGTCTGCGTGAGATCATTATGACGGCGAGTGAGAAGATGTCGACGCCGATGATGACGATCCCGTTGCTGAAGAACGACAAGGCTCAAGCGCGTGCCCAGGAAGTCGAGCAGCGGTTGAACCAGGTCGCGCTTTCGGAACTCATCAGCAACCAGCGCGGTGTGTCGGTCAAGGACGAGTTCCTAAAGAGTGAGAACGGCATCCTCTGGGTACGTGACTACACGATTCGCTTGACGCTGTTCAAGCTCAAGTACATCAAGAAAGCCTTTGGTCTGAGCTCGGATGACGTGTACAACTCCATCGGCAAGGGTTTCATCCAGAAATTGCTGTCTGTGTTGTCGCGCGAGATGAAGAAGAGCGGCGTGTCGGTGACGGCTGCCGAGACCAACAACTTTGCTGGCTTCGGCGCTTCGTCTGGTGCTTCCAAGAAGAAGAGCGGCGACGACGACGACGAGGATGATGACGATGAGCAAGGCACGCTGCGCTTTGGCAGTCGTGGCGAAGTCAACGGTTACGAGATGGACGAAGAAGACAAGAAGATCCAGAACGCCCAGGACTCGGACTCGGACTCGGATTCTGACGATGACAAGAAGAAGAAGAAGAGCAAGACCGTGGGTGATAACACCAGTGGCGACGAAGGCGATGCCGTGGACGATAGCAACGTGTCGGGTAGCAAGAAGACCAAGTCGTTTGTTGCCGACGGTCTCGAGTCGCTCAACGTGCCGATCAGTGTGCGCAAGAATAAGTACTTCATGTACGCCGGCCGCAACACGAAGGAACACTTTGTGGAGTTCCGCCTTCGCTTCCCGACGCACTCGAAGACGCTGTTGATGGTGCCAATCGTCGAGCGTGTGGCCAAGCAGGTGCTCGTTCAGCACTGCCCTGGTATCTCGCGATGCTACCTGATCAACCAGCGCATTGGCGATGCGCAGGAGGAGACGCCATGCATCCAGACTGAAGGTCTCAACTTCCAGGAGATCTGGGCGTTTGACGACATCTTGGACGTGAACCAGCTGGCGACGAACGATATTTACCAAGTGCTGCAAACGTATGGTGTCGAAGCCGCGCGCGCATCGATCTCCAAGCAGATCAACGACGTGTTCGGCGTGTACGGTATCAGTGTCGACCCGCGCCACTTGAGTTTGTTGGCCGATTACATGACGGCCCAGGGTGGCTACATGCCGCTGAACCGCATGGGCATGAACAACAAGGGCTCGTCCATGCAGCAGATCACGTTCGAGACGTCGATGAAGTTCCTGACGCAGGCTGCGCTCGGCGGGCTCTCGGACAACCTCGAGTCGCCGTCGGCGCGCATCATCCTGGGGCAACCGCCACGCGTGGGCACGGGCAGCTTCTCGCTGCTGCAGCCAATTGCATTATAAGTTTGTCCACTAGCGAGAGACACTTTTTAACCAGCTTACCAGTTTATAATAGAACCACAAATACATTGCTAGCCCTTCCTTGTCATATTGCTGTTACTTGGTATGCTCTGCTTCTCTCTCAACGACGGATGCTGGCGTATTAGGCTTCTGTTTCGTCGCCATTGGAGGCGATGCCGGTGGTGACGTCGGCGTCGGCTGCATGCTGAATCGCCGTTGCAGTGTCCTCTTGGCGTCCGGATTCTTGGCACTGGGCGACGTCTGCACGCACAGACTCAGTCTGCGCGGCATCGGTGGACGACTCGAGGACGTAGGCGAAGGTGGAGGCGACAGCCTGCTGCTGGCAGTGGCACTGGTACTTGCATTGATACTAGCGGCATCTACGCTTGCACTGGCGGTATTGCCGAATGCATCGGGATTCGTGCGATTCCCCACGTAATTTCTAGAATACCACCACCACAAACACAAGAGTTTTGAGTCTCAGAAATTGCCACCAGACATTAATGTGATAAAATCGTACTCGTAGTGCTCTTTTCTCCAGAACTTCTCAAAATACAGCAGAAACACCTTCATGACGTCGACACGGTCGGTCTTGAGCACGTCCGTGATCTTAAGCGCACGCGGCGAATTCGACGCACACGCGAGCCACATGAGCTGGAACAGACCTCTAAGCACGCCAGAACAATCCCATCGTGAGTCCTTTGGTACTTGCAGAAGCATCGTTGCCCTGGCGCATTTAACGTACTGTAGTTTCTTGCCGCTGGCCACGTTTGCGTCTGGGCACGCCTTTTGTGAAAGCCGCACGAGGAGCTCACAGAAGCTCGGGTAAGTCATCACGCGGTCGTACCCGGTCAGAGGTGCCTTGGGCAGGCTGTCGATGCAGATCGTCGCAAACTCGGTCGTCGTGAGCACTCCCAGGGCGATGAGCCCGTACATGCGGCCAAAGGTGACGCTCTCAGCGTATCCCATGTGCAGTGGGCTCGCGAGCGCCGTCTTTGGCTCGAGCTTCTCCAGTTTCGCATGCGCCACACTCGCGTAGAATCCAAAGATCTTCCATTATCGCAACACGGATGTGTAGATCCGCGAATAATGCATCAGGACGTTACGTGGATGGAGCTCAGCAAGACAAATTCGTATCACGTACTTTGGTCAGTGGTGTAAGGACCAGATGTATACGGTCCAGCTGCTAAGTGCGACAGGTATGTCGCCAGAAAAAGAAGTATATACGTAGTATACAAAAGTCTATATAAATCTAGATAAGGCATGTATGAGGCCAGTGTGAGGCCAGTAAGAACCCATTGAAGTAGTGAATTAGTTGAAGAACAATGCAAAGAAAAGAAGAAAAATCCAGTAAGAGAAAAAGGAGAAAAAGGAGAAAAAGGAGAAAAAGAGGCGTAGGACACTAGGAGAAGTAAGAGGGAGCCCCTAGGGTAGCCCAGAGTAGCTAGCTGCGCGAGCAGCGCATTCTAACTCACTTCTCAATCTACTCTCCAACTGCCAAACGCCCATCCAGACCACACCAACCCTCCTATCTTCCTTCCTCTCGTTAAGTGCGCACCTCGTTAAGTTCGTCTCCGGAAAAGTACGACCCCAGTCTTTACAAGTGGTAGCACTTGTTGGTGCTGCTCAGCCCTCGTCTCTCGGTCTTGGTTCCTTGTCCCTTTGAAAGTCTCCGTCGGTTCCGTCCGGTAGAGCTTTGCTTGTCACGACTGCGTGCTGCAACCCGCATCACATCGAGAGCTCCTAGCCGGGTGTTGAGTGGTCTAGTGCCTTTGTGCCTGTCCCTACCGGCTGCCAAGGGAGGATAACGTCTCGATAGCGGTTTAAAGTTGCTGGCTAAACGGTCTGTGGTTACAAAAGCTCACTGTTGATAGAGCCTGGATAGAGCCGTGGATGCCACGAAAGAAGACTCCCGCCGTCGATCGCTACACCTTCGCTCAGCCTCTCTCTGCTCTCTATTCCGACGATCCCGCCGTCGACAAACTCCGTGCAAACCTCTACGCTACGACTGAGAAGCTCTCAAGTCAACTCATCGCCCTTCGCAACACGATCCCGGTTGCTGACGACTCGGACGCTCGTAATTACGTCCACGAGATCGTCGTAAGGGCCCAAGTCCACGTAAACGACCTCCAGTCCATCCTTGGCATCTTCACTGATCGCAAGGTCAAAGAGCACAAGAAGACGAGAGAGCAGAAGGCCAGAGAACGTGCTGAGTTGAAGCGCAAGGCCCAAGACTCCCAGGAAGCCAAGAAGAAGCGTAAGAAGACCCTACAGTAGCTCTTCCTTAAGTTTAAATCAGAACTTTTGCCTTTTAGCTAAGTACGATGTTCTCCAAGTCCTCCACGTCCACAAATGCCGATATGAACACTCTCCTGACCCAGATGACCCGGTTGATGACTCGCAACCAGGATCTACTCGACCGGCTCTGTGCTAGACCCATAGAGTACAAAGTCGAAGGCATCAACATGCCGCAGTATCAAGGGAAGATCGGAGAGTCCGTGGAGTTGTACTTTGACCAAGCCATTCGCTACATGGAGGCAAAGGGCATTCAGTGGCAGAATCAAGAAGAAGAGAAGCGTGTATTGGCTTTGCTTTCAGCCAATCTCAAGGGCGCCGCCGCTGCGTGGTTCATGGTGAACAAGGACAGCATCAAGGATGTGCAGACATTCATGCAGCGTTTGCATGCAGAGTTCACGCCGGTGGACTTGCAAGAACGCTTGCGCGATCAGCTGTATCAGCTCAAGCAGCACGAATGCAAGAACTTAGAAGAGTACTTGTGGAAGTTCCGCCAGCTCATCATGCAAGTCAAGAGCATGGATGAACTCGACAAGATCACGTACTTTGTGCGCGGATTGCGCAGAGAAATCAGGGAAGAAGTACAGTACTGCCGTTGCGATTCACTTTCGCAGGCTATGTCCAAAGCATTGTAATATGATCGAGCTCATGACCTTGACCATCGCCGACAACGTCGTTCGCAGACTCTGCCCACGTACATGGATCAAAGAACACCGACGCCAGCTGAGCCAGACACTGCCGAGCCAATGGAAATCGACCATGCTCGTCCCTTTCAACATCGTAATCGCTTCCAACAACGCCGTGAGTGGAAGCCAAAGTGTCGCTACTGTAAGAAGATTGGCCACACCATTGAGCAGTGTTATAAGAAGAAGAACCATAACAACAGTCGGCCTCGTCGTAACAATGGACGAAACAACTTTCAGCGAACTGCCGTGAACTACTTCGAAGATATGCCGGCAGAAGAAGAAGATGAAGAAGAAGAAGAGATCTCAATGATGCGTCACGAAATCGTCACGAACTTGGATCAGCTCCAACTTGACAACTACTCTGGCAGAGATCTCGTGGTAAAGCAAGGCACCTGTGAAGGTGACAATGCCACCATCATGCTCGACTCCGGTGCTACGTGCAATGTCGTCAAACCCGGTTTCTTGAAGCAAGTCACGAACACAGCTACGATCCAAGTCACTCGTTTTGATGGTACGAACACCGTGAAGAAGAAGGTGAACAAAGGCTTTGTGAATGTTGCGTTTGGAGAACGTACGTTCCGCAATGTGCCTGTAATTGAATGGCCAATGAACAACACCCATGACATTATCTTGGGGAAGCCATGGTTCACCAAGTATCAGCCTCTCGTCAATTGGCGAACGCATGATGTCGAGATTCCGGACACTGAAAGAAAACTCATGGAACGTGTTACCGTGTCCTTTGCAGAATTCAGCAAAAAGTTGAAATGTTCGCAGTACGAAGAAGTGTACCGCATCAAGGTCAACAGTATGGCTAAGCAAGAAGACAAACACATCGTTATTGATCCTCGCGTTGAGCAGCTATTGAACGAGTACTCGGATGTATTTCCCGAGAAGTTGCCGAATGAACTACCGCCGAATCGTCGCGTCGAGTTCGAAATGAACATGAAGGCTGACGCCCAGCCGAGCAATAGACCTCCGTTTCGTCTTTCACAGACAGAGCAAGAAGCTCTGCGTGCTTTTGTCGAAGAAAACCTGGCAAAGCAATGGATCGAAGTCTCCGACTCACCTTGGGTCTCGAACATTTTTGGGATCCCGAAGAAGGATCTAAAGACTGGCGAAGCGCCATCTCGAGCCGAATGGATCCAATCCGGAAATTCGTCAATTCCTATTCGGTGGGTGATCGATTATCGCCATGTGAACACACAAACGATTGTGCCGAAGATACCGTTGCCGCGGATTGATGAACTGTTTGACAGAATGGTCGGCAACAAGTATTTTACTGTGATTGATCTCGCACAAGGTTATCATCAAATGCGCGTGCATCCCAACTCAGCCAAGTACACTGCATTCCGCACGCAAGATGAGACTTACCAATGGTGTGTTGCACCTATGGGACTTGCTGGAATGCCTGGGGTTTGGTCCAGGTTGATGCGTGTACTGTTTGGCAAGTTTCCGTTCGTTGTGGTTTACTTAGACGACATCTGTGTGTTCTCAGCTACGTTGGAGGAGCATCTGAAGTACCTGGAGATATTGTTCAAGGTACTCCGTGAAGAAAAGTTGTATGCACATCGCGCCAAGTGTAAGTTTGCTGTACAAGAAGTCAGTTTTCTTGGTCACACAGTCACTAAGAATGGTCTTGCTGTTGACAAACTGAAGACGACCGCCATCGAAAATTGGCCAACTCCGACGACGGTGAAAGAACTGCAAAGTTTTCTTGGACTTGCAGGTTACTACCGCCGATTCATCTATCAGTTTGCACACATTGTATTGCCGCTAAGTCAGCTAATCAAGAAAGATTCAGTATGGACTTGGGTAATGATCAAGATCATGCTTATGCGCAACTCAAGCATGCATTGCAGACTGCTCCAGTGTTGAAGCTCGCAGATTTCTCCAAGCCGTTCGTCTTAACAACTGATGCATCTGGCGAATGTGTTGGTGGTGTCCTATCGCAGTTCCACGACGGGCATGACCATCCAATTGCGTTCTACTCGAAGAAGCTTGGTCCGCATGAGATCAACTGGCCCATTCATGAGAAAGAGCTGCTTGCAATCAAGACGGGCCTCGAGAAGTGGCGTCATTACCTCTATGGTCGTGAATTTGACATCTACACCGACAACAGTGCGCGTTCGTGGTTGCTAAAGCATCCGAAAGTTTCGGCGAAACTTGCGCGGTATTTGACGTTCTTCGCGCAGTTTACATTCACGATCCATCATGTCAATGGGAAGTTGAACGTAGTTGCTGATGCATTATCTCGTCGACCTGGTGATGACAACTCTAATCTCGCTCAGATGAAGTTCCACCGCTGTGATCAAGCGTGTGTATCTCGTGGATCGCGTTTCCGCACTTGTTCTTCTGACTCCTCGGATCCAGCTCTGCCGGGGGAGGAGGCTATGTTCCAAGTTCATGCTGTGGTTGGATTCGCTGAATCTCGTGTCGATCTGGCTCCGGAAGCAAAGAAAGAGTTTCAGCAAGGGTACCTAGCTGATCCAGAGTTCAAAGCAGTTTGGTCTGATGAAGACAACAAATCGAACTTTACGAAAACCGACGAGTTACTCTTCGTCAAGTCCTCGAACAAAATGAAGCGACTCTGCGTCCCAGACAATGACCGCTTGCGCACACGAATCATTTCCGAGTACCACGACTCGCCAATTGCCGCGTATCCCGGCAGCCGCCGTACTTTCCTGCGTACCGCTCAATGGTACTATTGGAAAACGATGCAACAAGACGTGAAAGAGTATGTAAAGACTTGTGAAACGTGCACTCGTTGGAAGCATGATAGTCAGCGCAAGAATGGACGTCTGATGCCAATTCCGATTCCTGAACAATGTTGGCAAGTGGTGTCAATGGACTTCATCACTGGCTTACCTGTGTCAGAAGGTTACGATGCAATCCTGACAGTTGTTGACAAGCTCTCGAAACGAGCGAAGTATGCGCCGACTCACGCCAAGGACGGTGCTCCCGATGTAGCCAAAGTGTTCTTCGACACAATTGTACGTCGTCACGGCTTGCCGGAAGTCGTCATCAGTGATCGTGATAGCAAGTTTACGTCGAAGTTCTGGACTTCTTTGATGAAGCTTATGGGTATCAAACTCAGTATGACAACATCGCACCGACCTAAAGCAGATGGTCAGACCGAACGCCAGAACTTGGTTGTAGAAGATGCGCTAAGAGGTATTGTAACGGGGTCACACGCTAAGTTGCACCGCAGCAACTTAGCTCAATCTGTTGGCATTGGACTAAGTCCGCATGCAACTAAAGTTTCCGTACCTAGCTACGAGAAACACCAAAGCAGCCGAGCCATTAGGTTCGCCGCACTTACTCGAACCGCAAAGATAGCCAAGCTACTCTGATTAGAGGTCGGTCACAGACACGACTCTCATAGGCTAAAACTATATGCTTTTAGACCAATTGAATAACACGGCAATTCAGAGCCATTCACTTATGTCCACATTGAAATAAGCGGAAGTTCACTATGCTAGATAGTGAACTAAAGATAACTCAGGGTGTCCTGTAGAGGGCAACCCCCAACAAATAAACAGTTCCATTTTTACCTCTGACTAAGCCTTTAGTTATTGACAGTTACTCTATAGAGATCTATAGGTAACCGATCGTTGCGCTGCAGGAAGCAGGCAACAGCTCTCGGAACAGAGTCCTTGAGAGAAGCGTTGCATACGCTTCCTCACACACGTACCGTGCTGCGTAACTCGGGAGTGTCCGGTTACAACTGGTAGCACTCGTAGTCAATCTACGACCCGGCAGAGGTGACTGCCTGAATCGCTTCCTCAAGGATTCACCATGGCGTCAATTGACCCTGCGCAGTTCCCGCACCTCTCGGCTGAACACCGGAGTGTGCTGACCCGAATGTGTAAAAGGGCACTGTTCCAAACAGTCCCTTAAACACGGCACACACGCTTGTGCCAGAGGAAGCGTCTCCCGACTTGGAGGGAGGAAGGAAGACTTGAGGGCTTGGTGGTAAAATTGCAACTGAGTTGAAATGCTTATGGTTCCTGACACTACATGTAAAACACCACTAGGGCTCCTAGAGGTTTTATAACTAAAACCTAAACATACACAATAAAACCTATGAATATGATATATAAACCTTGGGTACACTGAGGTTGAACCCACGAGATCTTCGAGAAGCTTGAACTTGAAGTCCCGTGGAAAATTCCCTGCAAAGTGATTGGCTACAGCCACTCACTTCAGGTGGAAGAGACACGTTGGCCTCATCACCAGTGCAGTTTCCCAAGTAGGAACCATCACTCAGTACTTGATTAGTACATGGATGTAATCACTCTGTACTGATTAGTACATGTGAACAACATTCTGCACTGATCAGCACAGAGAGCGCTCGTGACGTCATGGGATGACGTCACATGTGCATGTGGGGATTGTCGTACCGTAATCCCTTTGTTATTTGTCTCTCCACAATGCACACTGAAGGTGGTGTGTGGCACACTAGATCTGAGAACAGATCCACCTTCATGTAATGGCTAAGTATAGCCCATTACATCATCCCCTCCTTAAAGTCACAAGTACCTTGCGTACTTTTGCAGACCTTTCGGAGCAGTTCACTTTCCAATCGGCCATGAAGCGACCAAGTGACCAAGTAAACCAAGGTGAAGAACGTCCGTTGTCCAAGCGACAGCAGACAGCTCCAGAACTCTTCGACGTATCCTCCATTCTGAAGAAGAAGGGGGATCTCGAGTTCTACAAGGAGCGGTTCTTCAGTTGGCGTCGGATCAACGATCGCGATGATCCGAACCAACACATCGCAGCCCAGAGAGACTCATGGCGAACATTCGTTCGTCTTGAGAACGAGAACAAGATGGAGCGTCTTCTTCGTCGCGGCAATGCTCGTGCCGAAAGAAGAACTCCTGCTGACGACAGAGCGAATCCCAGCTCTGGTCGTCGTAGTGTCGCCCCTGGCGACGCTACAAGTGGTTCTCGTAGCTGCGGACCACGTCGGGAACATCAGACTCCATCGTCTGCCGTGGTTCCCACGTGTCCGAGCTCGGTGGATATCCACGCCACCGAACTCTGTAGAAGCGTTGATGGTTCAACCGCTTCTTTCCTCGACGATGAGTCGGTCGATCTTCGTGATCAACAATCGACTCAACCACCCAGCGATGCTCTCCCTGAGAGTCTAACAACGGGGGTGGGGCTGAACGAGAAAACCATTGAGCGACTCTGGAAGTGGAAGAGTGCTCATCGTGGGCAAATCGAGGCTTTGCAGCAGCGTTGTTCGACACTTGAGGAACGCTGCGAGAGTCTCGAGAACCTTGCCGCCGATCATGAGTCGAAGATCGATGTCCCGACAGAAGGTTGTGCCCAGTGTTCGGCTTTGGAGTCCCGTTTCGAGGAACGGTTCCAGCAAGTTCAGGGCGAACTTGTCCGACTCCGGAAGAACGAGAAGTCTCGTGAGTTGGCTCACGATCGCCTTTTGCGCTCTGTGGAAGAGGCAGGTTCAGCTCTCGAGGTACTTCGTGGTGAGTACCATTCTCGTCTTCAAGCGCTGGAGTCGGTGAAGGACCAATCCTTCGACGTCCTGCAACTCTTGTACGCCGAGAAGAACCTCCAGAGCGATGAGCTGTTTGCTCTTCGCAATCAAGTGGAGAAGCTTCACGATCAGCTCGATCGTTTGCGGAAGATCTCGTAGGATCCGCAGATCCACTCGGAAGGTAAGGCTTTAGTCTACCCACATAAAATGTCGGGTGTAGACGCATGCGTATAGGTATGTCTAGCGTGTAGGCATCACCACTGCATTTCACTACCTTGAGCGGTCCAATGAACCTTGGCAGAAGCCTCGAGCTTCCCAAGTTGGACACTGCATGTTCAGGCAGGTTCGCCGTGCTAGGTAATACAAGATCATTGATCTTATAAACTTGCTTGTTCTTCCTTCCGCTCTTGTCTGCTTGTTCCTTTTGCAGATCCTGAGCCTTCGCGATTGCGTCTCGAACAAACCTCACAACGGCTTGTCTCCTCACAACAAAGTCATCGACTTGCTGTTCTTCACGACTTGTTAGGTCGTTGAGGGGTTTCATCGAGTCAAAATTGGCTTTTAACTCGGCAACAGCATTCAGGTCATACGACGACTGCGGCTTGTTTCCATGAGCCGTAGTCCCTCCCCCACTTAAGGTAGAGACCTCACCCATTATGGAAGCAGGCACTCGAGGATGAATGCCGTAGTTCACATAAAATGGAGAGTGACCTGTCGAGACATGCGTGGAGTTGTTCAACGCAAACTCGGCAAGAGGGAGAAACTCACTCCACTCTTTGAAAGACGTCGCATAACTGCGCAACACGTCTTCAAGGACACGATTCACTCGTTCAGTTTGACCATCCGTTTCAGGATGTGCCGCTGTTGACATGGCCAACTTGGTGTCCAGAAGTCCAAAGAGTGCACGCCAAAACTTGGACGTGAAACGGGTGTCACGGTCAGACACGATCTCAACGGGCAGGCCATGCAGACGGAATACGGCGTCTACAAAGACCTTGGCAGTCATTTCGGCTGAGATCTTGTCCGACACCGGCGCAAGATGGACCATCTTTCTGAATCGGTCCACAAACACAAGGATGCCATTGCGTCCGTGTTTGTCTCGAGGAAGTCCGAATATGAAATCCATACTCACAGACTTCCAACTGTCCGATGGGACAGCCAATGAACGAAGTGGTGCCTGAGTGGAACCAGAGGGTTTCACTCGTTGGCAGATCTCGCAAGTCCTCACATACTTGCGAACCCACTTGTACATGTGTGGCCAGTAGTAATCTCGGGAAAGACTGAGAAATGTTTTCTCACGTCCGAGATGGCCACCCGAAGGACTGTCATGGTACTCATACAAGAGTCGATGACGCAGACCTTCGTCGTTGGGAACAACAACCCTTGCTGTATCCCCTTGTTCAACCGCATAGTACAACAATCCATTGTGTACTCGGAAGCGGTGAACTCGCGACCTTGTGCGCGACGGAAGACCTTGCAGTGCTTTGTCCGAAGGGTCCTTGAAGTACTTCAACAAGTCCTGACATGTTTCGTCAGACTTGTACCTTTCGACGATCTCTTCTCGCACTGTAGTCGCAGCTCGCACCGCGATCGCTTGAACATCTTCACAGAGTCGACACGCTCCGTCCGTGTCTTCACTCTTGGTCTTCGGATCGTAATCCGGACGTCTTGACAGCGCATCGGCTAAGATGTTCGTCTTGACTGGCTTGTAGTGTACAACAAAGTTGTACTCTGCAAAGAAGGAGAACCATCTCGCCATTCTTTGCGACAAATGAGGAGTCTTCACTGCCGTACGCAGCGACGCATGATCTGTGTAGATCGCAAAGCGCTCCTCGCCAAGCAGATACACACGGAACTTGACCAAAGAATACTTCATCGCCAGAAGTTCTTTGTCATGGACTGGGTAGTTCCGTTCTGCGGGTCGGAGTTGTCGTGACTGATACGACACAACTCGCTCATGACCCTCATCATCGTGTTGCATCAAGGCGCAACCGATGGCATAGTCGCTTGCATCGCAAACCACATGAAAAGGCTTGTCGTGGTTTGCGATTGCCAGCACGGGAGCTTCTCGCAAACTCCTCTTCACTTCGGCAAACGCTGCTTGGTGGTCACTGGACCACTCCCACTCAATGTCCTTCTTCAGGAGCTGTGTGAGCGGTTGCACCAACGCTACATAATTGCGCGTGTACTTGTGCAAGTAGTTGGCCGGACCCAGCCATTGTCTCAGCTGTTTGACGTTCTGAGGCACAGGCCAATCGTCAATAGCTTTGACCTTCTCCGGATCGACTCGAACGCCATGCTTTCCCACAAAGCAGCCGAGAACGGGGATCTCTGGTGCAAAGAATATGCACTTCTTCAGGTTAGCGTAGAGTTTATTCTCTCGCATGACCTGAAAGACTTGACGGAGATGGTCAAGATGAACATCAACGTCAGACTTTTCACCCGTGGTTTTACTATGAACGAATATATCGTCAAAGTAACTCGGTGCAAACCCTCTCAATGGACGAAGTAAATTCGTGACCATCCTATTGAAAGTCGCAGGAGCGTTCTTCAGTCCCTGTGGCATCACTAACCATTCCCACAGCATACCACTCGGGGTACTCACTGCAGTTAGTGGTACATCATCTTCGCGCATTCGAATCTGATAGAACCCATCTTTCAGATCGATAGCACTAAAGAGAGTGCTGCCAACCATTCCATCAAGGATCATATCCTTGCGTGGAACCGGAGTTTGGGCTGGAATGGTAGCGTCGTTCAGCTTGTTGAAAGCGTGAACGATGCGCCAACCACCAGTTGCCTTCTTCACACAGAAGGTTGGGCTACAATGTGGAGACTTGCTCTCTCGCACATGCCCAGCCTCAGCACGTTGCGCAAAGAACTCGTCGATCGCAACGACTTGTTCTCTTGGCAACGGCCACTGCCGTGTGATACAATACTTCGTGCCAGGAAGTATGTCAATCTCATGACGAATGCCTCTATCGAATGGCAGTTCGTCCGGCACCTTGTCTGGGAATATGTCCTCATATTCCTTGACAAGTTCATACACGGGGTTCGTTTTGAGAGCGTCCCATGACTGCTCCTCGAACCTTTCCTTCCGTGTCTTCTCATCGAACACTTCAGCCTCCGTTGCTGATACCGTGTTGATGTCTTCTGCGTCGTCAACATCGACGATCATGCAGACCTGCGAAATTTCGCCTTTCGCTAGGCTACGCTTCAGCGTCTTCTTGCTCATCCACGGCAAGGAAACCAAATCTTCAACAGAGCTTGGAGGATTTTCAATCTTCACGTGACGGATTATATCCACGTCACCATCTTCATTGTAGACCGCGATATTCGCAAACTCGCTTGAAATGTCTTGTGCTTGGACACTTCCTTCGTCACCGTAACTTGTACCTTGATCAGGGGCACACGGGACACTCTTCTTGCTGGTCTTCTTCTTCTTCTCTCGGGATGGCTCTTCGGCTCTTTTCCCATTCGTTTCTTCCACGCACATCGCCTCATCCATGGGATCGATGGCAAAGGAGACAGTCTTTTTCTGGCGCCTGACTGCTCCACCTCCAGTAGTCTTCTTCAAGATGGGTACCGCTCGTGAACATGGGGGGCCATCGCACACCGCAATATCACGAGGGTCATCTGGGATCTCCTCCACAGATGTATACACCCACACCACTTCATCCGTTGTCACACAGCTCAAGTCAGCATCGTGTGACTTGTCAACGGAGATCTTCATCTTCATCCAGTCAATGCTAGGTTGATAACGCTTCAACCATGGCATTCCCAGGATGATGTCAAACTTGTCATCGAGGTCGAGTAAAATGAACTCGTCTTCACCTCGGAAATCTTCACACTTCATCGCCAAGCGCACCACGCGCTTTGGCATCTTCACAGTTGACCCGTTGGCCAACCGGATAATCATCGTCTTCTCTTCATTCGCATCAGGCATTGATACTTTATGCCTGACGATCACTTCATTTCGAACAAAGTTGTTCGACGCACCAGTGTCGACCAAAGCACGTAGAGGCGTTGCAATACCGTCTACATGAACTTTGAGAACGATCAAACTTGACGTTTGACTGACACTGTTCTCCCTCGTGGAAACTGCATGTGCATCATGCACATTGGGGCCAGAGTCCTGTGTATCCACAACATCCACAGTCCTCTTTTCGAGCCCAGTAGGAGGCCCCGCCCCTACTGGTCGTTCCCGTGTTTTGAACGTTGGGAACGATCGAACCCACGGCCGCGACCGTAGTTGTTCGAGCGCGAACCCTGTGTCGTTTGCCGACCCGGCAAAGACACTTTGCAGTTCCGAGCGAAGTGACCCGGCTTCCCGCAACGGAAACACTTCCCATCGTTGCGAGGACGCTCATTTCCAGGCGTGGAAATGTACGAGATGTCCATAGGCTCGGGACCATCATGCGCAACATTCGATTGCCGAATTGGTCTCGACGCAAACACGTGGAACTTCGCTTGCTTCATGCTGAACTCTTCTTGCATGGCACGTTCAATGGCTTCGTCCAGCGTCTTGGGATACTCGCGGAACAGTTGGCTCCGAATCGGACCATCGTTCAGACCCGCCATGAACGTCACAACTTGCGTCGGAACGTCAATCGGCTCGTCAACGATGCTCGACACCAAGTAGCGAGCACGTTGTGCATACGAGTGAAGGTCGAAACGGCCTTGACGAAGCTTGAGGAACTCGGCGCGCGCACGGAACTCACTCTGCGGAGGTTCAAACGCCTTCTTGAGTTCGGTCTTGAAGTGGTCGTAGCTGGGGAAGCAGTTTAGATCAGCTTAACGCTTGCCATACGCCCAGCTCTTCGCACGACCCGCAAGGTTGGACATCGCGAACAACACTTGCTGTGAAGGGTCTCGCAGTTGTCTTGCAGTGATGGCTGCATCCAACTCGACGAACCATCGCGAGAGGGGTTCGTTCTCTCCGCCGCGATACGGAGAGACGTCAAGCTTCAATGGCACCGTCCTAAATGAGGAAACAGGGGTTGCGACCTGCTTCCGGGAGGACATGATCTCGTGGTGCATGAAGCTGACCACCGCGCTCTTCTGGTCTTCCGGAGACGCCGACCGAAGCAGACTGACCACAGCAGCCTCTCCGATGACATCTCGCATGCGCTCAAGCGCCATCCACTCATGAGAAGACAAGTGAGGGAAACCCTCAATAGTCAACTCGACAGTTTCCGGTACTGCTGGACCGAGTGGGGTTCCTGTAGCATCCATGTCCACGACAAGGATGCTCGCAGGGTCTTCAGTCTTGGACAGGAATGCGCGACGTGCTCAAAGCCGCGTCGTCAAACCTTTTCGCTTCACTGGGTCGCTGGAAGGACCGCTCGAAGTGCTACCAGGTGTAATGGGCGCTGTTCCAAACAGTCCCTTAAACACGGCACACACGCTTGTGCCAGAGGAAGCGTCTCCCGACTTGGAGGGAGGAAGGAAGACTTGAGGGCTTGGTGGTAAAATTGCAACTGAATTAAAAATGCTTATGGTTCCTGTCGCTACTTGTAAATGAACCCCAAGGGCTCCTAGAGGTTTTATAACTAAAACCTAAACATACACAATAAAACCTATGAATCTGATATGTAAAACCTTGGGTACACTGAGGTTGAACCCACGAGATCTTCGAGAAGCTTGAACTTGAAGTCCCGTGGAAAATTCCCTGCAAAGTGATTGGCTACAGCCACTCACTTTAGGTGGCAGAGACACGTCGGTCTCATCACCAGTGCAGTTTCCCAAGCAGGAACCATCACTCAGTACTTGGTTAGCACATGGATGTCATCACTCTGTACTGATTAGTACATGTGAACAACATTCTGCACTGATCAGCACAGAGAGCGCTCGTGACGTCATCTTATGACGTCACATGTGCATGTGGGGACTGTCGTACCGTAATCCCTTTGTTATTTGTCTCTCCACAATGCACACTGAAGGTGGTGTGTGGCACACTAGATCTGAGAACAGATCCACCTTCATGTAATGGCTAAGTATAGCCCATTACAGAATGGCACAAGCTCTAGGCGACCAAGTCGCGCTAGAGTTGCTCTCGGCGTCGCCGGAGCAGCAAATCTTTCGACTCGAGCAGTTCGAGAACTTCTCGAACGCTCAGCGCCTCGAAGGAGAGCGAAGTGCGCAAGCACAAATGCAAGCCACCGCAAGCTTGACCGCAGAGATGCTGCGCTCAGCTGCTGAGTCGCGTGAAGCGCTCGAGCGAGTGGTATCTGTGGTTGCTGGTGCAGCCACGTCTTTGTCGAGTGCGGCTGCTGCGCCTCAGACACCCACGTCCCAAACTCCCCGCCCAAGAGCTGTCAAGATTGACGCTCCGAAATTCGATGGTGCGGATGGCGACAAGCTCATCCACTGGCTACTCGCCGTGGAGCGTTGCGCCAAGGCTCAGCTCATCGACAGCAACGAGCAGATGGTGTCTTTCGCCATCTCGAACCTGCGCGGTCGAGCGTCGGAATGGGCATTCTCGACGTTGCTCGCCGATGAGTGTGCGTTCGACACGTGGGATATTTTCCGTGCGAAAATCACCGCCATGTATCAGCCTCCGAACAACGAAGTGCTGTTGCAAGGTCGTTTCTTCTCCTTGAGACAAGGGAAGCTCTCGCTGGAACGATACATCCAGGAGATGAGAAGTCTATGCGCGGCGATCACGACCAGCCCTTTGCCTGAGTCTGTGAAAGTGCCTGCGTTTCTCAACGGCCTCAACAGTGGACCAGCGCGTCAGGAGCTGTACCGACGCTTGCCGGCCACGATGGAAGATGCGATCCGCATTGCGCTCGTTGAGCAGCAATCATTCAGAGTCAGTCGACCTGATTGGAACGCTGGCCGCCACAATGGTGCGCATACCAGCCACCGAGCAGTCACGAACGGACAGCGCTTCCATGGCCCGATGCCAATGGATCTTAGCAGCGCCGAAGTGGTCTGCTTCAATTGTGGCAAGCGAGGACACTATCAGTCGAAGTGTCCCGCTCCAAGGCAGTCCGCTCCTCGCACTGGAAATCAGGCGAGAGACTACCAACCGCCGCGCGGTAACCACGCTCATCGAGGTGGCAGATCCGCTGCGGCAAGAAAGGGAAACGGAACGTCTCAGTAGAAGCGGGACGCTCTACTGAGACGGACTCTATAGCTTCGGCGTCGCCGACTACTAGAGTCGTGCAGATGGGAAGCTTAGTCCCAGGAGCTCTTGACAACAAGGCTCCGAGTGAGATGTTGGTATATAGCGCCGATGTGAAGGGCTATGAGAAGAAAATGACGGTTCTTGTTGACTGCGGTGCGTCACAGAACTTCGTCTCTAAGTCAGCTCTGAAACAGAGTCTGCAAGCGTATGAGCGACTTGTCCACACTGGCAAGCGCGAGAAGATGATCGTACGCCTGGCCGATGGGTCGACAGTACACACTGAAGGAGTTCGAGTTGAACTCTCTTTCAGGTTTTGCGACTTTGTCTGCAAAGAAACATTCGTAGTACTAGCGATGGGGTCGAAGTACGACCTCATCCTAGGAATGCCTTGGCTGGCGAAACATCAGCCTTGGATCGATTGGCGAGCACGCACAATCGGGAGCTCCACCCCTTCCTCTGATGAAGAGCGAAGATTGCGGGAATATTTCCACGCTATGGATGTGAGCATTGAACACGCTGCGGCAGGGAGCCCAGCTGGAAGACACGCGGCGGCAGGTAGCCCCGCTTCAAGCGCACACGCTGCGGCAGGGAGCCCGGCTGGAAGACACGCGGCGGCAGGTAGCCCCGCTTCAAACACACACGCTGCGGCAGAGAGCCGAGCAAGAAGATACGCTGAGGCAGGTAGCCCAGCGAAGCGATACACTGTGGCAGGTAGCCCAGTTTGTGCGGAAGCGCCAGAAAGTCCAGACGTGGACACTGGTGCGCAAGTGTGCGGCTCCAGAGCATCCGAGCCAGCCCCCGCAAGTGACAGCGACAGTACAGGTGTACACGCGTCAGCCAGCTCGTACCACCCTGACGGTGCAGTACTGGAGCTCAGAACCGCGAGGTCGCGTGTTCGCATCAACCGACGAGGGCGACGCAAGTTGTCAGCTCGCAAGAGAGACAGTGCATTGGCATCTGTTGCTGAGGAAACGGCCGCCTCGCACACGATTGCCCCATCTCTCGACGCAGCTGCAGCTTCGCTGCGCGCCTTTGACAGGATCTCGGATCCGTCGATAGATCGCGCTCACGTTGACGTGGCACTCAGACGCGCAAAGCGCAGTCCGGAAGCAAACGCATCAGACGAAGTGTTCTTCGCTGAATTTGCGGCGCTCCATGGGCTGCCGAGTACCTTTGAGGCGATCGTATCCCTCGAAGAAATGAGCTTCGAGCTCTTTCTTACGGAGCTAGAGCGTGATCAGATCCGCGAGATCGTCGTTCCTACCGCGTTTACGCGTAGCGAACTGTGCACCTCGTCCACTGCGGATGAGAGTGTTTTGGAGTCAGACAAACAGAGGCGGTTTGCTGCTCAGGACTGGGACGCCGTGAAAGGCAGTCCATACTTTGACTTGTTGTGGGAGTTCAAAGATGTGTTCCCCGACAAAGTGCCAAGTGCCCTGCCCGTTGACCGTGGCGTACGGCACGAGATCGATCTCGAGCCCGGGAGCAAATATTGCGTGACCAGACAATGGCCGCTGCCCCGCGAGCAGGTTGAGGCTATCGACGAGTTCTTCGCGAAACGAGCCCTCGCCGGTCATGTGAGAGAAAGCAAGTCTCCACATAGCTCACCCACGTTTTGTGTGCGGAAAGCGACTGGTGGCTGGCGCATTGTTCACGCTTTCAACAAGCTGAACGCCGCCACCATTCCAGCACAAACACCGATCCCAAGAAAGGATGTCTTGATCGACTCCATGGGCGGCTCAACTGTGTTCTCAGCATTGGATCTGATGGATGGGTTCTATCAGATCCTCATGCGAGAGAGTGACGTTCCCTTGACGGCAGTAAGCACACCCAGCGGAATGCTGTGGGAGTGGCTCGTTATGCCGCAAGGTCTGAAGAATGCACCAGCGACGTTCAATCGTCTGGTAACGCATCTTCTGCGTCCTCATCGTGCGTACGCACCGAGCTACTTCGATGACATCTTCGTGCACAGTCGTGCCGAAGGAGATCTCAGTGCCGTTGACGTGCACAAGAGACATTTGCGCTCAGTGTTGCAGTGCTTACGAGACAACAGTCTGTATTGCAACCTGAAGAAGTGCATCTTTGGCGCCTCAGAGATTCCGATCCTGGGCTGCTATGTTGGCAAAGCTGGAGTCCGCGCGGACCCAGAGAAGATCAAGGCGATCGCCGACTGGCCGATCCCAAAGAACGTCAAGGATTTGCGCAAGTGGCTTGGCTTGGCAAACTATTTGCACAAGTACAGCCACAACTACGCGGCGAGAGTCCGTCCGCTCACGCATCTCTTGAAAAAGGATGTCGAATGGGACTGGACCAACGATGTCATGAATGCATTCATTGACGTGAAGGAGTCGCTTGTTCGCGCTCCTGTCCTGGCGTTGCCGGACCACACGAAAGCTTTCAGTGTCGTGTGCGATGCCAGCGATTTTGCAATCGGCTGTGCGCTGATGCAGAAGGATGATGACGGCCATGAGCGCGTCGTATCATACCAAAGCAGACTGCTTAAAGCAGCTGAAAAGAACTATCCTGTGCACGACAAGGAGCTGCTTGCGATCAAGTACGCTCTCTTGAAGTTCAGGGTCCACCTTTTGGGTGCGACACCGTTTGTTGTGTACACGGATCACGCGTCCTTGCGGACCGCGATTAATTCTCCCCATCTGTCGCAGCGAATGGCGCGATGGCTTGCATTCTTCTCCGAGTTCAACTTTCGGGTCGAATACAAGCCGGAAAAGGAAAATGTTCTGGCGGACGCGCTTTCGCGCCGTCCAGATTACGAGTCGAGCGTTGACAACAGCGCCGACGCTCTGTGTTCGGAGCGCGCTCCTGATCTCATGCATCTGAGCATCAGTCGAGTGCAAACAAAGCTCAAGGACAATATTCAGTCGCTTTATCCAAAGGACGATGAATGTCGCTTGTTGATTGCTCACTTTGACGGCTCGTCGAAAGAGTCATTGCCTGCCAAACTCGAGTCAAAGCTTGCTCGGTTTAGTTATCACGACGGGTTATTGTGGCATCAACTGTCCAACTTCGATTACCCGCGTGTGTATGTACCGCATGACCAGGATCTGAAACTTTCGATCCTTCATGAGTTTCACGATGCGCCAGCGAGTGGGCATCTGGGGCGTGAAAAGACCTTCTTGCAAGTGTCCAATGTGTTTTGGTGGCCACACCAGTACAAATGGGTGGCCAATTATGTACGTTCATGCGAACAGTGCCAGCGCGTGAAGCCTGCGGGCAAGAACAAAGCGCCGCTGCATCCGCTGCCGATTCCGCAAGATTGCTGGAAGTCGGTCAGCATGGATTTCGTCTTCGGTTTCCCGGAAGACAAGGCGCGCAACACAGGCGTCGTCGTGTTCGTCGACCGACTGAGCAAAATGGTGCATGTTGCGCCTGTGCGCAAGCATGTCACTGCCCAAGAGACGGCATGCCTATTTTTAGAGCACGTGTTCCGCTATCACGGCTTGCCCGAGTCTATTGTATCAGACCGGGACCCGCGTTTCACCGCTGCCTTTTGGCGCGAACTCTTCCGCCTGCTCGGCACAGATCTGGCGATGTCCACTGCCGATCATCCCGAGACAGACGGGCAAACCGAGCGCGTAAACCGTGTCGTCGAGGATATTCTTCGCAGCATCGCTGTCGATCATCCCCGCGACTGGAGCCGCTGGCTGCCGTACGCCGAGTTTGCTATAAATAGCAGCGAGCACGCCTCTACGGCCGTGACTCCGTTCTATTTTAACTCGCTGCGGCACCCGCGCGTACCCGCCACTCTGTTTGAGGGCGTCGAATATTCTGCGGTGGGAGGGCAACTCGCTGCGCTCGATGCGAGCGCGCGACCTCCGTCACCAGACGTGGCGTTAACCGCTCACGTGGACGCGCGCGATGCGCCGCCTGTGCGGTCGCACTTCGAATCTGTCACGGTCTTACCGGACGGCACGCGTTCCACATTTGGAGAGAAAAACACGGTACTGAGTTACGGTACTCGTGTCCCTATAGATCGATCTTCCACGGTACTGAGTTACGGTACTCGTGTCCCTATAGATCGATCTCCCACGGTACCGAGTTACGGTACTCGTGTCCCTATAGATCGATCTTCCCACGGTACCGAGTTACGGTACTCATGCTAAAAATAGCCAGTCTCAGACAGAATCAGGCGACTGCTCGTGCGAGCGTCAGCCACGAAAGGGAGAGCGCGCGGTGTCACCCACCGGCGCAGAAATAGATCTCTCTGCAGCACGCGCTGCGAGAGCAACGAAAAGCAAGACAAAGCCGTCGCGGCAGCGCGGCAATTTGTCGATGAGCGCGCAGCATTGTTGCGTCGCGTACGCGACCAACTAGCTGCTGCGCAAGACAAGCAGAAGCTCTACGCCGATAAATCGGGTAGAAAGAACAAACAAACGTTTTGTGTGGGTGATAAAGTGCTATTGAGCATTAAAAACCTACCAAACGATGCAGTCACAACGCTCCCCAGCGGGAGTAAGTTGTTGCCACGATTCATCGGGCCGTACACTGTTGTGGAGAAGATTGGAGACTTGAATTACAAGCTCGATCTCCCAACGCGAATGGCAACGCACCCCGTGTTTTACGTGGGTTTGCTGAAACGCTACCATGACGCTACTGCGGATTCTTATCCCAGTGCGGGAGCACGTCGATCTCGTCAGGGGGCTCAGACGCCGCCCATCGAGACACGAGCGCGTTGTGCCTCTCCCAAAGCGTCTTCACTCGCGGAGCGTACCTCGCGTGGAAGTTCTTCCCGCGGACATGGTACTCCTCCTGCATCTGACGAGCTTCCCTCTGCTCCGTCTCAAGCGCCGTCACCCTCTGCTTTAACAGCGAGGTCTCGTCCAGATATTGCTGGCGAAGGGCACGGACGTCTTGCTGTAGCGCCCCCAAAGACGATGCGTTCGCGTGAACCATCTGAACCATCGCATCAGGTGCAACCACCGATGCTGAAGCGCGGTAGGGCGCCACCGGTCCCGCTGATTGATAAGCAGGGACAGCGCCACTACCATGTCGAGCGCCTGCTGCGTGTGCAGCGGCGCAAGGGGAACACCCACTACCTTGTGAAGTGGCGTGGATACGATTTGTCGCAGAGCTCATGGGAGCCTGCTGAGCGCCTCCTCGAGGACGTTCCCGACATGGTCGCCGCTTTTGAGCGTGCGTTGATGGCGAGTGAGACTCGTCCATCTGTCGCTTGTTAATACCGAGACTCGTGCGAGCACGGTCATCACTCTTTGTTGCTTCGCGGTACTTTTGTACGCGCTGCACAGCGAATTGCATGCGCTGGCTACGTTGTGCCCCAGGATCGGTGGCCAATGTACGCGCAGCCCCAAAGCGTTTCACACCGGTTCTTGATGCCAAGAACGCGGTTTCGTATTGATCCTCGGTCTCACCTTCGTAAAGGATAACCGGGATCGGGTGCACGCGCAGTGCCCCATCACGTCCTCGCAGATCGGCTTCGCGCCATCGTGCGAACTCGGAGTCATACCTCTCGAGTGGAACCCGCGCCCGTGCAAGTAAATTTGCCGGGGTTTTCGCTGTCGGCCATTCCTTTGGCGGCGGCATAACGGGAAGCGAAAAATGGACGGAACCTTTTGGTGGTGGTTCCAGTCCGGTCTCATTGTTGGTAATGATGACCTCCTCCTTCTCCCTTTCATTGACAGTCTTTGCGACGTCATTCTCTTCCTCCGTCCGATAAATCGAGACGTCTGCCGAGGGATTTCGCTCCAACTCGTGCAGTTCGGGGCTACCGCTCCCGTAACGCAGCTCCTCATACTCGACCCACTCGTCGATGGAGTCGCGCCTCACGGTGATGCCTTCCTCTTCCTCCCCTTCCTCGGGTGAGTACTCTTGGTAGTCGACTGCCGTGTCGTCATCGGCGTCGCTTGCCCTGCTCATCGGCTTGATGGCAGGGAGATCGCCAAATTGCAGCTCACTGACACCGTCAGGAGCAGTCTTCGATTGAGCCGACTCGTCGTCGCTCATGCTCACGTCTTCCGTGGCAGACGTGACCGCAGCGGCAGCGCGTTGTTTTGCGCTTGCCGCCTCGCGCTTCTCAGCGCCGAGCTTCTGCAGTCTTTGAACGAGTCCTTCTGCAGGACCGCTCGCGCTTCGGGCGATCTTTTCGCGCACCGATTTGTTCGTCGCCATCACGTGTGCGTTCACACTTGTGATGTTGCGATGCTTTTCGGAGAGATTTGCACGCGTGTTCGCAGTGCCTCTCCCGAAGAATTCTGACCACGACTTCGTGCGTCGTAGCGTGGCCACCACTCTTTCGAAACCACTCCCGTGTTTCGCACTTTAGGTGGGGGGTGGTGTAACGGGGTCACACGCTAAGTTGCACCGCAGTAACTTAGCTCAATCTGTTGGCATTGGACTAAGTCCGCATGCAACTAAAGTTTCCGTACTTAGCTACGAGAAACACCAAAGCAGCCGATCCATTAGGTTCGCCGCACTTAATCGAACCACAAAGGTAGCCAAGCTACTCTGATTAGAGGTCGGTCACAGACACGACTCTCATAGGCTAAAACTATATGCTTTTAGACCAATTGAATAACACGGCAATTCAGACCATTCACTTATGTCCACATTGAAATAAGCGGAAGTTCACTATGCTAGATAGTGAACTAAAGATAACTCAGGGTGTCCTGTAGAGGGCAACCCCCAACAAATAAACAGTTCCATTTTTACCTCTGACTAAGTCTTTAGTTATTGACGGTTACTCTATAGAGATCTATAGGTAACCGATCGTTGCACTGCAGGAAGCAGGCAACAGCTCTTGGAACAGAGTCCTTGAGAGAAGTCGTGCACACGCTTCCTCACACACGTACCGTGCTGCGTAACTCGGAAGTGTCCGGTTACAGGTATGATCTCGTATCAAGGAACCGACTGGGTTCAACACCTTGGAATGATCGAATACGCGCACGCAACCTTGATCAGTGCCTCGACAGGATTCTCTCCCTTCGAGATCGATACAGGACGTAAAGAGCGAAACGTTTGGGAACAGACAATCAACTCGAAAGCAGAAGTAAGAGGCATTGCTGAGTACGCAAAGATCTTTGCCAAGGAACGGCAGAAGATAGTGGAACTTGCCCGCAAGAACTTGATAAAGGCGCAAGAAACGCAGAAGAAATACTATGACCGCAAACGCCGTGTCCATCAAGTTGAGTTCAAAGCAGGCGACCTTGTGATGCTAGATACTAGTCGAGTATCGCTGAAACATGCTGCAAGCGAAACAGATATGAAACGTGCAAAGTTCGCTGCAAGAAAAATTGGTCCCTTGGAGATCATTCGAATGATAAACCCGAATGTTGCAAAGTTGAAACTTCCTGCCCACATGATGCGAATCAACCCAACGTTCAACGTGGATGTTCTCTCGCACTACGTGCCAACGCCAGACAAGTTTCTGAGTCGTCCCATTCCAAAGTCGTCGAAGTTCGTCATGAACGATTCAGCGAACAATCTTCAGATCGTGGAGAAGTTGCTGAAGAAACGTCAGTTCAATCGACAACCAGAATGGCTTGTCCAGTGGCATGGTGAGACGGAACACGAAGCCACATGGAAAAGAGAACGAAACATCCGTCATGTTGCCCACTGGACCGAACTCGTTGCCGACTTCAAAGAACGACAACGAGAACTCAAATCGAGGAGGATGTAAGGACCAGATGTATACGGTCCAGCTGCTAAGTGCGACAGGTATGTCGCCAGAAAAAGAAATATATACGTAGTATACAAAAGTCTATATAAATCTAGATAAGGCATGTATGAGGCCAGTGTGAGGCCAGTAAGAACCCATTGAAGTAGTGAATTAGTTGAAGAACAATGCAAAGAAAAGAAGAAAAATCCAGTAAGAGAAAAAGGAGAAAAAGGAGAAAAAGGAGAAAAAGAGGCGTAGGACACTAGGAGAAGTAAGAGGGAGCCCCTAGGGTAGCCCAGAGTAGCTAGCTGCGCGAGCAGTGCATTCTAACTCACTTCTCAATCTACTCTCCAACTGCCAAGCGCCCATCCAGACCAGACCAACCCTCCTATCTTCCTTCCTCTCGTTAAGTGCGCACCTCGTTAAGTTCGTCTCCGGAAAAGTACGACCCCAGTCTTTACAAGTGGCTCGTCAAAGCTTGTCAGCACCTTCTTGCATTCCTGAATCTCCTTTGTCAACGCCACACGGACTCTGCCAACATCATAAGATCAGTTAGAAGCATTCGTTGGCACGCGATCAGCCCAACAACACTGTTAAAAGCAAAAGATGCGGCTTCTCTCCCCCTCATACCTTGGCTTGAGCTGCCGCTCAATGCACGTTCGCACGAGGGAATCGTACGCGCGACTCGGGTCTTTCTCATCCGACTAACAGAGCAGAACAAACAAGCGCATTAAACGGAGTCTTAGACATTTCAACACTAGCATTGACTTCAATCTCTTTACCATTCTTGCAAAATGACTCAGCAGCGCCAAGAACGCGGCAAAGTTGAGTTTCTTGGACGTGCCATCGTTGCGATCGCTCGGGTGGCTTTTGAGAAACGACTCGCACACGATCGACACCTCTTTTTCGATCATATTGGCTTCGTCGGTGCTCGAGCCGTCGATGACGTCGCAGTCCTGGAGAAGCTTGATCACGTTGGCAACACAGACCCGCGTCGGATCTTCGCTCGAGAGCTGCAGCGCGTACATCGCGAAGAGGTCCCAGAGTTTCTCGTGCTGCGTACGTTTGCGCGCAGACGCGAGACTCGCATCGAAAGGGGAGTCGTACTTCTGCTTGCTGACCTCGATAATGCCGATTTGAGACTCGGAGCCACGGTGTTTGATCCGAGACGGCGACGTTGACGACAAAGCTCGATGGTGACTGGTAGAGTCGTCTACTCGCGGCTTCACAGGTATGGGATCCGTCATTTTGGTGTTAAGTCTTCCGCCGAACCGAGGGTACTCTGAGGCACGATGCCTGCAACTTGGGAGGTGCTGTGATGACTTGCTTCGACTTCTGCTGAGCTGCAAGGATCGTAAATATAAAACCAGGTCTCCTCTTGGGTTTCAGTTAGCCATGTCCATTGAGATGTGCGCTCCATGTCTGTAAATGGGCAGTGGGTGGGACGACAAGACCAAGTCATGAAGCCTCGTCAAATATGACAACGTCACTAAGAGACAGAGCCACAAAGTGCGACAAGAAGGAAACAACAGACAATAACACAGACGCCGGATTGGCACGATAGGTAAGCAGTAAACACCTCAATGGCACGCGGCAAGAACACGGCAACAGCCATCGCGCCTCTCACCACAGAAACGCCGCAAAGTACGCAAAGCAGGACGCTTTCGAGCGCGATCCCGGTCACCGTCACAGCAGTCTCCTGGGAGCGACACCTCGCGATCGTCATCGTGGTCGCGCAAGCGATCTGGGCGATCGCTGTCCCCATCAAGAACGTCGCAGTAATCAGCAACCCAACGTTCCGCGTTGACAGTGTCGAGACCGAGACACATGCGCATTGGGACCCACAGTACCATGGCGTCAACAGCTCAGCATCGTTTGTGATACCTGGAGATGCTATAGTGCCGACTCTGGAGCAGGTGCTCGACATCGTGATCGGGCAGCGCGAGATCCGCTCAAATTTCGAAACCATTGGGTCCTTTGATCTTGATACGGCGTACCAATTGCTTGTGCCAACAGACTTCCACGTCGTCTCAAAGTACTACACGATGCTCTTCCAGGCGACAGAGTTTCCAGGTGGCGTCATGACGCCGCGCACGAGGTACTTTGGTAATGACGTGGGAGCGATACCAGACGATGCGCTCGGAGTCTGGGTGCAGCCCAAGAATGCATCGGGACAAGGAGGTAGTGACTGGCTGCTTCAATTGTCGTGTTCTCAAGAGAACGCGAAACTGCAAGGCACGTGCTGTTTCCAGGGCAACACAACGCACGTGTGCTATGATTTCCCAAAGAAAGACGACGACCCGCGCCGCTACGAAGCCGCCGACCTGCATGAAATGATGCGTGGCTCAACAACGAATCCTCCCACTGCTGGCTTTGCCAACAACATTGGACAACTGCACCTGATCAATATCTTCCACGAGACGATGACGGCGCTGTTTAACACGAAAAGCTGGAAAAAGACGCTCGAGATCATGCAGTACGTCGCCAGCGACGATGAAGCTCTCGCGAACGCGTTCCCGAGTGTGCTTAACAAAGACGATGGTCATCCGATTATATTGGAGTCAAATGCCGACAACTTCGAGTTGCGCGTTGACATGTTAAAGACCCGGAATATTGAGTCGTGCTTGCTGAGCGAAACTCTGAGCAGCCGCTTCTACACCAGAGCGTTTGTGCTGGAGCTGATCCAGTCCAAGCTGCTCGAGTACGAGCAATATGCACCAAGTGAGATGAGCGTGACACCCCAAAACAAACCGAGAAGATCGTGAGCTCCGTGCTTCAGTTTGACTTGGTGATCACGTCAGGGGCACGGTACGAACCCGTGTCCGACGCTGGGACGAAGCGAATCGGTGGTATGACCCTCGCAAGCGTCACGACGGCATCCATGCAGCTCAAACTCGACAAGAAACTGAATGGCGAGCAAGTCTACGGCTCGTCCCTGCGGATGCTCGAGTACATGGCGTACTATCCAGAGTACTATAGCTACTTGCAGCATGACGTCCATGCAAGCACTCAAGCTCACGCAGCGTATGACTCGTTCACGTTTTCAATTCTCGGCAGCGCGACGTCGGGGCTCAATACGTTTAAAGATGATTGGTGGGGAAACACGATGGGTGTGTTTCGACTTTGTGAGCTGCCAAAGAGCACAGGAATGGACCCATGGTGGGACGATGAGCTCCAGATCGCCGCGTGGTTTCAGAGACTCGAAGCCAGCATCAACGCGTCGTTCTACATTTTCGATCGGCACCTCGATATCCAACCGGCCAATCTCGTGCTCAATGATGACCTAAAGACATGTTGCCATCGCGCGTTTTTCAAAGCGCTTACGAAACTCGCGTTCCTGAGCCTCCTCGGTGTCTCGCAGTTGCCGACTTATTTGGTGTTCATGAGCAACATCAATGGCGGCGCGCGGCCGTGGTTTCTCACGACAATGCTGCGGTATGCACTCACGGGGGAGACGATCGCTGGGACCCGATATGAGTTCAGCTACAGCCGCGATTCCGCGTCTCGTATGTTGACTACTACTAGCTGTTCCTTGTACCATTTTCTTCTAACATCCCTCTCTGTGTTACAGGCAGAGATGATGGCAGCGCCTGGGTCGCTGTGCCCTTACTGCATGCGATGCTGCGCAACTTTGGAGCGACAAAGAGTCTAGGCATGATTGTGAAAGAGTTCAATCAGACATTCCCGACGCTTGTCGCGACCGAGTACGGCCAGGTGCACTTTACCGACCAAGCGCACTGCAAACTCGGGTTCCTGACCCAGAACGTGAGCGAAGAGACGAACACGATCCAGAAAGTCATGGATAAGATCTACCCAAGCGTCGTAGGCTCCGTCCGAGACATCCTCGATGCGATCCCAGAGCTGCATGAGCGGATGACCCGGGAAGTGGCCGAGAAGCATGGCATCACAATTGCGGACCTCCGAAACGAAATGGTACGTAGAATGCGAAGGATAATGGCGTTATTCCTCCCTGGGCTCGGGTTCAACACACTAAGGACGCTCTCTGTTGTCGCTGCTGAATAGTTCACCGGCTCACCAAGTGGTCCAATAAATGCCCCGGCGATCGGTTCACCAGTGTTCTGGACGCCGACGGCGTTCACCGCGGGGATGCTCAAGATGTGGCCTGGCGCAACTCCGCCACCGCGGACCATCGAGACGTTCCGCAATGTCACGGCGTGCTACCGTACCTTGGAGATGCGGTACCTTAATCAGAGCGTGCGCTGCTGGGTCGAGCCTGGTGATATCCGTGTGAGCCGCGTGGAGCACAGCGCCAACTTGGTGCGCAACATCATCTTCAGCAACTGGTCCATCAGCTTGGCGCTCAATGCGATCGCGATCTTTATCACCGCCGAATTCATTTCGCGGCTCTGGTACGCATGGCGTATCACGCGCTTTCAGGACATCAACGTCTGGGTCGCGCTGCAGCTCAATTTCCAGGGGCTCGGTGTACTCTCGTTCCTGCAGATCGTGCTGCTTGCGGTGTCGACGATCCCGCTGTTGCTTGGGTTTCGCTTGCCTGTCGACAATGTGTTTATCGTCGACAGTCCCATGCAGCACTGGCCGAAAGCCATCAAAGATATCTTCGTGACACTCAGCGTATCCTGGTTCAATCACTTGGGGTATGAGATCGTCAACCACTTTATCTTCTTGCGTCAAGTCTCGATATGGTTCAGTCACTTTCGCATGCGGGCGTTGAGTATGAGTCTGATCTTGATCTTGCGGATTGCGACGCCCGATAAGATGCAAGAGGCCGAGTATGAGCTGCTGAAACTGATTCTCGCGATCCTCATTGCCGTGCTTCTCGGAGCTTTAAGTGCACTAATGCCATTACACCGCCAGCGGCACCAGCAGCACAGCCAACGGGGCAATAGCATCCACTGTTTAGGCTGTTCCGTCGCACCGTCTGGCTCAAGGAACTCGAAACGCGACAACATTGTCGTCGCGTGCCTCCAAAAGCACGGTATGCCGCTGAACAAGCACGGTCTCCTCGGGTTTTCGTACAGGCAACATGGCTGGGCACTCGTGGGGCTTCTCGTCGAAGGCTGGGAGCTCACCGAGCGGGCAAAGCGACCGCAGCAAAAACCATCAGCAACTGGGGAAAGAAGTCAGTATGTAATCTGCAAGGGTATGTGCCGTATTCCAGTGCCAACAGACGACTCGGGTCATATCAAATGCATCTTGTACAGCTGATGCTAAACAAGACTACACAACAGACAGCTGCTCACATTAACTTCAGAAACTTTGACGCAATCACAAGTTCGATCGGTCGCTCTTTATCCAATGCCACGCAAGGTGATAGAGCCTTGGCCATCGTAGTGGCTGTGGTCGGCCATGCCGCCCGTGTGGCGTCCAAAGTCGATCGCTGCTACTTTTCCGATGCCGTTGTCCACTCTGTTGCAGTAAGGTTCTTGGAGCCACTCGGCATGGCGCGCCACAAAGTCCGCAAACCGTCGCATTGGGCCGCCGTTCACACTGACACCGTCAATATACCTCGCTCGCATCTCCACGCCTGTGTCCAGAGTCAAGAGCAGATCGTCACCACCGAGCAAGGTTGGGAGGTGCCAGTGCACGATCGTCGCGCCTTCGATCTTGCGGAGCGCGGCCTCAGGTGGAATCACCGGTTGATCCGCCATTGTGTCTGCCCATTGTGGACCTGGAAATCGCTCTTAGAGATCGGCAAACTGCGTGATTAAGCAGAGCGAAGGAGATAAACACACATAGTCGCAACGGTATCATTTGGGCTGTGAGACATCTATCAATCCTCCGCCGGGTCCCTCACGCTCCAGCAGATTGAAGCTGCTCACCTTAATTTGTCGACCACGATGCAGGGTGACACAGCGTGGCGTTCTTCTGGTTTTCAGGAGACGCCGATCGTAGCAGGCTGATTACAGCAGCCTCTCCGATGACATCTCGCATCCGCTCCAGCGCCGACCACTCATGAGAAGACAAATGAGGAAAATACTCATTCGTCAACTCGACAGTTTCCGGTACTGCTGGACCGAGTGGCACATCTACTCCTTCCATGTTCTCAGACATAGACGGAAGTAGGTCTTGGACAGGAATGCGCGAAGTGCTCAAAGCCGCTTCGTCAAACCTTTCTTGGCTTGGTCGTTGGAAGGACCGCTCGAAGTGCTACCAGGTGTAATGGGGTGCTGTTCACACCAATCCCCGAAACGCGGCACACACGCTTGTGCGACTTGAGGAAGCGATCTCCCGACTTGGAGGGAGAGAAGACGACTTGAGTACTTGAGGGTAAAATTGCAACTGAATTAAAATGCTTATGGTTCCTGTCGCTACTTACAAATGAACCCCAAGGGATCCTAGAGGTTTTATAACTAAAACCTAAACATGCACAATAAAACCTATGAATCTGATATATAAAACCTTGGCTACACTGAGGTTGAACCCAGGGGATCTTCGAGAAACTTGAACTTGAAGTCCCGTGGAAAATTCCCTGCAAAGTGAATGGCTCGCGCCACCCACTTCAGATGGTAGAGACACGTCGGTCTCATCACCAGTGCAGTTTCCCAAGTAGGAACCATCACTCACGTGTATAGAGTACTGTTGTGCGTAATCACGCCGAATCTCAATGATTGCGAGCGACCAACACTCAACTCAGACACAGATTGCTCTGACGTCAGACGATGACGTCACCTGTGCATGTGGGGATCACTCTTATGTGTTTCACCCAATATCTTCGCACCCACAATGCACTTCCACAAGGTGGTGTGTGACACACACAAAGAGCCACCTTGCATGTAATGGCAGCCTTAGCCCATTACATCATCCCTCCCTTAAAGTTCCATCACGGACTTTACTTCTTTCGGAAGAGGTACCCGCTCTTACTTTCCAATTGACCATGAAGCGATCAAGCGACCAAGTGAAGCGCGAAGAACGGCCCGAGCCAAAGCGGCAGCGGATGACTCCCGGCTTGTACGACATCTCCGCTATTCGCAAGAAGCGTGGAGGGCGTCGGTTCTACAAGGAGTTGTTCTTCCTCTGGCGCAAGATGTCCGGCAGCGACGATCCTGGCCAGTCCAGCACAGCGAAGCTCGAGTCGTGGAAGACGTTTGTCCGACTCGAGAACGAGAATCTTGTCGAGCGTTTGCTAGGGAACCTAGGAGGCACGCTCGAGAACGACCATAAAGAGCTTGGCTCTCGTCGTTCTAGTGCTCGCGAGAGCACTACAAGTTCTGTTCGTAACTGTGAACCACGTCGGGAACATCAGACTGAAGAGTCTCTCGAGGTTCCCACGTGTCCGAGTCCGGCGGACAGCCAAGCCACCGTACTCTGTAGAAGCGTTGACGGTTCAACGACTTCTCTCCTCGACGACGAGTCGATCGATCCTCGTGATCGACTATCGACTCAACGATCCAACGACGCTCTCCCTGATGATCGATCAGAGGAGGTGGGGCTGAACGCGAAAACGATTGAGCGACTCTGGAAGTGGAAGAGTGCTCACCACGCTCAGATCGAGGCTCTTGAAGTTCGCAACGCGGTACTCGAAGACCGGTGCGAAAGCCTCGAAGACCGGTTGAAGGAGCAGGAGTCGAAGATCGACTTGCTCTTCGATGGTCTTGCCCAGCGTTCGGCAATGGAGTCACATTTCGAACAGAGGTTCGAGAAGATTCAAGCCGAGCTTGAACGACTCCAGAAGGCTGAGAGGGCTCGTGAGATGTATCACGAACGTCTACTGCGCTCTGTGGAAGAGGCAGGGACTTCTCTTGAGATACTTCGGAAGGAGTATCATGGTCGCCTTCTCGCGTTGGAGACAATAAAGGACGAGTCCTTTGATGTGCTTCAGCGCCTTTATGCCGAGAAGAAGCTCCATGACGATGAGTTGCAGACTCTTCGCGAGCTGGTGGAGCGACTTCAGGATCGACTTGATCGTCTGCCAAAGGCTCTGTAGGGTTCGCTGACCCACTTGGAAGGTAAGGCTTTAGTCTACCTACGTAGAACGTAGGGTGTAGTCGCATGCGTTTAGGAATGTCTAGTGTGTAGGCATCTGTAATGGGCTATACCTAGCCATTACATGAAGGTGGATCTGTTCCCAGATCTAGTGTGCCACACACCACCTTCAGTGTGCACTGTGGAGAGACAAATAACAAAGGGATTACAGTACGACAGTCCCCACATGCACATGTGACGTCATCCCATGACGTCACGAGCGCTCTCTGTGCTGATCACTGCAGAATGTTGTTCACATGTACTAATCAGTACAGAGCGATGACATCCATGTACTAATCAAGTACTGAGTGATGGTTCCTACTTGGGAAACTGCACTGGTGATGAGGCCAACGTGTCTCTGCCACCTAAAGTGAGTGGCTGTAGCCAATCACTTTGCAGGGAAATTTTCCACGGGACTTCAAGTTCAAGCTTCTCGAAGATCTCGTGGGTTCAACCTCAGTGTACCCAAGGTTTTATATATCAGATTCATAGGTTTTATTGTGCATGTTTAGGTTTTATTTATAAAACCTCTAGGAGCCCTAGTGGTGTTTTACATGTAGTGTCAGGAACCATAAGCTCATTTCAATTCAGTTGCAATTTCACCCTCAAGTACTCAAGTCGTCTTCTCTCCCTCCAAGTCGGGAGATCGCTTCCTCAAGTCGCACAAGCGTGTGTGCCGTGTTTTGGGGACTGTTTGGAACAGCGCCCCATTACACCTGGTAGCACTTCGAGCGGTCCTTCCAGCGACCAAGCCAAGAAAGGTTTGACGAAGCGGCTTTGAGCACTTCGCGCATTCCTGTCCAAGACCTACTTCTGTCTATGTCTGAGAACATGGAAGGAGTAGATGTGCCACTCGGTCCAGCAGTACCGGAAACTGTCGAGTTGACGAATGAGTATTTTCCTCATTTGTCTTCTTATGAGTGGTCGGCGCTGGAGCGGATGCGAAACGTCATCGGGGAGGCTGCTGTAATCAGCCTGCTACGATCGGCGTCTCCTGAAGACCAGAAGAACGCCGCGGTCAGTTTCATGCACCACGAGATTATTGAATCTCGAAAGCAGGTCGCAACCCCTGTTTCGTCCTTCAGGACGGTGCCGCTGAAGCTGGATGTCTCTCCGTATCGTGGCGGAGAGAACGAACCTCTTTCGAGATGGTTCGTCGAGTTGGATGCAGCTATCACTGCAAGACAACTGCGAGACCCAATGCAGCGAGTGTTGTTCGCGATGTCCAACCTTGCGGGTCGTGCAAAGAGCTGGGCTTATGGGAAGCGTTTGTCGGATCCAAACTGCTTCTACAGCTACGAAGACTTCAAGGCGGAGCTCAAGGCAGCGTTTGAACCACCGCAGAGCGAGTTCCGTGCGCGTGCCGAGTTCCTCAAGCTTCGCCAAGGCCGTTTCGATCTGCATTCGTATGCACAACGAGCGCGCTTCTTGGTCTCAAGCATCGTGGACGAGCCGATTGACGTTCCAACGCAAGTTGTGACGTTCGTGACGGGTCTGAACGACGGGCCAATCCGGAACCAATTGTTCCGTGAGTATCCCAAGACGCTGGACGAAGCCATCAGCCGCGCGATGCAAGAAGAGTTCAGCATCAAGCAAGCCAAGTTCCAAGGGTTTCCGTCAAGGCCACCAAGACAAGCGAATGTCGCGCACGATGGCCCAGAGCCGATGGACATCTCGTACATTTCCACGCCTGGAAATGGACGTCCTCGCAACGATGGAAAATGTTTCCGTTGCGGGAAGTCGGGTCACTTCGCTCGGAACTGCAAAGTGTCTTTGCCGGGTCGGCAAACGACACAGGGTTCGCGCTCGAACAACCACGATCGTTCTTACGGTCGTCGGTTCGATCGGTCACCTGGGCCAAAAAACGGGAATGGACAGTAGGGGCGGGGCCTCCTACTGGCCCGGAAGAGAGGACTGTGGATGTTGTGGATACACAGGACTCTGGCCCCAATGTGCATGGTGCACATGCAGTTTCCACGAGGGAGAACAGTGTCAGTCAAACGTCAAGTTTGATCGTTCTCAAAGTTCATGTAGACGGTATTGCAACACCTCTGCGTGCTTTGGTTGACACTGGTGCATCGAACAATTTTGTTCGAAATGAAGTGATCGTCAGGCATGGTGTCTTCGTGCCTGATGCGAACGAAGAGAAGACGATGGTTATACGGTTGGCCAACGGGTCAACTGTGAAGATGCCAAAGCGCGTGGTGCGCTTGGCAATGAAGTGTGAAGATTTCCGAGGTGAAGACGAGTTCATTTTACTCGACCTCGATGACAAGTTTGATCTGATTCTGGGAATGCCATGGTTGAAGCGTTTCCAACCTAGCATTGACTGGATGAAGATGAAGATCTCCGTTGACAAGTCACGCGATGTTGACTTGAGCTGTGTGACAACGGATGAAGTGGTGTGGGTTTACACATCTGTGGAAGAGATCCCAGATGACCCTCGTGATATTGCGGTGTGCGATGGCCCCCCATGTTCACGAGCGGTACCCATCTTGAAGAAGACTACTGGAGGTGGAGCAGTCAGGCGCCAACAAAAGACTGTCTCCTTTGCCATCGACCCCATGGGTGAGGCGATGTGCGTGGAAGAAACGAATGGGAAAAGAGCCGAAGAGCCATCCCGAGAGAAGAAGAAGAAGACCAGCAAGAAGAGTGTCCCATGTGCCCCTGATCAAGGTACAAGTTACGGTGACGAAGGAAGTGTCCAAGCACAAGACATTTCAAGCGAGTTTGCGAATATCGCGGTCTACAATGAAGATGGTGACGTGGATATAATCCGTCACGTGAAGATTGAAAATCCTCCAAGCTCTGTTGAAGATTTGGTTTCCTTGCCGTGGATGAGCAAGAAGACGCTGAAGCGTAGCCTAGCGAAAGGCGAAATTTCGCAGGTCTGCATGATCGTCGATGAAGTTGCAGACGATGTCATCAACACTGCGGAAGTGTTCGATGAGAAGACACGGAAGGAAAGGTTTGATGAGCAGTCGTGGGACGCTCTCAAAACGAACCCCGTGTATGAACTTGTCAAGGAATATGAGGACATATTCCCTGACAAGGTGCCGGACGAACTGCCATTCGATAGAGGCGTTCGTCATGAGATTGACATACTTCCTGGCACGAAGTATTGTATCACACGGCAGTGGCCGTTGCCAAGAGAACAAGTCGTTGCGATCGACGAGTTCTTTGCGCAACGCGCTAAGGCTGGGCATGTGCGAGAGAGCAAGTCTCCACATTGTAGCCCAACTTTCTGTGTGAAGAAGGCAACTGGTGGTTGGCGCATCGTTCACGCTTTCAACAAGCTGAACGACGCTACCATTCCAGCCCAAACTCCGGTTCCACGCAAGGATATGATCCTTGATGGAATGGTTGGCAGTACTGTCTTCAGTGCTATCGATCTGAAAGATGGGTTCTATCAGATTCGAATGCGCGAAGATGATGTTCCACTAACTGCAGTGAGTACCCCGAGTGGTATGCTGTGGGAATGGTTAGTGATGCCACAGGGTTTGAAGAATGCTCCTGCGACTTTCAATAGGATGGTCACGAATTTACTTCGTCCATTGAGAGGGTTTGCACCGAGTTACTTTGACGATATATTCGTTCATAGTAAAACGACGGGTGAAAAGTCTGACGTTGATGCTCATCTTGACCATCTTCGCCAAGTCTTTCAGGTCATGCGTGAGAACAAGCTCTACGCTAACCTGAAGAAGTGCATATTCTTTGCACCAGAGATCCCCGTTCTCGGTTGCTTTGTGGGAAAGCACGGCGTTCGAGTTGATCCGGAGAAGGTCAAAGCTATTGACGATTGGCCTGTGCCTCAGAATGTCAAACAGCTACGACAATGGTTGGGTCTGGCCAATTACTTGCACAAGTACACGCGCAATTATGCAGCGTTGGTGCAACCCCTCACACAGCTCCTGAAGAAGGACATTGAGTGGGAGTGGTCCAGTGACCATCAAATGGCATTTGCCGAAGTGAAGAGGAGTCTGCGAGAAGCTCCCGTGCTGGCAATTGCAAACCACGACAAGCCTTTTCATGTGGTTTGCGATGCAAGCGACTATGCCATCGGTTGCGCCTTGATGCAACACGATGATGAGGGTCATGAGCGAGTTGTGTCGTATCAGTCACGACAACTCCGACCCGCAGAACGGAACTACCCAGTTCACGACAAAGAATTCTGGCGATGAAGTATTCTTTGGTCAAGTTCGTGGTTATCTGCTTTGGCGAGGAGCGCTTTGCGATCTACACTGACCA